>JZKD02S1756071.1:0-28044 GCA_000966675.3 Picea glauca
TCAAGTCTGGCTTCCTCCAATATTGGAGATCAATAATATTCATTCCATAAAGCCATGCACATACATTTCCATCAAAACTATTTACAAAAAGCTTTAAAGTATTGAGTAATCCCTCAAGTGATGAAACCTTCATAAATCTCCATGGCACCATTTACCTTCCCATGCAAATCAATACCCTAAAGAGGTGTCTAGGATATCTACATAACCACACCATCACCTAGAAATAACACTTTGTTCAATCTTGTAAAAAATTCAGGAAGCCAAAAAGACCATGATTGAAATTAGACAAGTATTTAGTTGAGTCAAGGAGATCGTTAAAATTTTTAGCGAGATTATTAAAATTTTTAGCGGGGATTTCTATAACAACACAAAACTCCACTGATCACTTTATTACCTGTACCCTACATTTTCCAAAAATATAATAATATTTTAACTTTATTGATAATTTCATTACTTATTGACACTTATTTATAAACTCCATAAAAATGTGCAAGAACTTTTTTGAACTCCATAAATATGTGCAAGAACCTTTGTGTCGGTAATTATATGTTTCAACAACGACCTTGTTTATGTGAAAAACTCCATTCAACGTCACTTTGTACTAAATTTGCTGCCAAAGCAATATTTTTTTCCAAAACCTTCTTGAATACAAAAACTTTGATTAGAAAAAAGGTTTATATAACACATAACAGATAATTTATATTTATTTTAAGAACCTTCTCCATTATAAAAACTTTTATTCGAAAGGAGTATTATATAAGTTATAGTCATAATTTACAAATTCTAAAAGAAACAAACCAGACTCATCTTCCAAAAAACATGTGTTGTTTAGTACAAAGTTTTTGAAGATCAAATGATAAGCTCAAGGTTAAATGATAGAAATAATAAGCATGGGAGATTTTGTTGAAAGTTTGATTGAATTCCTTATAGCACAATATTTCCAGTTTGAAAGCTTTGTAATTTCTTTCGGAACCACCTTTAGGTTATGATAATTGCTAAAATTGAAATATTTCAACTTTTAAGCTTTTCTATTTAAGAGGGCAACGATTTTATCTTGATACAATTCCTAATGTTAAAAAAATGAAGAGAATACAGATTAATTGTATCTTCATGGACTTTTTCAATTTCATTCAAACTCAAATTAAGAAATTCGAGTCGTTTTAGTTTCCATAATGATATTGGCAATGATTTTAATTATATACCGCCTAGACCCAACACCTTAAGAGAAGTGATGCCATGTAGAAATGCTTCTGGAATCTCTTTCAATTCCGATTTTCCTAGGAATAGGGTCACCAATTTTTGACATCTTAATTCCTTTGTGGGGAGAGACTTAATATTATTGCCCAAAATGGATATTTTTTGCAGTCAATACATGTGTCAGGGAATTGTTGAAGCATTTGGCCTACTCTAAACAAACATTTCTCACTAGTTTTTTCAATGTATATTGTCATGTCACGCACAACATCGTGAATTGTAATTACATTTTCTCAATGTTCCACTTGGAATAAGCAATGATTTTCAAGAAACTTAACATAGTTGAGCCTTGTTTCTTTGGTGTTAACGAGAGAGGAATTTGGCAATATATTTTTCTTTGTTGTCAACATGTCAGAGCATGCAAAAGATTAAAAAAACTCATTTCAACTTCTTGCAAAAGTTCGTCGACATGGATATAGAGAAGGGTCTTCCACTTAACTGCGTGTGGTTTTATGTGCACATCCACATCCTGGGTTATGTTAAGATTCCTTTTAAGTGAATATTTTGTCATTAACATGGCTATTTCCTCAAATTTCTATAAAAAACATTCATAGATAAGAAGGCTTTTTAAAATACCAAATATGGAGGAAGTACAAAAGACAACAAGCCAGAACAATGTTATCCACATAATTTCATTAGATTTCATACCCTCACCATTAAGAAGAGAAAAACTCCTAATGAAGAGAGAAAGATGAGCCTCACCAGAGGAAATTCCTGAGGGAAAGACCTTCAAACTCAAAAAAAAAACTAGATGTTGGAGCCTGAAGATCCTTAGACCCCAGTTGAGAAATAAAACCCATTAAGGAATTCCAAGAGCAACTTAAACTAGTCACTAAATAAATACATAAAGGAGATTTCCCAGTCAAAAAAGAAAACTTCAATATAATCCTAGGAGGGAACTTGATCAGAGACCAACCTTCAATCCAAATTGAAGATATACCACAACTCAAAGCCAATGATAGTGCCATACCAATAAAACATGAAAAGACAACCTAAGTCAAAACCAATGAGGAAGACTTCGACGTGAAATCAAAGAGAGCTTAACCTTTCAAGTCTCTCATTTAGGTATGAGAAGAAACGATCCTAGCAATTAAATTCACAACCTATCAAGGATTTAGGGATCCTCTCAGCAATAAGGACCTTTGAAAGGAAAATGACCAACATTTTCCACCAACAATTCTCATTCATGAGTGTAGCGTCCCCCGACCCAACTGAGGAACTTTACGGTGCAAAATACTCTTAAAATTATTATTTTTTATAGCTAATTCAATTTCATATAGCTTCCAACTATGATTTACATACATATTCAACTGATTATTACCATAAATTAGATGAATATACAACATGCTAAAATAAACATGAAATGCATCTAATAAACCAACATAGAAGCATATAAATTCTTGAGTGCATGCACAACAATTTAACTCATAAATACAAGACAAAAAATAGATAAAACACTTATCTTTTAAATTAGTTGTGCAACCAGCTGCTTGGGACAGACATTCCACCCAACCATAGAACTGTTGTTCCAAATATCAACAACAAGTCACCCTCGAGTTGAAGCTAGTAATCCAAAAAAGAGGGTGGTCTCTCACTGTCCACTCACAACTCATAAATCCCACAACCCACTGATATTCTTCTACAACTATCTTTATTTCCCACCAAATCTCTTCCTATTAACCTACCCAACCTAAGGAATGTACCCCTTCACTGATCTCAATCCCTCAGGCACCCCATTCATTTATCAGGGTCTCTCTAGTGCATGTAACTAGGAATCTCTCAGCTGGGAACTCAAGGGAACTTGCTGCTAGGAAAAGCTACCAACAAACAACAACAAACACTTGTTGTTACAGTGAAAATCAAACATGGGTTCACTCTTTAGGCTTGACAACCCGGCTCTTCAATATTTATCTCCAAAACTCTTCAACATGCTCTAGAATTATCCCTCCATGGATGTTCCATCTCCAAGCTCTCTTTCTTGCTCTCTACTTGTTGTGCATGCACAAAAAAAATGATTGTGTAAAATTGCTATAGCTACCCATACAAATTTCCTCTCCTTTTGCTTTCTTTCTTGAATCACACACTTCCCCAAGATGATTATACTTAGCCCCCCCCCCACCCCATGCTCCCAATAACTATGGGATGTGACCACTCACACCAACCCTATTACATGTATTTAATGATTGGCTTTGGGAGCACTCAATTGGAAATTAGAAGGTTCATATACCAATACCAAATTTAGGAAAATGGGTTATATTAATATACATGGGTAATTCCCCCTTTGATCCCTCTTAGGAATTATCCTAGACCCTCCATTATCTTGTGGATTAATTCATCCCCCATTTATGTACATGTCCCCTTAGTAGTTGTCATCACATTTAATTATTAACATTCAGAAATACAATTCACATATTACATCGTTTGGTCGTAGCCACATATTATATGTACATTAAGCATTAATTAAACTAGGGATTATAGTGGGAATGTTACATTCCCCCTCCCCTACAATTGTGTGTCATCCTCGATGCACATTGTGTCGATATACATATATGCAAATTTACATCACAATACTTAGGAAATAAAAGTTTTCACGTTCACAACTCCAGCAACAATCCCAACCATAATCTCTTGTTCCTCTCAACTCACCAACCCGAGGAATGTACCATTCGTTGATCAAGGATAATCTAAGGAATGTACCATTCACTTATCAATATTAACCCAAGGAATGAGCCGTTCTTTTATCGGGGTACCCAATGAAGTTGGCTAGGACTCTGAGATGTGGTTCCATAACTCTAGCTGCTCGAAGTGGAGTCTTGCATTCTATTTTCATCAAAATTTTCAAATAATTGTGGGTATTCCTCCCACATGTTTTATTCATGATCCCATGTAGCATCTTCAGGACTGTAGCAGGTCCATTGAACCTTTACTATCCCTATGGCCTTGTTCCTGAGCACTTTGAATTTCTTGTCCAGGATGCATACTGGTTCCACCCGAAAATCCCTTTGTGATCTACCTGGTTCACATTCCAATCAATTATGTGGTTAGGATCAGGAATATATTTCTTTAATAATGACACATGAAATACATTATGCACTCTCATGGATGCAGAAAATGCTAGTATGTATTCAAATGGCCCTATATTTTCCAAGTTTTCAAAAGGTCCACAATATCTCGCTGCCAAATTTGGGAAACTTCCTAATCTTACCGAACTTTTTTTTCCTTCACTTTCAAAAACACATGTTCGCCCACTTTAAAATCTCTAAAATCTCTATTATTGTCTGCATAACCTCTATGCCTATCCCGGGAAGCCTTTAAATTTTGCTTAATCTTTTTCATTTTATCTTCCATTTCCTTTAACAACTCTATCCCAACAACTTATATGTCTGTTGGATTATCCCAACTCATTGGTGTATTACACTTTCTACCATACAATGCTTCAAATGGACTCATCTTCAATGAGGCTTGGTACCCATTATTCTAGGAAAATTCCACTAAATGAATATATTCTTCCCACTTCCATTCTGGAATGGGTAATGACTGCAATACCCCCATTAGATGCCTATGCTTTGTCTTTACCTTCTGGAATTATATACATTTGACTATGTAATTAGCCACTTCTTTCTTCATTCCTGGCCAAAAGTATTGGCTTCTCACAACTGCAATTGTCTTATGATATCTTGGATGTCCAACATATGACACATTTTTCATTTCCTTTAGCACTACATTTTTCATTTCATTGGAATTAAATACATATACTTTTCCTTTGTACATGAGAATTTCATCTTCTTTAATTTCATAATAATTAAATTTCTACGGAAAATTACCTTGCTGTAATTTTTCTTTTATATTCAAATACTATTGATCCAAATTTGTTGTTGCAATAATTTTATCTTTCAAACCAATCATGTACATGCTAATGGATACAACATGCACTTCATGAGATATCCTACTGAGTGCATCAACCACTTGATTTTCCTTTCCCTTTATATGCTTAATTTCAAAGTCATATTCACTCGGAAATCCCAACCATCTAGTTTGTCTAGCATTTAATGTTGGTTTTCCAAACAAATGTTCCATACCACAATGATCTATCCTTAGCTCAAATTTCCTCCCCATGAGGTAATGTCTCCACATTTTTAATGCATTTACAATTTTTTCTAACTCTAGATCGTGAATGGCATAATTCTTTTCATGCACTTTTAATTTTCTGGATTCATAGTGTTTGCACTAGGAATCACCTTTAGATATCATGGAAGGCAAGCCCAATACGCATCAGGTTATATGTGAATATTAAAGATTTTTTGAGGGGTCAAATGGATAAGACTCAAGATGATAATGTTCCAACTCAGAAATCAGGGCTAGCATGCACGAGCAATCAAGGTCTTGGCTAACTTCAATTAGTAAGCGGGAGTAAATATGAATAGAGGGAAGACTTCAGTGAGAGGAATGTAGAGGTTGTTGTAAACATCAAGTCTACAAACAACCTAAGGAAGAAAGACTCTTAACACAAGATATTCTTGAGTTCAAAGTTTAAGGACACTAAAGAAACATCATAATAATATTATAATCAAACATACATCATAATATCACCACAACAATTCATGTGAATCATTCAAAGCATGAACACTTTAGCATCAAAAACAAATAAGCTAGAGAAAGAAGCTGATTTCTATTAACCAAGATGTCTCAAATCAAGTACATAACTAGTTCACAATAACTTCATCAAAATATTACAGTATAAGGGAGCCTTGCTCAACCATTTGAACCTACTGAATCATTTCATCTATCTATTTATAACAAAAAGGGAGGCAACAACTAGAGGTGTGAGCTGGCCTCCTTCCCATGAAAATCTCTAAGAAGTTATTCCATCTAACAACCTATGCTATAAAATGGGAAAGTGTTGGTGACTAATCCAACCAATACTTGAACTAACTTGATCTCCCTTATCTTGCTTCGGTGCATCCCACTTGAGCACCAGATCGCCCAATTGAAAATCCTCTTTCTTCACTTTCTTATTGAACGCCTGCTTGGTCTTTAGTTGATGATCGTGTGCTTTATCTACAAGATGCTCCTAAGTCTACTGCACTTCAACCAGCTGCTGAATTCTTCTGATCATATGATTCGAATCCCCTTGGTGATATTGGAAGATTTTTTCCACAGGCAAGGAAATATGAGAAGGAAAAATGGCCTCAACTCCATACACCAACTGGAAAGGAGAAAGCCCCAGGGACCTCTTTGTTGTCACTGTGTCAGCCCACAAAGAAAACTTGAGTTTTGAGTCCCATGCCTTTTTTTGTCCTCTAACATCTTTTTAATGATCTTTATCGGGATTTTTTTAGAGGACTGTACAAGCCCATTCCCTTGGGGGTAGTAAGGGGTAGAGTGAACCAATGTGATCCCAAACTGTTCACAGGACTGAATTAATGGTTCAGCCTTGAAAGATGCAACATTATCAGTGAAGATCTATTCGGACAACCAAACCTTGCTATAATGTCCTCAAGTAAACCAATGATTACTTTGTGGGAAGCATTCCTTGTAGGGATAGCTTCTATCCACTTAGTAAAGTAATCTGTAGCAGTCAAGATCCATATGTGTTGACCACTAGAAGCAGGATGAATTTCCCCAATAAAATCTAGGCCCCACTACTAGAAGGGTCCCAAAACTGCCACATGCTTTAATGGAAACTACTTGAGCTGCTGCTTTCCAGAGAATTTCCGACACTTAACATAGGCTCTGATCTTAGCACATACATCGGTGAATAAACTAGGCCAGAAGTAACCAGCCCTGAGAATCTTATATGTCGTGGTTCTCCAAAAATGATGCCCCACACATAAACTGTCATGAAAATCAGACATGATCTTTTGGGCTTCTTGTGGGTCTAGGCATGTCAAAAGCACTCCCTATGGGTCTTTCCAATACAAGACTTGATCAATAAGGTAGTATTTAATTGATTTGAGTTTTAAGGCTCTCAACTTGTTCTTTTCCATACCATCTGGAGGCTTTAATTTCTGTAGAAAAAATATAATGTCCTTGTACCAGCTGCAATCTGCCAATGTAGGGGTGACTTGAGAACCTTTGTTAGTCAATTCAACCTATTGATTTCTGAACATGAGTTGATGAAATTTACCCTCAAGGCTGAGCAATTTTATTCAACCAACATCTTGACTAAACCTTGGCCTTTAACAAATTTGGTAGGCTTAATCTCAAGATCAAATTCAAGGATTTTAGCAATCCACTTGCTCCTTTTTCCGTCTATATCAGGTTGAATAAGAATTTCCTTCACAGAAGCTGATGGGACAGAAGCAATGACTCTTGAATGCAACACATAAAATCTAAAAGACTTGAGAGCTTTAACCAATGCATATGCTTTCTTATCCATGATGTCATATTTTAATTCTGCATCTTTCAATGCCCTGCTGAAAAAAGCAATGGGTTGCTCTAAGCCTTCAACGTTCCTCTGCAATAAAGAAACTGCTACTGTATCAAATGAAGTGAAAGAAAAAATAAGAAAATACTTGGAGTAGTTTGGGCTGATAAGGACTGGGGCTTCAGTCAAGGATTTCTTTATCTAATCAAAATAATTACGGGACTCGACAATCCATTTGATTTCATTACCTTTCCTCAACATGGATGTGATATATTTGACCAACTCAACAAAATTTGACACAAACCTTCTCAAAAAATTATTTTTTCCCAAAAAAGATTGAACCTTCTTTTTGGATCTAGGAAGTGACAAGGTTTGGATAGCTTCAACCCTATTGGAATCAATCCTTACCCCTTCAGCTGACACAATATGCCCTACTAATTTTCCCTCCTCCATGGCAAACAATGATTTTTTTGGATTCAATGAGAGACCAAATTTTTTGCATTTCAAGAAGACCCTTTTTAAATGATCATAGTGTTCTTTATCAGATTTAGAGAATACTGTTATGTCATCTAAATAGATAACAAAAAAATTGTCTTTCTCTCCAATAAATTCTATGTCCATAGCTCGTTGAAAGGTCGCCCCTGCGTTCATCAAACCATAAGGCATCTTGGTGTACATAAACGTACCCCAAAGGGGTGGTGAAGGCAATCTTCTCTCTATCTTCTGGAAAAACATAAATCTGATTATAACCAGAAAAACCATCAATCATGGACATCCTGGCTATACCTGTCACCCTCTGTAATATGTGCTCCATCTTGGGCAGAGGGTAATTATCCTTTTTAGAACTTCTGTTCAGATTCCATAAATCAACGCAAAGTCTGATTTCTCCATTCTTTTTTCTCACCGGGACCAAGTTGGCCACCCATTCAGAATACCTCAAAGGAATAATAATTTTAGCATCTAAAATATTTTTTACCTCTTTCTCCATGACAGGCAGCAACATAGGATTTATTTGCCTCAAATTTTGCCTGAAGGGTTTGGTCTCTTCCTTTAATGGGATCTTGTGCTCTATAATGCTGGTGTCATAAGTTCTGAGATATTCATAAGTCCAAGCGAATACATCAACAAATTCCTTTAACAACTCAGTATATTCTTCCCTCTGCTCTCTTGATAGGCTGCTTGACAAATTGACATATTTTGGATCCTTTTATGTGCCCAAATTGCACTCAGTTATGTCAGCATCATCAGTGGACACTTTCCCCTTCACTGCCACATCGTTTCCGTCAAATAATATTTCCAAAGGAACTAGTCCTTTTGGAATGTGGTTGCTAGGTAACTGCACAATATGATGATTATCAATTTTATTAAGGAAAACATCAGCATGAGGATTAATTTTAGAATTATGATCCTAATCAATGTGTAATGCAGAAAAATCATCAACAATCTCGAGGAATTTTTTAATTTCTAGATCATCTTTGAACACCTTCCAATATTTTACATTGTCCGGTATAGAAGTCCTGTACTTGACTTCTACATCATACTTGAGTTTAGGTGGTAAGGGGATTCTGAAATTGCTTGCTGATACAACCAAAGAATCGACCATGGTATTCTCTTCTCTAGGAATAAATGAAATGTTAAAAGCTAAGAAAAAACTGTCCACCAAGTCCCACACTTCATTCATGTAAGATCTAAGCCTAGGGTGCTTCGCTTGATAAAGATTTTTAATATGATGGACTATTAATTCAACATCCCCAAATATTGATAGCTCTTCTATCCCCATGTCTTTAGCAACCCTCAATCCCAAGACAAGAGCTTCATACTCTGCCACATTATTAGTAGTTTCAAATTCTAGTTTGTATGACAAAGATATAGTCTCTTGAGCTGGTGAGACAAAGACCACTCCAACAAAAGCACCTTCCTTAGAAGAGGCTCCATCAAAGAACATCTTCCAAACAGAGGTGGTTAGAGGAGACTCCTCACAAAAGGTAACGGACTGGTTTCTAATTTCAAGAGGAGGTTCAGGAGTATCGGTGAGCTTGAAGATGCTAGATCCCAAATCAATATCAAGAGAAAAAATAGGATGATTTGTGGGGTTTGCTTCATCACTAATGATGTAAGCCAATTGAACTTCCCTATAAAGTCTTATATGATCCCCCCAAAAAATGGGAATGGTAGCATATGAGAGATCCATCTGCAAGGTTCCTCCAAGTCTTTTTATCCAAGACCTTGACAAGAGCATGCCGAACTTGGGGGGAACATCAACCACCACAATATCCATGACTACGCTTTTCATGGGCAGCTGAAATAGGGCCACAACTAGATATTTAATGAATCCAAGACACTTCACTTTCCTAGAGTCAAAAGAATATAAGTCATGGTAAGTCTTTGTGATTTCTAACCCAAGTTCATCCATAATGGATTTTGGCATGAGATTGTGAGATGCCCATGAATCCATCAAACAATTATGCAACACCTTATCATGAATATTCAATGATGTATAGAAAGGTGGGGATGAATCATCTCTATCTTCTATCAATGGACCCAAGATAACTGTTGGTTTTTCATCTTGCATATTTACTGAATCAGTGGCACTTGGAGAGGCTTCGGGCTGTAACATTTTGGAGAGATATTTTTTAAATTCTTCATTTTTTATCAATTCCAAAAAAGGTACAGGGATCTTGATTTTTTAGATCTCATTCTCAAATCTGAAGGAAGAAGAAGACTTTAGGATCTCTTTGGTTTCAGGAGTAGGATTTCTGACCAGAAATTGTTTTGAGTGTCTTTTTCCTTACTGCTAACTATCACAGCCTTGGCAGAATTTTCCTTTTGGGCAGGCTGATTAGGAGCATCAGTTTTTTCTTCATTATTTTTGGATCTCATATTATATCTATTAGGACTTTATTTTGCTTTCTCTCCCTTACTTAATTCATTTATTTTAATATCCATCAAGGATTGCTCATAAGCAGATTGAGTCAAGTGAGGGTATGGGGATGTGTCACCTAAGTTGCACTAGGTTTTTCTTCATCAACAACTAGGTTTTTCTGTAAAGGAGTTTGTACCTTTTGATCATCTCTCTCTCTATTTTTGGGATCTCTAGGAAGGATTTGGGGAGCATTGTTTGGTATCCTGAAGTTACCTCTGTTATCAGTATCTTGAGTATTTCTGTAAGTCTATTTTCCTTCCAGTTTTAACTTCTCTATCTTAGTATAAATGGATTTTACTAATTTGGTAAGCTCATCTACTTGAGGATGAACAGAATGGGAGTCAGAGGTTGAGGCTTCAGTTCTTCTTTTTCTCCTATCCCTATCATATTTCCCCTTGAGTTTATCATATGCCACTATGTTGGATTCCACCTCCAGGGCTGCATCATGCATATGAACTAAGGAGGCTAATATTCTTTCTCTTAGTAGAAGGAAAAACTCGGGGTCAAAGGCACTGGCATAAGTGATTTTTGTAGAGGTTTCAGTGGGTTTTATCTCATCAGGAATCTTATTGTACATTTTGTTAAATCTTTTAGAAAAGTCAGAGACAGACTCTCCCTCTTTCCTTTTTAGGGATCCAAATTCAGTGATGTAGTACAAAAATTCCTTTTTGTCCCCCTAATGCCTCAATTCCAGTAATGGATCCAGGGGCCAAGCCCCTAAACCACTTCCTAGCCTCACCAAAAAGGATTTGGACGAAGACCCTCATCCACACATCCTCATTTTCAATGTTTTGATTATCTGCATAGTTGTATAAGGAAACAAGATGTTCCTTAGCGGTTATATATTCTTCTCCCGTGAATTTGGGCATTTATTTCAAATAATCTCTAGGAGGGAGGGCATTCACTAGCTGAGGTAAGACAAGAGAGCCATAACTTGGAGCCACTATGGAATCCATCCTATTTGTAGGGGGGTTAGCACCTGCCATTGGATTTTGAACTCTTGGTGAACAAGGAGGAGAAGGCGACTTGACTATGTTCAGCTTAGGTGAAAAAGGAATGTATGAAGGGAAAATTTTAGTTTTCACAGCAGAAGGCTGAGTCTTAGAAGCAGATGATAAAGTATGCAAGGGGGAGGAGGTTTCCTTTCTTTGGCAGCAAAAATTTTAACAGGAGGAGGGGTAGAAAAACCTATAGTAGGAAACTCCTCAAGACCTTCAAGACTATACCACTTTACAATATCAGGGGAAGAAAGAATTTCAAAGCTTTTTTCTTTCAAATCAGTTTCAAAAGGGGAGTATTCAATAGGAAAATTTTGAAAATCAAGATTCTTAGATACTTCAGCAGAAGGTAAAGAAGGATTACTTGATATAAGAACTGGAGTATAAAGAGTGGAATCAGGCAACTGACCAGAAGCACTTGTAGCAACAACATAAAAACTTTCTTGAGAATCTTTTCCCTTATTGATTATCTTCTCTAGGTCAGCCTCAGGTGGAACCAAAGGTAACTGTGGATTCGATCTCGTATGTCTTCCTTTAGGCACTAGAGCTGAAACAATGGAGTCGCCAAGTGCAAGCTGCAATCTTCAAGATACTAAGTTCTAATGCACCTTCTGAACTAGTTATTTGTGTCATTTAATCCTAGGGAAAAGTATTCAAGTCATTCCTCGACAACGAAGCTAGGAATGTTTTCACTAGGAATCACCTTCAGATTGCATGGAAGGAAAGCCCAGTACCCATCAGGTTATATGTGAATGTTAAATAGTTTTTGAGGGGTCAAATGGATAAGACTCAAGATGATAATGTTCCAACTCATAAATCAGGGCTAGTATGCACGAGTAATCAAGGTCTTGGATAAATTCAGTCAGTAAGTGGGAGTAAATACGAACAAAGGGAAGACTTCAGTGAGAGGAATGTAGAGGTTGTTGTAAACATCGGGTCTGCAGACAACCTAAGGAAGAAAGACTCTTAACACAAGATATTCTTGAGTTCAAAGTTTAAGGACACTTAAGAAACATCATAATAATATTATAATAAAAAATACATCATAATATCACCACAACAATTCATGTGAATCATTCAAAGCATGAACACTTTAGCATCATAAGAAAATAAGCTGGAGAAAGAAGTTGATTTCTATTAACCAAGATGTCTCAAATCAAGTACATAACCAGTTCACAGTAACTTCATCAAAATATTATAGTATAATGGAGCCTTGCTCAACCATTCGAATCTACTGAATCATTTCATCTATCTGTTTATAACAAAAAGGGAGGCAAGAGATAGAGGTGCGAGTTGGCCTCCTTCCCATGAAAATCTCTAAGAAGTTATTCCATCTAACGACTTGACTAACAACCTATGCTATAAAATGGGAAAGTGTTGGTGACTAATCCAACCAATCTTTGAACTAACTTGACCCCCCTTTGGTGCACAACTCCTTGTTTTCCATGTGTCCTTCAAGGGCATGTGGCTGTCATCATGCTGCCAATTGTTGTTTTTGCAATCCTCTGCAGCATCAACTATTCATAAAGATTCTAGCTTGACTCTCCTTGATTCTCGGTATTTGTTGGTAGCATATTTTGGTAGCACTCCGAGTAGCACACTTTGTAACGCCTTCACCGAATTTCCTGTGATTCTATAGTGCAAACTCAAAACTGTACAAGTAGAAAATAGGTAGCGCCAAACCTTTGTATCCTCTGTGCAAACTTCAGTCTCTGTGAGAATTTTGGTAGAGAATTTTGGTAGCTCCACTCTGGTGTATCTCTATGTAGGATTTCATCTCTACCAGAAATTCGGTAGCAAATTTTGGTAGTGCCACTGTGTATCTTGTCAAACTTTAGGTAGCGCCATCATAATCCGCAAAACCTTCACTTGAACATATGCAGAATGGGTAGAAACCTCGGGTAGTAGTAGCTTCATTAGTCCTAGGCGTTTCGACAACATTATGGGTAGCAAAATGGTGGAATATAAAAAATAGACTATTCCGTAGCGCCATAGCACTACATAATGTATGCACTATTACTGTCGAAGGGATTAATTCTTTGTAAAAACCCAAAAATCTGAACAGTAAGCACTAGAAGCCTGTATAGGTGGCAGAGGTAGTGTTTCATCAATAGTTTATCCTCACAAAAAGGGACCATATTAAAAAATGGAGCTCACCTTTCACCATCTACTTCATTAACCTGACACTTAACCCGACACTCTTTCTTGGAGAAGGAGGACCTTCCTTTGGCACAACAGTCTTCTTCCTTTTAGCAGTGACAGGCTTCTTCAATGGAGCTATGCTCTCCTTGGCTGTTGGTGTCTCCTTTTCAATATCAGCTTCAACCAATACCTGCAAGTTCCTTTGAGCCACTTCATCTTGAAAATGTTGCAACTCTACTTTGAGCTTTCTGTTCTGAGACTGAAAGTCTATGTTCCGCCTATAAAGGTTTTTGAGCTGCCTATGGAGAGGCTGAGCCTTTCTTGCTGCAAACCTTGCTAGGTCAAGAGTGTGGTTGTATCCATCCATGAGTTCTTTCATATTAACCCTATTAGACATGGATTTGGATTTCAAATGAGCCACCTCCTTCCTAGTATCCCTAAGTTGCCTGATTGATCTTTTGAATGTCTGGCTGCCAGGTGGAGTAGTGACGTGAATAGTCTCAACAAGCTTTTTCATGGTTTCCTCTTCCTGCTGCATAGGAATTACCTTGTCTATCTCATCAAGATTCTTGATTCCTTTGCCTTTATCTTTCTTCTTCTGTACATGGATTTCTTCTTTCTTCTCCACAGGATTTCCAATGCCTTGGCCCTTATCTTTCTTTTTTCTGCAGGATAGAGACTTTAGGTAGGCATTGTTATTCAACAACCTCTTTATAAGTTGATTCTCTTGTGAAGTGTTTTCTGACCTTGATGTTGGTTGTTGAAGGAGATGAGGAGAAGTGCAGCTTCTTCCCTTTCTTTGTTGTAGGTTTAGTAGAAAAAGGGGCTTCTTCTAACTCTGGTGGAGGAGGGGGTGAAAGATCTCTCTGTGGAGAAAAAAAATATTCCTCCTCAGTTCCTATGACCTCCTTGATGACCTATTGATATTGAACAAGAACTCTTCCCTTTCTCTTCTTGCTAGTACATGCTTTAGTAGCACTAGTGGATGGTAAAAGGATTTCTATCTACGATTGAGGAGTAGCTGCTATATTAAACTTGAAGTGAGAAGCAATAACAAAATGTTCCCATGAGATGTCTTTCTTACCCAATTCTTCATAAACTAGCATTATAATTAATCCAGAGTGAAAGATGCTAGTATCCACAGCCTTAGACTTGGATTGAATCCTGTCTGACATCTTGCCTATGCTCCTTAGAAAATATTAGGGAATATTCATTTCAATTTTACCAGTGAAATGCAGCAGAAGTCTTATATGGTACTGGTATAATGTATTGAACCTCCCTTCACACGTAAAGTACCTATGAATGATCCTCAATATCTTGTCAAACTGCTCAATCAAATGATTCCTTGGTACACCTTTAGACAAATTACCATCTTGATGTTCAGGCTTAAGGAAATATTTGGCATAGGATGCATTCAAAGCCATGGATTTAAACCATTTATCACCTGTGATAGGGATTCCTGTAGAAGCTGAAATAGAGGCCTTAGTCACCTCAAATTCAAGATCCCCTACCTTAGTTTTCAGGCCATCAAAATGTAAGGCAAAATGTCTTTTCACCTCAGGATGACCTCTTTGCATATTTTGGCAGAAAGAGAGGCATACCACCCTTTGAAAAACTTCTCTGGCCATGGGCTCTTCCTCGAATAGATGCATGTCCACAGGCTCGATTCTTACCACCTTACCTCCCTTGTGTGAATTCTTCATCTAAGGAGTCTCCATGGTTTAGGATAAGAGATTATTATGGATATGGAGTGGTGATAACCAGGAGGACCTAAAGTCAAGGCTCAAGTGGACAAGGCTGCGCTTTTACCATAACTTCCCTTAAACCAGACTAGTTGATAACTAGCTAAACTAGTTGTAGAAATACCACCCTTGGATGTGTGCAGGTATGAACACTTAGAAAATGAGAGGATACCCTGTAATTGGCCTTTGAAACTGGGTAGAAACAACCTGATTTAAGTGTCAGATGAGGCAGGGGAAAAATAATGTTGTTGAGTAGCGCCTCTAGGTAGCACACCGCGCATGTAGAGGATAGGACTTGCTTGGATGTTGTCAGATTAGTAGCAATGGTGGGCGGATGTATCAAACTTCGATATGCAGGTAATGAGATTTACAGGTTTGAAAGGAGGGAATAAAATGATAGGATGGCGTGAGGAAATATCTCCTCCAGCTATGCAGGCCCGATAACGAAAATTATGAGCACTATCTCTCCTTGAAATTTATGTGCAGAGGAGGAAAACGTGAAATACCTATGAGAATAAAATCGGTTTGAAGCCTCAGCAAGATTTCAGGAATAAGTCATGAGCATCTCAGCCTCTGAATCTACCTCAACATCAGATCTGGTAGTGTTGTTGCTGACTGGTCAGAACTGAGAGTTTGTGCAACACAACAATCTTGAGTTTTTCAAAAATCACAAACCGTTATCAGAGCTCGTAAATATGAGATCTTGAAAGCATCTTTTAACCAACTCCTGGAGCTGAAAACAAGGAAGAGATGACATCAACGTTGTAATCATAAATCATGGTGGAATATGATGAATGAGAAATGTGCTACAAAAACTCTTGATGAGTTGGTAGCGCTTCATTTCAAAAAATGATTGGACATGTAAGCAAAGGACAACAAGGCAAGGCTACGAGAGCATGAGTGAGGAAAATGTTCTGTCAAATCAAGTTATTCATGGAGTGAATCGATCCTAGTGACAAGTCATGAGGGGGATCAAAGATAAGTCATGAACAAAACGGTCTTAAGTCCAAATTTGAATGAGGATCAAAACACAAGTCATGGCTCAATACTTTATTTGTCAAGGGGGCCCTAACAAACACACTTTTAAAAGGGTCAAATTAAAAAAAATTAAAATCTAAGGCTTAGGAAAAGATAATACTAAAGACTAAAAACCCAAGGCAACTTAGTGTGATAACACATAACATACCACATGATCCTTTTGACTAAGAACTCCACCGATCTCTTCCTAGCATGCATCCATTCACACTACAAATTCTTCATCTAGATCTGCAATATTCAAGATTGGCACACTTGTCAATATGTCTTTCATCTGCTGAAAGCTCTCTTCACACTTGGAAGTCCATTCAAATTTCACTCCCTTCTTTTGCAAAGAAATGATTGGGCTTGCAATATTTGAAAATCCTTTTATGAATCTTTGGTAATAACTAGTAAGACCCATGAATGATTTGACCTCTGTCACATTCTTTGGTGCTGGCCATCCTCTAATGGCCTCTATCTTCTCAGGATAAAATTATATCCCTTCTGCTGAAATTATATGACCCAAGTAGTGAATCTTCTTTTGATAAAATATCCACTTACTTAGCTTAGCATACAATTTATTCTCTCTTAAAATTTTCAACACCATTCTCAAATGTTGCTCATGTTCCTCTTCTGACTTAGAGTAGATAAGTACATCATCTAGGAACACAATTACAAACTTGTCCAGGTACTCCCTGAACACTCCATTCATCATGCACATGAAAACAACTGGGGAATTTGATAGTCCAAATGGTACTACCGTGAATTCATAATTCCCATATCTTTTCCTAAATGCTATCTTTCTGATATCTTTATCATTTATCCTCACTTGATGATAACCTTATCTCAATTAAATCTTCGAAAATATTCTTGCACCTTTCAGTTGATCAAAAAAATCATCAATCCTTGGAAAATGATATTTATTCTTTATGGTGACCTTATTCAGCTGTCTAAAATCAATACACAACCTTAATGTTCCATATTTCCTCTTTACAAAAATAATTGGGGCTCCCCAAGGTGACACACTTGGGCATATATAAACCTTCTTTAGCAACTCTTCAAGATGCATCTGCAACTCTTTCAATTATGTCTTGCCAATTCTGTATGGTGTCTTGGACATTGGGGCAACTCCTGGCACTAAATCAATAGAGAAACAAATGTCTCTCTTTGGTGGGAATCCTGGGAAATCCCTAAAAACATCTTCAAAATCCCTCAAGACCGGATGGTATTCAATTCTTTCCACTTTATCTCTATCTACCTCTTCCATATGGAATAAAAAATATGACATCCCTTCCTGAAACTCTTTTTCAACTGCATAGTTTAAATCCATCTAACAACTACAACTCTTGGAATTCCTTGAATCTTTCCTAGCTACCCTTATTCGTCAAGACATGTGATTGTCTTGTTGTAACAATATAGGACAACATGGTGTTTTTCCAACCAATCCATGCCAATTAAAAAATCATATGAACCCAATGGTATGATTTTTACATCTACCTTTGTACTAAGTACATTCATGTCTATTAGACAATCTTTAACCAACTCATTGATTTTCCTCTTAGCTCCTGTGGCTAATTGAACTAACCAAGATTTATTATGCTTACTCCTTTGCAAGTGAAATATTTCAACAACGTTGGAATTTATGTAAGTATAACTATCTCCAGAATCAATTACAATTGCTATGGGATGGTTATCAATCTTTCCTTCCACTTCAATCATGGGGGATTGAGACTCTGCTTTCTTCTTGTCCAAGGATGCATAAATCCTTGGCATGTTTCCTCCCATGTATTCCACTGTTTCAACCTCCTGAATGTTGTGGAAAATCCTCATTCTTTCTCCTTTGTGAGGGTAGTCCCTATATAAGTGATTTCCCCCACATATTTAACATTGTACAGGTTGTTTCCTTATCCTTTTCCCAAATGAATCTGTAGTATTATTCTCATTTTGGGCTGACTGACCTTGATGATTTGCTTGGGATTTATTTTTGAAAAAGGGTAACTTAAAACCTTTCTTCCTTTGATCATTTTCCCCTTTCATTTTTTCATTCCGAGCCTTTTGGAAAACTTGACTTCCTCTGATTTGCTCATAAAGAGGCTTTGCTCTCTTTATGGATTCTTCCAAAGTTTTGGGGTTATCATATTGAATCTTGTCACTGTATAAGGAGGGTAACCCACTTAGAAACCTTTGTATTTTGACCTTCTCATCCTTTATGAAGTCGACATACTTTAGCAATTCAAAGAACCTTTTCTCATATTCTTCCATTGACATGGTTCCCAACTTGAGTTCAAAGAACTCTTTCATCTTCCTTTCATAATAATGTTCAAATAAATATTTCTCTTGGAAATATTCTTTGAACTGCCTCCATGACATCCTCTTATCATCAAGGTGCTTGAATTTTTTAAGTTGATCCCATCACATTGATTCATTTCCTTACAAATGGTAGGTTTCAATTCTAGATTCTAACTAAGAGGGGTAATCTTGCAGCTGGAAATATTTATTCATTTCCAGCAGCCATGCAACGACCTCTTCTCCTTTTCTATGCTCACCATTGAAATTTGGTGGCTTAATTTTCCTGAGCTCACGATGCAATATGTCCGCCTCAGGCCTTCTCCTTTTCCTTCGGACAGGAGACACACTTGGGTTTCTCCCTGGACCTAAAATTGCATGAGCTCTTCTGGTGGATTTCCTTGGAGAATGATGGTGCCTTCTCATGCTTCTTGACTACTTGGCATTCCCATGATCATCCCTTTTTCTTTGGGGTCTATATGTAGTCACTTGTCTATCACTAGTTGTTTTCTTGGTGCCAGATTTTTGGTTAAATTTCTTATGTAACATATTCGAAATTTTAAGTATATCTTCCCAAGCCTTCATAATCATTTCATGATCATCTCTATAGCTCTGCACTTCTATATGCAAGCTTCTCATAGTTTCAGGCTCGTTCCTGTCTCTTCTGCCATTAGACTATGTCTCATCATTCTCCATGTCGGAATGAAGACCTATGATATCCTCCTAATATCTATAATATCCATGAGCATATTCCATGACTTCAATCCTCATATAAGAACCAAATTTGCTTTCCTGTACCTCTAATTCTGCAAGAAATGTGCATGTAATAATTACTGTTAGAACATGCATAGCATAAAACATTTCAGCATTTAGAATACATGTTACTCTTTATCGAAATTTATGAAGGACACAATTCACAAAATCAAAATGTGATTCCTTAGATGCATTCCTCTATGAAACAACTTTCCAATGGCTATACCCATGCCTCAATATGAGTTCTGAGCGAAAAGTTACAACATTTACATGTTGCAATTTCCACTCTTTTGTTGTTACGGAAACATATTTATTAATTTATGGAAATTTAATTGCCCAAATTAAAATTCTAGGTGGACATATATTTTTTCCTCCTCAATACCTTTCCAGCGACTATTCATTTTCTCAAATCCGAGCTCCGATATGAAAGTTATGGTCTGGAGAAGTTTTCACGGTTTTACTCAATTTACCCATGTATGCTACATGTGTCTTCTTTTTCTTCCTGCACTTT
Source organism: Picea glauca (assembly GCA_000966675.3). NCBI lineage: Eukaryota > Viridiplantae > Streptophyta > Pinopsida > Pinales > Pinaceae > Picea > Picea glauca. Next base: position 19,994 of record JZKD02S1756071.1, read on the forward strand.
TTTACATACCCATATCCTAAGTATGGATTCATGGCCATTTTATATGGTTCATAATATTTCCATATACTTCTCTTGTGCCCCAAACAGACCTCTGAGCAAGGAGTTATGCCCTTTGGAAGTAATCTGGCACTGAAATTTTACCCTTACTATTTTGGCTATAATTTTCTTATATGAACTCTGTTTTGCAAAAAAATTAACTCGTTGGAAAGCTCTTCTCGAGATATTTTATTTAAACCACAAAGAATCTATGTGGTTCCTACAACACTTACAATATTGAAAATTATAACTCCTCAAAACATTGTTTAGGCCCTCAAAATTTCCCTACAAGTTATTGACCTTCAAAAATATGAAAAATTCAGAAAATTTCATATAAAATTTCATTGTTTTACTATTATAACAACCCTTTAAAACTAAGTCGTTGATCTAAAATTAGGTGTAATACGAGCCATTTATTTGAGCTCCATCAATGACTGACGATCGACACTTTCCTTTGGACGCGCGCACAACATTTTTCTCAAACTGTCGACCCGACCGTCGATCATTGGTCCATTCCCTTGACAATTGATTTGCAACACAAGGCTAAACTGGCTTACCCAACCATCGATATTAAACTGTCGATGATTTTCATTGACGAATGAAACTCCTCACCAATTAAATCGTCGATCATTTCTCTTGGAAACCACTTATAACACCTTGTTAAATTGGTCGACCCAACTATCGACCATGGACCACTTCTGTGTTGACGTGGTATGACACATGGATGTTGATGTCTCTTGACATGTCATCCTGAGGTATTAACTTGGATGATGTGGCATGACACGTATATGTTGACATGACATGAAACGTGGATAATGATGTGGCATGACACGTCATCACCCTCTTTTTTCCATCGGTCATTGACCATTTCTCTTAGACGATCATAACACTTCATGAATTCGGCCGACACTTGACCATTGAACCATTGACCATTTCTATTGTTCGACTGAAACATTTCTTTGAATCGGATGACACTCGACTATTGACCCATCTATTTTATTTAGCAACTGAAAACACTTTGTTGAATCCGACTGAGCCGATCGTTGGTCGTTATCATTTTCCTTTAGCCAACTCCAACACTTAGAAATTTTTTGAATAAAATCCTGATGAATTTGGACCGTTGATCTCCCATTCAGAAATGATCTCATCCATTGATCTACCAACTTCGTCCAACTCTATCGACGCTTGACCATCGACCATCGATGGTCAAATATTTCTTTTGGCCGACCCGATCATCGGTCATCAATGATTTCTCTTGGTGAACTTCAACACTTAGAAATTTTGACAAAAACCCAGATGAATTTGGGTCGTCGATCTCTCACTCAAGATGATCTTGGTTATCGATTATGCTCCAACTTCCCAACGACCTAAACTAATACATAACATCGATATAATCCATTTTCCCAACCACCGAAATGAATCTCGACCATTTATTTATTCAAAATTTCAAGTGGCCACAACCTTATGAATTTTTAAATTTATTAAAGTGAATATCAGTTGTTGATCTCGCGATCAAACGTGATCTCGATCATCCATTCACCGAACTCTGCAAAACACTACAACGACCATTAAAAATTGAATTTTGACCTTCCAGGTCAAATTTAACTCTGCAAATCTACGGATCTACTCCATTGAACCTCTCTTAGACGACATTGAGTCATTTAAACTCATATTTTGCTCACGAATTTGAATATTTCACTATGTTTTTCTCTATTTTTCCCCAAATTCGTCACAAACAAAATCTGCAACAACAAAATTTTCAAACTCGCACTAGTTCGAGCCCAAACAAGCTTGGTGTTTGAACCAGATACTCTGATGCCATAATGTAATGTCCCCCAGCCTAACTAAGGAAAATTGCAGTGCAAAATACTCTTAAAATTAAATTTTTTTACAACTAATTCAATTTCCTGTAGCTTCTAGCTATGATTTACATACATATTTAATTGCTATCTATTACCATTAATTAGATGCATATACAACATGCTAAAATAGACATGAAATGCAACTAATAAACCAACATAGAAGCATATAAATTATTCCCAAATACATAAAGTTCATGCACAACGATTTAACTCATAAATACAAGACATTAAACATATAAAACACTTACCTTTCAAACTAGTTGTGCAACCAGCTGCTTGGGATGGACGTTCAAACCAACCATAGACCTGTTTTTCCAAATATAAAAAACTAGTCACCCCCGAGATGAGGCTAGTAATCCACAAAAGAGGGTGGTCTCTCAGTGTCCCCTCACAACTCAAATATCCCACAACCCACTGATATTCTCCTACAATTATCCATATTTTCCACCAACTCTCTTCCTCTTGACCTTCCCAACCCAAGGAATGTACCCCTTCACTGATCTCAGCCTCTCGGGAATCCCACTCATTTATTAAGGTCTCCCTATCACAGTTAACCATGAATCTCTCAGTTGGGAACTCGAGGGAACTTGTTGTTGGGAAAAACTACTAGTAAACAACAATAAACACTTGTTGTTACAATACAACTCACACATGAGTTCACTATTTATGCCTAACAACCTTGCTCTTCAATCTTCAGCTCCAAAAATGCTCCAACATGCTCTAGAATTTTCCCTCCATCGATGCTCCAGCTCCAAGTTCTCTTTCTTTATCTCTACTTGTTGTTCATGCACAAAAAAACTGATTGTGTAAAACTGTTGTAGCTACCCATCCAAATTTCCTACCCTTTTGCTTGCTTTCTTGAATCACACAAAAGATTATTGTACTCTACCCCCCACCATGCTCCCAATAACTATGGGATGTGACCACTCACACCCACTGTCTTACATGTATTGAATTATTATCTTTGGGAACACTCAATCAGAAATTAGAAGGTTCATATACCAATAACACCTTTAGGAAAATGGGTTGAATTAATATACATGGGCAATCCCCCTTGGACCCCTCTTAGACATTCTCCTAGAGCCTCCCTTCTCTTGTGGATTAATTTATCCCCTATATGTGTCCATTTCCCCTTAGCATCTGACATCACATTTAATTATTAAAATTCAGAAATACAATTCACATATTACATCGCTTGGTTGTAGCCACATATTATTTCTACATTAAACATTAATTGAACTTGGGATTATAGTGGGGATGTTACAATGAGTCTTAGCTTTCATATATCCAAGTTTGAATACATGATAACTATGTTTAGTACATTGGATCTTGTCTCAGTTTCCATGGCTCAGGTCAATATGGGGGCTTGGTTACCTTGTGGATTCACAAAATATTGGAGCTAGCTAAAAGACAAAAGGCATACTTTGATCACAACCGTTTTTTCTAATTTTCTAAACAGATCCGCCCTCTATTATAAACACCTTTTTTGTGCTCAAGTTCATGGTGCTCAAATTCAGTCCACCCTAAGAGTTCAAATGAACTTGTCAAATACATGTTGTTTTCCCCTTCAACAAATCCCACCAAGCTTTCACAGCAGGCCACAAGAATAGAGCAGAGATCAAGAATTTAATACAACTACAATTATGGATAGATGGAGTCCCTTCATACTGAGATTGAAGGGGCCTCAAGAAGGGAATTTATAAGGGTATCTTGGAACATATATAGAGAAATAAAATCACAAACAAGATATGTGGTGGAGATGTTATCTATAGAAGATTCATTGATATCATTGTCTATAAAATAGTCATTGTTAGAGAGGTATTGGTCTTCTTGAGGAAAGAGAAGTTCAACATTGGATAAGTGTTTTGGAAGGTCTATAGAATTAATCATTTCCCATTCAATTGGGTTGTAGGTAGAAAGGAGATTAGATATATATAAAATTTTCACTTTTTCCCTTTGTTAGGACATTTGTGCCCAATGTCCTTTTTGGAAAATGAGGCAAAATTGCTTCTTTGCAGCAGTCGAGCACTTTTGGAAGAGAGTGCGCTTCTTGGGGAATTGTTTGAATGTATGACGAGAGCTATGGAAATACTTAAGAGTATGGGAGGCCTTGGGTTTGGATTTGGAACAATCACAACTAGGATTCAATTTTGGATTTTTCTAAACTAGGATGGGAATGACAACCAAAATTATGTGTGCTTTCCATTTTATTGCAGATCCTATATCCTATGGCCTTCTGGGAGATAGAGACAATTTTCTTGGCTCTCTATTTCATACAAAGTAGTTATAATAATAGAGTTTATTTATGGTAAATTTCTACGAAATATATTCCATCTTGATCCTTCTCTTTTTTTAATTAATACAATAGAAGTGTTAGCAAAGGATTTGGGTAGCTATTCAAGTAATACCTAATGTAGATAAGATTTAGAGGACCAAAAAGTTTACATAAGATATTTTACATTACTTGGTGACACTCCTCCCATCTAGTTATATCACAAATCTATTGTTTGAGAAATACAATAACTATATTGAGATCATTTAAAATAGTAAATTGACAAATTCAGTGGAAACAAATTGTCTAAGTCTTGAAATAAAATTTGGACCAAGGGGGAAATCACTTGGTACTTCTTTCATACATTCTTCTTTGATTTCTTATTTGATATTGGACCACCATTTATCTAGGTTTCATTTAAATCCATAAGTGGTTCTTATGATAATATCTTTATAAGAGAGATCATTTTTGTGAAGTTCTCTCTGGGAATAACCCCATGCTTCCCATGCGACAATGAAGTTCATTATTTCTATGATAGATTTTCCATCCAAATTAGTCTTTGGAGCATGATAATATTTTGATGTAGGGGTATGTGTAGGATTCACATTCTGGATCTTTGGAGTTCTTATACTCCATTTTTCCCAAGCACGAGTATGGGGTATAATATGCTTAGGCTAGTGCATAAATTCTTACATGGAAAGCTTGTTAGAATATTCTTCATCTCATAATATCCTTGAGTGATTTCTAAAAGCAGAGGTTCATATATTTTTCTTTTTTTTTCTCCTGATTTTGTCTAGCCATTTCTTCTGCTACTTTTGTATGTCGGTTTGTCTCGTGGCATATGAATTCTTCCCTATCTAACCTTATATCTCTCATGTGTTCCTTGACAGTGAGCTCAAATTCATGACCCTTTGATTTGACCATGTATATTTTTCCTTTGATTCTATCTAGTGCTTTGGACACTAGTCTGACATTTATGTCATTTTCTTCCCTTTTGGAGGCTGCTTCCACTTCCATTTTTTCTTCATAGCGCATCTAAAAAAAAAATCTTGAGGGACTTTTGAACACTCCCAATTTTATTTTCAAAATTTACTAGAGGTAATGGTGGAGGTTCATGTATCACACTGGCAAGGTTCAATGGTTCTATTGTGAGAAAATGTTGATCTTTTACTTCAAATAATGGTCCTAAATCAAGCTTTAATTATCCCTTCAAATGTGAGGATGAATAATTGACAAGTTTCATTGTCCTGAACAATATTAATATTTCCTCGAGTGATTTTAAGATTGAGATGTGTGAATGCAAAGACATGCCCTTCACCATCGAATTTTGGGTTTGACAAGAGATTGATCATCTTAACTAGAATGCGCTCAGTGGGTCTCAGAAGAATTAAAGGGTCATCCCATACAAAGTTACGGAGAGGAGCCATGGGATGGTTAACGTTAAGTGAAAAGATTCCACATGGGTAGGTTTGTCATCTGACCCTCCTTCTAGCGCCAATTATGTTGATGGGTCTAAATTCGCTCGACAAAAGTAAGGGGTTACCCCTGATAAGAAGTCCCAATTATACCTCTCACAATTTGGAATAGGGAACCCATTCAGATTCTATCACGACAATCATTGTTGGTTTGGTTTCACTGGTTGCGGCTAGGTCCACCGATGAAGGTGAGTGATGGATGCTTATGCAAACGAAAGATGTAGATGAAGACTATGTAAATGCAAGAATCTAATCTAATTCTAATCTACCCTATCCTAGTTAGGAGTGAACTATAGTAACATAATGATTTGTAATGAAACTAAACTATGCATAAACCCCAATCATATAATTATCGTGAAGGTGCACAGTTAAAAATACATGCATACAAGTCTATAACCAAAATAGTCTAAGTCATGTTTCTGCATACATTCACAACTCATTCACTAGAGACATGTAATTTAAGAAAGAGTAACAAAACTGCAAGAAGACATATATTATGTCAGAATAGTCCATAAACAAACATGCTCTTACATCCCATGTGAACAACCAACATTTTTCTTGAAATAGTTCGCAACAAAAAAACAACACATGTGAGTCCTTCTCTCTATCAAAAGCTGGACCTGAGGGCTTCTACGTATTAATTTTTTTAGCAATAGTACATGAAAACTCTAAGGACAACTCTCCAATTTTAGTTGACACTATATTCCCAAAGTATTTCAAAAGTGTACAATGTTTGAAGAGACAAAAGCCCTTCTCTGGAATACAATTTTGGTAATTATTGGAGGTTGATGTGACCCTTGGCCTTCCTCCTACCTCAGTGATCTTTCATTTTCAAATTTTATCTTTATCACCTTTGTAATGATGAGGGGGACAGTCAATAGTTACAATTCAAATTTGTTCTCTAGTGTTGGTGTGTCATTATGGATTTTGGTTGTAGTGCATCTTGTCTAACATAATGATTGGCTCGGACATTGGAGAATTTGATTGTTCAATTATTTGGACTCTTTCCTCAGTCATTTGCAAACGATTACCTTCTTTGCTCCTTTTTCACTTCTACAACTATTGTTATTGCTTCTTCGTCGTCTCTAGCTGTCTATTGCATCACGAGAATGTTGAGCGTGACCCTCCTTCGATCGGTACCTAACACCATTCAAAATATAGTATATGAGAGTATATTCAAATAAAATATCATGAATAATCATTAGAATGCATGAAGATGAGGCATTAAATTATTGAAATATCAAGTAAACTTTCCTCTATTCAATTCCTAGTTCGTTTGCTCATGATTGAGGCGCTTCGTTCTCCGAGGATGCCAACAAGGTACCCTATATTCATCTTGAAAAAATGAAGGAATTATGTTAGTGGTTTATTAAATACTATAAATATAAAGTCATATACCTCAGAAATACCTTTCCAATGGTATAAATAACGTGCAAAACAGAGACCAAAGTCAAAAGTTATGGACAATTTACGAAAGGCGGTTTTTTTAGGTTTTAGAGGAGTTGATGGCAACTCCATCTGATTTTCATCGGAGGAGTTTGAATGAAATCCTCTGATTTGCATCAGAGGCCAAGTCATGAACCTCACTGGGTGAAAGATGGAGGTTGAGTTATGAAATCCCCAGAATGATCGCTTTGGTGCACACTCATTTAAGCTCTCTCGACAAGTGGTCGTTGGAAATAAGAAGCCTAGAATCTGACTATGTATCATCGTCATGCATTTGTTGTGGAATATCTGAGCTTGATCCAGGTGGATATTGGTGGCCACCCACCTTTTCCGACTGGCTCAAATTAGTTTTCTGGCAATTTTGGCAATTTACTATTTTTAGCAGGTTTAACTTCCGGGGGCATTTTGAGGGCCTAAATGAAGGTTTTTTTGAGATCGAGGTGCTCAATGATATCCAAAGGAATAATTGATCCCCAAAAATGAATCTCCTCGACGATACCTTTCCAACGAGCTATCACACGCCTAAAACGGAGTTCGTATGCAAAAGTTACGACCCCGGGAAGTTGATGTACTAACTTACCCAAACGGGGCCCACATGACTTTGGGCGCTTCATCTCCTAGGGTTAGGTTTTTGGATGTCTATGAATTCTGGCATTCTCGTCTATTGTAAAAAGGCCTCCAGAGCCTCATTGTGAGGATCTTCTCACGGATGCGAGTAGCAGCCACATCTCTTCTCAGAGATAAGCTACCAACGCCCTAGCTAGTTTATTTACATTCTGTCTGTAAACATTTTTCAGTCATTTGTTATTAATGAAATGAAGTCTTATTTCCGCTACATCTCTTCATTTATGTGTATTTATGTATTTCATTTTGTTCCTACATAAATCCGGATCAGTGGTATAAGAGCGGTCTGCTCATTCTCGATCCTTCTTTGCATGTCCCCAACGAGATCAGGGTATA
>JZKD02S1756071.1:28054-49542 GCA_000966675.3 Picea glauca
GCCCTAGCTAGTTTATTTACATTCTGTCTGTAAACATTTTTCAGTCATTTGTTATTAATGAAATGAAGTCTTATTTCCGCTGCATCTCTGCATTTATGTGTATTTATGTATTTCATTGTGTTCCTACATAAATCCGGATCAGAGCTTGAATTGTCATACATTGATATTGATTTCATGTAATAGTACTTGGTTTGAAAGTGTTTTTAAATAAGTTCATGAGAGGGGGGAATTTAATATTCAAATGATTAGTTTATCATTAGAATTTGTGGTAATTCCTATGCACACGTCGATGGAATTGGTGTTATGTGAACTGAATGTCGAATCTCTTGAAAGTCTTCTCTTCTATGATGGTTAGGGGTGTTGTCATTAAAATTTTCTTCAACAATTCTTCTTCCAAGATGATCTAACTGACAAACCCTGCTCTGTTCTCATTGTAAAAGGCTGTGAATGATTTTCTTCGCTTTGAATCCATTCCTTTTTGTGCTTGTTATTGTTGTTGTGTTGACAACCAAACTAAAATTCAATACGATGAGCCACATGAAAATTGTATCCATCTCATGAACTTATTCAAAGCATAGTTGCTACTCTTTAGTTTGGGTTGTGTATTTTTTACCGGCAACCTTCCTCTCAAGTGATCTAGTTTAGCACCTCGAGGAAGAAAACATCTCCCTCCCCAAGGTTGTTATTAATCTTAGTATTCAACTACGATGGGTCAATGGTGCGCACAGTCTACTCCGTGCGATAGAGTTCTCAAGACCACTGCGTAGTACAAAGACTTCTTAGTTTGTTGTGTGCTGTGAATACAAAAACTTAATGAAATGATTTATGAATGCAGAATAACACAGTGCTATGCTTAGAACATAAACTTAGAAATAAGACAAAAATTTTGTCAATACACAAACAATTGATATTAATGAACTTCAGCGCTGTGTGCAAATACAAAAAACAATGACAGAGATGAGCTTCGGCTCTAATGACTTATTTTTTCAACTCTTCAATTGTTGTTGGTTCTCTCTACCTCTTTGCTTCTTCTTTATACATCAACTGCTTCTCTTCAGCATCCTCTAGCATCATCGACTAACTAAGAGACTCAGACTTATATAGACACCAACTGAGACTTCCTATAGAAGCTAAGACCAACTCAACAATAAAGACTATCATTAATTTGACTGACTCTTCAACTGCTTACCAAAGCTCGAGAAGATAGAATTCGACTACATTTATAACTTCCTTCTTACCGACTGAATTTTGAGTAAATGTGAAGCTTTGAACTTACATATTTTCAGACTATTTGACTGACATTTCGATTGGCTGACAAGTTGACTGACAGACAGATCGACGGAGACATAAATATCTCACCGACTTGTAATTACAATTTCCAACACTCCCCCTTAATTATAAGTAGGTGGGATTACAAAAGAAAATTACATAAAAAATCGATTTTTCATTTTATTGTCACTCATATGTTACTGCGTAGACTCCTGGATTACTGCACAGATGTTGAAATGCATCTCTTGCTAAAGCCTTTGTAAAAATGTTTGCAATTTGTTCTTTTGACCTAGAAAATTCTAAGCAGATCTCTTTGTTATTCACCAATTCTCTGATGAAATGATAACCTTATATCAATGTGCTTGGTTTTCTTGTGAAACACATGGTTCTTTGATAACATGATGGATGAATTATTGTCAAAGAATATTGTTGTTGGTTCCTGTTATTCCCGTAACAAATCTTTTAACATCCTTCTCATCCATACTGCTTGAAAAGATGCACTTGTAGCTGTAACATACTCTGCCTCTGCTAAAGAAAGTGTCACTATGGGTTGCTTCCTTGATTCCCATGATATCATACCTGTTCCAAAATGAAATGTGTACCCTGAGGCACTTTTTCTTTCATCGATGTTGCCTCCACAATCACTGCCAGTGTATCCAATGAGTCTGAAATCTTCTGAAGTGGAGTATTTGATGCCAAAATATTTTGTTCCGTTAACATATCTTAGGATTCTCTTTCTGGCCTTCCAATGTGATTCTTTTGGAGTTTCCATGAACCTTGAAATGAGGCTCACCCCATACATAATGTCATGTATTTTTGTTTTTAGATACATAAGACTGCCTACCAATCTTTTAAACAATGTGGGATCCACTTTGAACCCTTTATCTTCCTTTCTTAACTTCAATCCTGTTATGACATATGTTGGTGTTGCTTTTGAATTCACCATATTGAATATTTTCAATATTTCATGCAAATACTTGGACTGTGAGATAAATATACCAATTTTGGACTGGTGCACTTCTATTCCCAGAAAATATCTCATAAGCCCCAAATCAGTCATTTCAAATTCATCTTTCATGACCGTCCTGAGTTATTCTATGCCAAAATCACCTGCAAATATCAAATCATCCACATATAAACAAACAATTAACACATTACCTTGTTGATTTGATTTGATGTACAATGCTCGCTCATTTTCACTTCTTTGAAATCCATTCTGAGTGAGATAGGAATCTATGCGACTGTACCAAGCTCTCAGATCTTGTTTTAAACCATACATTTCTTTCTTCAATCTTTATACATTGTTTTCTTGTCCTGGAACCTCATAACCTTGTGGTTGTTCCACATATACTTCTTCTTCTAAGTTTCCATTCGAGAATGTTGACTTTACATCCATCTGATAAATTGGCCATTTGTACTGTGCGACAATAGCTAACACAGTTTTGACCGTTTCCATGTGCACCACTGGTGCAAATGTTTCATTGTAATCAATTCCAGGTTGTTGTGTAAAGCCTCTTGCAACTAACCTTGCCTTGTACTTATGTACATTTCCTTCTACATCTTCCTTGGTTTTGTAAATCCACTTGACACTTATAACATCCTTGTCTTCAGGTACATCAACCAAATTCCATGTTTGATTGTTCTCTATGCATTTTATTTCTTCATCCATGGTTTGTGCCCATACATCCTCCTTGACAACTTATTCAAAGGTTAATGGATCATTTACTTGTGAAAACAGAGAAAAAAATGAAAATGAATTTGTTGCGTCTTCATTATAGATGTCGTGCATACTTCTTCTTTTTCTTGGTAACAAACTTGCTAAAGTTGGATCTGGAGATGTAGAACTGTTTGGATTGCTTGTTGGTGTTTGTTGCGCTCTAGCTGTATACTACGCACCTAATGTTCTTACTGGAGTATTCTACGTGGTAATGTACGTCGCAGTGCCATATGTAGATGGGACTACGCACTAACTTGTGTATAGTGTTTGAACCATTTCATCTTCTATGTCATCATGCTCTATCGTGTCCATAATTTTTTACTGTCTTTTCTATGGTTCCATCCCATGATTCATTCTCCACGAACTGAACATCATGGATGATTATGAATTTTCTTGCGATAGGGTCATACAACTTGTATCCTTTTGTTTCTTCATAATACCCAATAATTATACATTTATGTCCTTTGTTGTCCATATTCCTTCTCAACTCATTTGGAACATGTGCATATGTGACACAACCAAAAAAAATTAAGTGTGCCACATTATGCTTTAAACCTGTTCAGGCTTCCTGGTGAACTCTATTCTTCATACTCTTTGTCAAACATCTGTTCAAGATGTATACTACAGTTGCTACTGCCTCAACCCAATAATCATTTGACAAATGTTTGGTTGTCAACAAATTGCACACCATTTCCATGATGGTTCTATTGTTTCTTTCCGCGACACCATTTTGTTGTGGTGTGTATCGTGCGGTAAATTTCCTGTAGATGCCATGAACTTTACAAAGTTCTGAAAGTATCTTGACATGTATTCTCCTCCTATGTCCATTCTTAGACACTTGATGCAAAAACCACTCTATTTATACGCAAGTGATTTAAACTGTTGAAAACAACCCAATGTGTCATATTTATGCTTTAGGAAATAAATCCATGTCTTTCTTGAGAAATCATCAATGAATGTTAGAAAATAAGCACTGCCTCCTATCGACGGATTTTTCATTGGTCCAAAAATGTCTCAATGAACAATTTCCAGTGGAGTTTTTTCTCTGTAAGACTTGCCAAATGGAAATGGTTCTCTGTGTTGCTTTCCAAATATGCAACCTTCATGTCCCCGAGGTGTAGGACAGTCGGTGATGGAGTGTGTTGTTAAGCCACTCTGTGTTGTTAAAGTCATCGGTTCAAAACCTGCGGGGACAAAAAATCCAACCATGTTAAGGGTTGGTGTGGCTCAATCCGGGTGCGATCCCCGGGTGATTTTGATGGCTTAGATGCCCCTGAGTTGCGGTTTCTCAAGCCACATGTTAATCGCGTAGCCAACAGGTCCCGCACAAATTAACAAAAAAAAATAAAAATATGCAACCTTCACATATCCTTTCTAGTTTTTCAATCAATGGTAATCCTTTTACCATATCTTTTGTGTGTAAAAACTTTAGACCTCCAAAGTTCAAATGTCCAAATCTGAAATGCCATAACCAAGAATCATCATGTATTTCATATTGGAATGATGCCTTCATCTCTACACCATTTTCTCATTTCTTGATACTGCGTGCACTATTCCCTTCATTAGAACTATGTGCACTTTCTGCTATAAATGCAATGTGTAATTGCACACTTTTTATTTTATCAAAAATTTGCGCTGTATTCTTCTTCTTGGCTGGCTTTAATGTCAATGGGAACATCTTGTTACTTTTCATCTGGATTTTTTCAATTAGAAGATTTCTTGGGGATTTATCCATTATCACACAGTGATTATATTCCATGTAGATTCTATATCCTTTTTGTAACAGTTGCCCTATACTCATCAGATTATGCTTCAAACCAGAAACATAATATACATTAGACATAACCTTTTGTTCTCCTTGTCTGGTTAAAATGTTTATACTACCTTTCCCTAAGACAATGACTTGGATATTTGTTCCAAGTGTAACCTTGGTTTGGACTGACTTAGTCAAACTAGAAAACAATTCTATGTTTCCTGTCATGTGGTTATTGCAGCCTGAATCTAAGTACCATATGCCACATGGGCTTGCTTGAGAAACTTTGCATTCAACTGGTGACACTATATTAGTCATTTCTACTGCGCTAGGCACAACTACAGTGTGTGCCATAAACATAGGGTGAGTTTGATTATTTTCGTTGTGTGATTGATCTTGACTTTGCTTGTTCTGATTGTATTGTCTCTTTCTACACTCATATGCATAATGTCCATACTTTTTATAGTAATGGCATTGAATCTTTGATTTGTCAATTCTTTGACAACTTGACTGGTTGGTACTTGGGTTTTGACCTCATCCACCAGTATTTCCAGGATTGCTACTGCATCCATTTCTATCAAAACTTCTTTCTCTGCTTCTAGAGTTAGCTCTTCCCCTTCCTCTTCCACGAGTTATAGACGACTGCGTGGAAAATGCATTCTCTAATGACATACTTGATCTATTCAATCTGTGTTCATGATTGATGAGGGAATCTTGCAATTCATCTAGATTGAAGTGACTCAAGTCTTTGCTCTCTTCTAGAGTCACAACAAGGGTATCAAATTTAGGAGGAAGACTCCTAAGTACCTTCTCAACAACTTTTATGTCTTCTATGGTTTCACCATGAGACTTAATCTGATTTATCAGTCCAATGATGTGGGTGTAGAATGAATCTACTGTATCTGAATCTTTCATTGACATAGTTTCAAAATCTCTTCTAATAATCTGCAGTTTTGCAGTCTTTACTTTGTCCATACCTTGATAAGAAGTTTGTAATATGTCCCATGCTTCCTTGGCTTGCTTTGCTGATGCAACTCTTGGAAGTATGATTTCATGCATGGCTTGATGTATGTAAAACAACGCCTTTCCATCCTTTTTTCTTTGATCTTTCAAGACATCTTTATGAGCTTGTGTGAGAGCATTATATGTTTCCTGATCTACTAGTTTCACATATCCATTCTCGACTATTTCCCATACATTTTGACCTAGGAACAAATCCTTCATGGTCAAGGACCACATCTCATAATTCTTGCCTGTAAAAGTGGGAGGTTGCATATTTGAGGTAGAAGCCATATTTTACTTTTCAACAACATTTTTGCTCTTGAACTTGTTCTGATAGAACCTGCTCTGATACCAGATCTCAGGATTCAACTACAATGGGTTGATGGTGTGCACAATCTACTCTGTGCAACGTTGTTTAAAATATTGTGCATCAAACAGGCTACGCGGTAGAGTTCTCAAGACCACTGCGCAGTACACAAACTACTCAGTTTGACGTGGAAATGATTTATGAATGCAGAATAAACTCACACTTAATGAAATAAATTATGAATGTGGAATAACACAGTGCTATGCTTAGCACATAAACTCATAAATAAGACAAAAACTTTGTCAATGCACAAAAACTTGATATTAATGAACTTCGATGCTGTGCACGAATACAAAATACAATGACAGAGATGAGTTTCATCTCTAATGACTTCTTCTTTCAACTCTTCAACTATTGTTGGTTCTCTCTACCTCTCTTGTTCTTCTCTACACATCAATTGATTCTCTTCAGCATCCTCTAGCATCATCGACTAACTAAGAGACTCAGACTTATATAGACACTGACTGAGACTTCCTACAAAATCTAAGACAGAATCAATAATAAAGACTGTCATTAATTCGACTAACTCTTCAACCACTTACCAGAGATCGAGAAGATAGAATTCGGCTCCATTTAGAACTTCCTGCTTTCCGACTGACTTTTGAGTAAATGTGCGACTTTGCACTCATAGATTGTCAAACTGTCTATCACACTGTATGACTAACATTTCGGCTGACTAACAATTTGACTGATAGAAATATCGGTGGAAACGTAAATATCTCACCGACTTGTAATTACAATTCCCAACAATTGATTGATAAATTCTTCTCCTAATTGAACTACTAGGATTATCACAGTTTTCTTTCTACGGGAAGACATTATGCTCCAACTCAAACCAACTTCAAAAGAATCTCCACTTCCAAGACAAAGAATCATCACCGATATCTTCTATGCAAGTCATAAAATGACCTAATATTGATTGTAGTATTGGAGGTGTTTCGATTGCCATAGAACTTTGAAGAACACTTTATTCCATTTGTAGTTTTTATTCAACGGGAGAAAAATGGATAATGTCCAATTAAGACTGGGATATTTGAACTTGACTTAGATGTTTACATAGTTTAGAGTATGTATACCCCGAGTCCTTTCTCTATAAAATACACTTCGGATAGGTTGTGTCGATTGGTGTGGGGTAGTGTTTCTTTCAACATATTTTTATTTTTATTTTTTGTTTTATTTTGTATGGTTTTTTTTTTTAAGAACATTAACTCTGTCACATTCATTTAGGACATTTTCAATTAAGTTCGGCAATAAGATTCAGAGGAGTTCCTCTCATGTGTGCAGATGACTTCGGCACACTTCTTATTAACTTTGCAGATTCACCTCAATAGACTTATTATTAACTTTGTCGATTCACCTAAGTTTCTTGATTCTATAGCCGCGATTTTCTTTTTGTTTCTTCTTCTTTGGATTATTATATAAGATTTTCAATTTAAGAATCATTTTTCTTTTTTATTATTATAGTTTTAAATAAAACCTAAATTCAAACAATTTTGAATTTAAGTTTTCTTTTACAATGGTGAAGAGGAATTTTAAGTTAAAAAGACTTGCGTTGAAATCAATTTTTAAGTTAAACATTTTACCTAGAACAATTTGGTTTGGTGGGGGAGGCTAGAGAAACAATTTGAAAACCTATGGCTGATGCCATTCGAGGAAATTTAAAACTTCATAACTTGCTCGTACGAAGACAAATCAGAGAACCATCTTTTGCGCTTTGAATATGCAGAGAGGCATTTCTAGCGATCCAACTAACCGTGCTATATGAACATCTCGTTTGTGTAACGATCGATGCAGACTATTTGGGCAGGCACCCTAGGTTATCCGTTTTGGCACTTCCGGGCATTGGATTTCGATTTCGTGAGTTGCATTGGAATTGTGATTCTGGAAAACATATGACTAGCCTGTTTCAAGGGTGAAATTTTCACTTTGACAGAGGTCAAAAAATTGAGCTCGAAGACATTTTTTAATGGAAGTTCAGGTCTCGCATTCGATGTTGCTTTGCTCAAATTTAATTTTGTCAGTGGTCATCTGTGGTTTACAGGATTTTGATTTACCCATTGAGATTAAGGTTATGTGTCAATATCATAAAGTTATAATTCCGCCAAAACAACCAACTGACATCTAATGTGCTTAGTACTATGTAGGAGTTGAAAGGATTGAGTTTCTTCCAGAGTGTGTTCATATTGAGCACAAGATAAAAAAAATGACGTAGTTAATCCATATGATGCTAGACTATACTTTCACAATCGCAGTTCAGCCGTAAAACCAATAAACGCAAAACAAACAACCTAATGTGGTATGTGAATTCAAGTGGTTGGCGATATGGGTTGGTTTGATTATGAATTCAATATGAAGTAGGTTAGAAATGGTAGGTGATCAATGACCAGTGTTCTAATTAGACGTGGAGAGGGTGGTCATTGATAATGTTTAGGAGACTGACTAACTGGCGAGCGCAACAAGAATGGATCTGAGTTGGGAGAGGGACAAAATATGCCTCAAGACGAAAGTGGGCTACACTGACCTGATCACCGTTGGTGAGAGGGATAATATCGTCATCGATGTGCTCGACGAAGATGAGGGGTTGACATCCTTCCGCTGACGCATTTGCGACAGGAGAGGGAAACTTGTCAATGGGTAGTGTGTTGGGGACGAAGAGGTGAACCTCGTCGATAAAAATTGTAATGAAGAGAAAGGGAGGGAGCACCAACGATATGCGATGCATCGATGAAAGTCAGTGAAAGGTGGGAACACGATGAAGACAATCGCATGGAAACTACTAATGTGTCAACGTTGATCACGCAGAGTTTGTCGGTGATAAGAACGTGTGTAGTGAAGTTTAGCGGAAGCGCGTTAACGCATAAGCCAAGTTCGAAGGAAGGTGGTCTATGTATAGGTGAAGGAATCAATGGCGAGTCAATGCAAAGGTGGAAGAAGGATGTGTTCATCGGTACGCTATGTATCAGTGAAAGGAGATGGAACTTGTTGAAGTGTGAATCAATAGGTCAAAGAGATCTAAGGAGGATATGGAAATGATAAGGAGGGGTAGTGTGAGGAGAACTCAGGATTATTCACTTACACGAGAGAGAGACAGAGAGAGAGTGAGGGTCCTAGTAGGAATAATTGGAGGGGGCCCAATTTCTTGTCTTAGAGAGATGCTAAGACAAGAAAATTGGGAGGTTGTCGTGTGGGCACACCATTATGTTATGTTGGATTCTTCACTCAAAATTATCCATAATAACAAGAGATTGGTACTTATATAATACTATACTGAGATTTCCACACTACATGAAGTAGTTTCTAGAATTGATCTAAAGTGGACTTAGTATAATACATATTTTTGTAAAGTGAAGATTTTCTCATTTCCAGTTCTTGGAAGAATTATACCCTGTTTCAATATGGACCCAACATTCTCATGAACAATGAAATCTAATTCCTCATTGTATGATAGTATGCCTTGGTATTCAATTATATAAACCCTAAATATAGCAAGAGATAAAGTAGAGGATCTCATATTGTTGACAACAAGAGTTATCAACTTATCACACTTGGATAATATTAAATAATGTAACTTGATAAGTTTAAGTGGTTATGAAGGAAAATATGTATGCAATATGGTAAGTGATTTTATCTAACAAGCCCCTTAAGAAATGTGTATATCAACAATTTTTGTGCAAGAGAGTTCTTCCAACTACTTTGGAAGGGAGCATCCATTGATCCATTGACCACCTATTCACTTTGATTAAGTAATGTATTTGGTTTAGTCTTTGACTAATGTGTCCTTACTCTACTACATGCCAATCGTTTTTTCTCATCATGTCTTATGCTATTATTTATATGCTGCAGTTTACTAGAATGTGAAATATTTGAGAACGAATGAAAATATTTCATGCTCGAAGTGTAAGTGTTTTATGCTTGAGAAGTCTTGTTCCATGCAACTCATATTTGGATTGATTTATTATGTACAACAAACCGATATCTTTGACAAGTTTATTTAAGAGTTTTATCGAGGCATATTGAATGTAGTCCTCCACATAGTATTTATCGAGTCATATTAATGCATTGTATTTATAAAAATTGGGTATGTTACACTTTTATCCCTAAGAGAAAAGAAGGTGTTTCAAACTCAACTTGATATGGGAAGAGCACCAAGAATTCCTTTCCAATTTAAATTGTGGTGAAGCCAAGGAGATCCAAGAAGTGTCAACAAAAGGTACAGATTTATGCAAAATAATGAACCTCATAGTATATCCTAACAATGTCAATAGAATAGTAGAGCTGGAATTAAAGTTTAAATATAAGTGCAAAACAACACAACCAAGCTCAGTGGTTGAGTTCTTTGAGCTTCATACAGGAGGTCCCAGAGTATCTCCCATGTTGGTTGCCTCTGTTGCATGCCTCGCTTGATGTCCATACTAGGTTAGGCACCTTAATCAACTTTGACATGTTTACATTGGGCACCATTTGAAAAATGTAGGGAAGTGCTCGAGGGTTTCCCTGCAAGGGTTTCCTTGGAAAAAATGAAAACAATGCAGCCATATAAGGCTTGTCTCAAGCCAACTAGGAAGAAAAATGAGTTGATTAGACAAGTTAAAAGAGAAACAAAGGGAAGCTGAATATGAATGTTGCCTTCAATCTAAAATATTGTGGCTTCGAGTTGGGTAATAGAAGCACAAAACATTTTCTAAAATATACCAATAAGAGGAACCAAAAACGTATTAGAATAACCATAAACATTTGATGGACAAGCCCTATTTTTAGTAAAGGGTATCTATATGATGTGTAATAACTATTTAAAATTGTTTGTAAAAGAGGAAAGCGTTGGCATTGGGCAACCTAGAGCTTGCATTTATTGGAATAACCATGACATCTGATGGACAAACACTACTTTTACTAAAGGGTTTCTACATGATATGTACTATGTGTTATAATATAACACATACTATGTGTTATATAATATAACACATATTATGTGTTATATTATATAACACATAGTATATAACACATACTATGTGTTATATTATATAACACATACTATGTGTTGTAACATATAACACATATCATGTAGGTAACTATTTTAAAATGTTTGTAAAAGAGGAAAGCGTTGGCATTGGGCAAACCAAAAAACTTGTATTTATTGGAATAACCATACTTTTATTAAAGGGTATCTACATGACATGGAGTAACTATTTAAATTTTTTTGTAAAAGAGGAAATCATTGGTGTTGGGAAACCCATAAATTTCATTTATTGACTTGCATAATGGGAAACACTTGTTTGCAATAGATAACACATTGTGTGATCTATTCAACAGCACATAATGTATTTTGAAGGATTTCTACCTAGTTTTTGTTCCCATAAAAATCAAATGGACAACACATGGCGTGATCTATTCAACATCACACAATGTATTTTGAAGGATTTCTAACTATTTTTTGTTCCCATAAGATCAAACCAAAGGAAAATAAATATAAACAAAATGTTCTCAAAAACCCTACAAATTAACGTTTCAAAATGACAACGATCCAAACATTTGATCATAATTGTGTGACAAGTAGAAGTGGAGTTGAAATAAAATAATATAAATTCAAGGAAATAACAAACAAATCAAGTACCTCGATGACTCATCCACTTGAGGAACAAAAGGCGTGTAAGTTGTGTTACACTCAATGACAAGTTGTTGAGCCTTTTTATACCTCACTGAAAGAAACAAAAAATACTACGAAAAATCCAAGGTACAGACTCGAGAGCCGCTTGAATGATAGAAGGATATTGAGGATGCAATTTTTAACTCAACTTCCATTGCCATCATCCTTAAGTATGGATGAAACCATTCCCTATAACCCCCCAATTCTATGAAACGTGGGATAAATAGCTACCAAATTCCAGAAAAAATCATCATTCCAACAAATCACCTTAAATATATGCCAAAAAAACAGGGATATATTTTCACAGAGTGAAATAACTCCAAGTGACTTCCATTCCCATAAAATCAGGGCAAAATATATCTGAATAATTTCCTTTACTAGAAAAATGGGGTGAATGGGAGGAGTTGGTTAGAATTTTAGGAGTTGAAATGGATTTCGCTGCTCTCCCTTCACAAATTAATGTGGGCTAAGGGTTTTACATACAATTTTTTTAAAGATAAATATGGGGCTCTATATATTCAAATCCCTCTTTTCAAATAATTCACCAACCTAAAATTACAAACCCCCTAATTTTTCCCATGGGATAAATTTCACACCTAAAATTATCTATGAGACTGTCCATGAAATCCTCAACTACTAACAAGAAGTCACTCGTGTGATCCATGGATTCTCTCAAACAAGTGCTCCCTCTAATAAAACATTTTAACTGTTATCATAGGACTTGTACTTGTGAAAATCCCACCATAAGATCCTCAAATCTTGTGTAACAATGGAAGAAACTGCCATTGTCACCTTAGTAGGATCATCTCTCATTTTAGTGATGGAAGAGGTCCACCACAAGGGAGGATTCCATGGTGACCTCAAGGGATCAAATAACAAGTTTAGTAGCCAAGCCCACCGCCCCTTATCTTGATCACTGGTTAGTTGGTCTAGGTCTAGGAAGCAAATAAAGGTTGTGAGATATTTTGTTGTACTTCCCTAAAACAAGAACACTTTGCAACATGTATATAACAATTACCAAGCTAAAGTATGCAAAAATAACCTATTAGGACACTAGAAAAGAGAGATAACAATGGTTGTTACAAATTTTCAACAATAGATAGTGATATAACAACAATAAATGATTTTTAACAATGATAATAATTAGTTCTCAAAAATACCACAATTGACCACGAAAAGGAAACCTATAACCAATAGAATATTATCTAATTGTTAGAATTGATTTTTGAGTGAGTTAATCCACCTTTAGATGAGTGTATTCAACAATTTAATGTGGTTTTAGATGGTTGTAGAATTTTTTTATAACAACAATAATGAATATAGTGAGTTTGCTAGGGTTAGAGTTAGTAGAGTTAGTAGAACACTTGAGATATTTGGAAAAGGGTTTTTTAACAATCACTTTCACCATAAGAGTTACCTATAGATTAGTGCCTTTACCATTATAGGGCTATGGAGTCTTGAAAGCATCCAAGATTGAAGGTTGATCTAATTGAAACCAAGAGGTAGAGTTTAAACCCTAAGGTGCAAGCAAATTTGGGCCTTGGAGAACGATGTCTAGGGCGCAAACACTTTTGGGCCCTAGCTATCGTTTCTTCCTTCTTGTTACTTCAACTAGGTCAAAGATCAATTGTCTAGGGATAAAATCCTAAATTCACTTTAGGGATTTAGGGTTCTAACCCTAGCAAGGAAAATTCACAAATTTTGGACAAGTAAAACTTTATGAAAGGAAGAAGCACTTATGTTCCTCTCTTAGGGTTTCAACATAACAAGACTTCTTGCAACAAAATAACAATTTCACCATTTACATTAAAATCGTATCAAAGAATTGCATAAAATTACTTATTTCATCCAAGAAACCAAGCACATTTAACCCTAATTGAAAAAATATCCATCCAAAATTAGAAAATCATCCACAAGATATCCATTCCAAGCATAACACATTAGAGAGAAACACCAATAACCCCAAAATGGCTGAAAATTTCAAAAGTACTCCTCCAAATTGTGAGGAAAAGATGATGATAAAGTGAAAGTGAGCTCTAGCCTTCTTATATGAAGCTATCTCTACAATTTGTCCACATAACATAACATGTGTTCAATTTAAGTGGGGTTGACCCCTCATTATCCCTTTACAAAATGTAATAAATGCAAAAAAAACATAAATGAGCCACACATGTGAGACGTCAAGCCTCCTTAGAAAAGGAGGGGGCCTCCAAAGGCCAAGTGGCACTAATACAAAGTGGAGTGGTGGAAAATGATGTCTCTCCCCACTCAAAACCATGCCATCCATCATCAATACCCCAGGTATCCACCAAACCCTACTCCATCAAACCCTAGAAGATGACAGCATCACCAAAATAGGGCCAACGTCCAGGATCTGAGTGTTGCGTCCAATATGGAGGGAGTTGAACTTTGTCTCTGCAAGGTATCTGGTTATATGTTGTTGCAACATTCCTGATCTAGTGGGTAAATAATCTATAGGGTACTCTACCCAACCTATTGGATTATATCCCATCTGTGTGGCAGCATGAATGAATCTGCTCATACCAAGCCCATATGTCCATTGTCCAAGGTTCCAACGATGTGAGAGTTGATATGGGTGGTGAGTCACTGGATGACCCACTACTCTCCATCACACATACCAAGGTCCTACAATAAAGGCACAATGTCTTGGGTACAAGCCCATGATGTCGCTCAAAGAACCATACCAAGGCCATCCAAAACAAAGAAAAGTATAAGACAAGGTTAGCCAAGGTTCATAAGAAACATTAGTCCTTAAAGCATGCAAAGTTAGTTGTAACTTAAGATATATTCCATGTAAAAAATTCACCTTAGTATCCCCTTCAAGAATCACACCATCCCATGACCCCATGTGAGTTGACAAGTTTAATTATGTGAGTTCCTTCATCCAACCCTATTAGGTGTGTCACCTAGACAGGAAATAAAAGAACCTAGGTAGAGGGATAGGTCCTGAGGGAAGCATGAAATAAAGAAACCGTTCAAGAGTAATTTTTAGAGTGATATGGTTTTAGGGATTACTTCATGGCTTATGTGTCATTTAATCCATTTATATGAGCTCCTTTGTGGAGGGTTCACTTGCTTTTGAGTTACCACTTTCATAGATGTTATTTTTTCCAAACCCTTTTATTTTCCATTTTGTTTGTCCACTTATCATATTTGCAAGTACCCTTGTAGAAGGTTTCAATCTATATCATTTATATTTGGAACTAGGGTGAGCATGGAAAGGGTAGAGCTCAAGTTTAGAATGGATTTTGGGAGTCCTTTGTTATCATTCCTTCATTTCTTTAGCATCATTTTCTTATTATTTTAGTAGCAACTGCAATCAAGCTCTAGGCCTTCATCCCCTCTTCTCACGAGAGAATAGAACATGGACCATTACCAAAGTTTAGTACACTATGAGAGGCTCCATGATGGAAAGTGTTAAGTATGGTGGGAAACAAAATGTTACCCTTATGAACCCCCCCCCAATAGTACCCCTTTTCTCTGGGCAATGAAAACATGGGACTAGGGCACAGAAGTTGAACACCAAGGTGAAAAAAGGAAACTGACATAGTTTCCCAAGCCAATGATCCATTATCCAAATTCAACCAAAGATCCTCATTCACATTCCCAACAAATTAAGCACAACAATTTGCATGAAATAAGGACTAACATACCTCATGGTGACGATGGCTTACCCTATCCCATACTTTAGGTTGCTTGGATGTGATGAGCCTTGGTTGACCTGTAGCTCTAAAGTTGAATGAGGGGGGTCGTTGGGCTGCCATATATGGACATTTTTATCATCATCATCAGGGTTGGGATCATGTTCTCCATTGCAAGCCATGATACATGTTCTCCTTTAGTTACCCCTAGGCATGGGGGGGTAACATATGGATCCAACATGGGGATATGTCCTCACCATAGAGAACATGAGAACCTCATCATCTTTGGTTGTCTAATACCTACAATCATGTTCCCACTTCAAACTACAGCACCCTTTAGAATTTTCAGTCGATGGATGTGGTCCATCAAAGTTAGTGATAAATCCAAAACCATGTTGAAAAGAAAAAAATTCACTAAGTTGCAAAATAATAAAGAAATGATATTCAATGATTAAATTCATTTTCCTAACATGTATTCATTATGTACAAATGAGAATGAAATATATTTATATACAAATGAAATGCAGGATTCAAATTCCCTACCTAACCTACACTAATCTATGTTAGTTAAAATGCTAGATATAATCATATGACTAGTGAAACCATCCCAACATTGTATCATAATGTCTATCCTTGTGCTTCATCATAAACAAAAATAAGGATAAGTCAAGAAAAAAATGATCATGAGTGCAGACATACACCATACTATAACAAGTCATAAAATCCAACTCATATAGGAGAGAGGGAGGGACAAAGTCATGCAAGGAGGAATCACCACAACCCTACCCTATACATCCCAGGACAAGGCCGAAAGAATTAGACAAAGGAAGATCCTCATCCTCAGCTACAAATCCATCATCCTAAGATCGAGGAGAAGGGATTATAAGAAACCTAAGGACGAATATGAGGTTTTTTATGGGAAATTAGAGCGTAAGGTAGGGTAAGGGATGAAACAATGCCCAGAGAAAAACAATTCTCCCAGCCCAAGGCTTGTTGGCCTTGTGTGTGAAATTGAAAATGCCTACAACAAACCATAGGTTGAAAAGAACTCTACCCTACAGGCCAATGATTACCAGAAGGGAAACTCCCAACTATATCTATAGAGAAAAATCAATATGAAAAGGGAGAAGGATGGAAACTCTCATCATAAAAATCCTGCTCTCGACAAGTCATGGCCTCGTATTCATCAAAGTTAGAGCACACCAGTGGTTGAAAATCTTCTTCGTAGAATAAATCCAAGTGCTCAAAAGAGTATGTATTAGACCCTCTAGGATAATACCAAAAATCATCATGAGAGTGCTAAAATAAGTCATATCTGGGTGATCAAAACAAATATGTAATCATGTCATCTTCATGTTGCCAAACATCTAAATCGGTAGCAATCACATATGGTTTTCTAAGGGAAACAATTGAAAACGAATTTCAATATCATAAATGGGATCTCCAATACCATAATACATGACATCCCATTTATGTCTCCCAACATGTATAAACTCATCAATGTTGTCAATCACATCATCACTTTCAATATAGAATGTAGGGTCTTAGTAATGCATCCAAGGGTTCCTCTAACACCTCTTCACTTTCTGAATCATGAAATGAAAAAACATAAAAAACCTAGAAAGGAGTATAAATCACCATGTCCTATTCTTCATGTGCAAGAGGAATGGAAGCTTGGATGACTTCATCAAATAGAGGAGCAAAAACCAACACTTCTTCTTCATGAGGAGCCTCTTCATGGATTAGGTCTTCAACATGGTGTGTTTCATCAAAGTGTTATTCTTCGACATATTCACAAGGAAAATCATGTTCTATCTGGTAATATTCCTCACGATTCACCTTTTCGTGCTCTAGTTATCTAATCAAATCTTGGTTGTCTTCAATGGAATCATGAGAAGATTCATGCTCATCTTCAAGGGATTGGTATACCTATTCATGAATCTTCTCTTCAACTTCTTGTTCATTAATGAATTCTTCATCTTCCTCAATAGGAGTAGAAAATAACCCTTACATTTTGAGTTCCACCGTGAGATCATGGAGAGTGTCTTCATATCTTTGTGTCCTTGGGGCCCATCTTTTGAGGAATTACTTGATGAATATTGTAAGAGAATATATACTCTTTGGATTGAGAGTATGCTTAACCCAGTCCTTTTATCTTGTTTCCAGAGATAGAAAAAACAATCTTATCAACACATCTTTATGTGTCACATATATCTTTGAAACATACTTCAAGAAATTCACAACATGAGTAATAGCCAAGGATGAGTGTCCATCAAATTTTGGACAATTATTACCCCAACCCGGAGAAAATTGATTTGGGTATCCCGAAACATATTCAAAATCCAAGGAGGGAAACATTTTGTGAAGTGACCATGGTTCCATAATTCCACTATTTGAGAACATAATATTACAAAGTTGAGAGTAGGATGACAATTTGGAATATGTCAGTGGAGTCTCCACTTGACATCCCTTGGATAATCAAAGGAAGGTGAGGGAACTACCCATAGTGGATTCAGCAGGTAAACTTGTAAGCTAAGGGACTCAGAATAAGTTTACCAAAGATATGTCATGAGGAGAATGACTCAATCCTTCTTGGAAACAATTCCAAAATGTTATCACATGATTTGTACTTGTGAAAATCCCACCACAATATCTCCAAATCTTGTGTAACAATGGAAGAAACTACCAGTGTCACCTTAGTAGGATCTTCCCTCATTTTAGTGATGGAAGAGGTCCACCATAAGGGAGGCTTCAACTGGTGACCTCAAGGGATCAAATAGAAATTTTATTATCCAAACCTATTGCCCCCTATCTTGATCACCGATTAGTTGGTCTAGGTATAGGAAGGAAAAAGAGGTTGTGAGATAGTTTTTTGTACCTGCTCAGAACAAGAAAACTTTGCAGCATGTATATAACAATTACCAAGATAAAGTATGAAACAATAACCTATTAGGACAGTAGACAAGAGATATTGCAATGGTTGTTACAAATTTACATCAATAGATAGTCATATAACAACAATAAATGATTTGTAACAACAACAATAATTAGTGTTAAAAAATACAACAATTGACCATGAAAAGTAAGCATATAACCAATAGAATATTATCCAATTGTTAGAAGTGATTTTTGAGTGAGTTAAGCTACCTTTAGAAAAGTGTATGCAAAAATTTAATGTGGTTTTAGATGGTTGTAGCAAACTTTTATAACAATAGTAAGGAATATAGTGAGTTTTCCAGGGTTAGAGTTAGTAGAGTTAGTAGAACACTTGAGAAATTTGGCAAATGGTTTTTTATCAATCACTTTCACCACAAGATTTTCTTCTAGATTAGTGCCTTTACCATTCTAGGGCTATGGAGTCTTGAATACATCCAAGATTCAAGTTTGATCTAATTGAAACCAAAAGGTAGAGTCTAAACCCTAAGGCGCAAGCACATTTGGGCCTTAGACTTTAGACTTTGAGGAGAAGGACATCTAGGGTGCAAACACTTTTGGGCCCTATATATTGTTTCTCCCTTCTTATAGCTTCAACTAGGTCAAATATCAACTGTCTAGGGATAAAATCATAAAGTGCTAGCACTTTATGGATTTTGGGTTCTAACCCTAGCAAGGACAATTCACAAATTTTGGACAAGTAAAAATTTTTGAGAGGAAGAAACAACTATGTTCCTCTCTTAGGGTTTCAACATAGCAAGAATTTTTGCAACAAAATAACAATTCCACCATTTACATTAACAACATATCAAATAATTGTATAAAATTATTTACTTCATCCAAGAAACCAAGAGCATTTAACCTTAATTGCAGAAATATCCATCCAAATTCAACCAATCATCCCCAAGAGATCCATGCATTAGAGAGAAAGACCAATAACACCAAAGGGGTCGAAAATTTCAGAAGTACTCCTCCAAGTTGTGAGGAAAAGATGATGATAAAATGAAAGTGAGCACTATCCTTATTATATGAGTCTAGCACTACAATTTTTCCACATAACATAACATTTGTTCAATTTAAGTGGGGTTGACCCATCATTTTCCCTTTACAAAATGTAATAAATGCAAAAAAATCATAAATGAGCCATACATGCGAGATGCCAAGCCTCCTTAGGCAAGGAGGGGACCTTCAAAGGCCACGTGGCACTAATCCAAAGTGGAGTGGGGAAAAATGATGTCTCTCCCCACTCAAAACCATGTCATCCATCATCAGTACTTCAGGTATCCACCAAACCCTATCTCCATCAAACCGTAGAAGATGATGTCATCATCAAAATAGGGCCAATGTACAGGATCTGAGTGTTGCGTCCAGGTTGGAGGGAGATTCACTTTGTCTTTGCAAGGTCTCTGGTTGTATATTGTTGCAACATCCCTGATCTAGTAGGTAAATAAGCTTTGAGGTACTCTACCCAACCTATGGGCTTCTAGCCCATATGTGTGCCATCTCATACCAAGCCCATATTTTCATCATCCAAGGTTCCAAGGATGTGAGAGATTATGTCTGAGGGGGGTGAGTCACTAAATGACACACTACTCTCCATCATACGAGCCAAGGTCTTGCAATAAAGGCACAATGTCTTGGGTACAAGCCCAAGATGTCCCTCAAAGAACCCTATTAGGGCCATTCAAAACAAAGCAAAGTATAAGACAAGATTCATAAGGTTCAGTCCTTAAAGAATGCAAAGTAAGTTGTAACTTAATATATAATCCATGTAAATAGTTCACCTCAGTGTCCCCTTCAAGCATCACACCTGCCCAGGACCCCATGTGAGTTGACAAGTTTAAGTATGGGAGGGCCTTCATCCAACCCATTTAGGTGTGCCACCTAGACAAAAAATAAAAGAACACGGGTAGAGGGATAGGTCCTTAGGGAAGGAGGAAATAAAGAAACCCTTCAAGAGTAAGGGTGAGAGTGATATGGTTTTAGGGCTTACTTCATGACTTATGGTGTCATTTAATCAATTTCTATGAGTGTCTTTGTGGAGGGTGTTCATGTCGAAACTATAAAGCTCTAATACCAACATCTCAAGTCTTTATGGAGGGTGTTCATCTCGAAACTATAAGGCTCCAATACCAACATCTCAACCTCCCGTGAGGCTAGATGGGAAGAGGAGGGAATGTTACCCTAAGTTTAAATCCCCAGAAAATAAGCACATTAGACCCTAAAACTAAGAGTCTAAGTATGAATGTTCATTTATGATTTTATAAATATTTAATTTTTATATGTTTTTGCAACTTTATGATATTTTAATGCTTTTTCTTTTATACGTGAAATGTAAATGAAATAACAGTTAGTGTAAATTAATGATACATGTGCAAAAATAAAAAAATTAAATTAAACAAACTAAAACTAAATTAGTTAATATTTACAAGAAAATCCCTAAAGAGTATTTAACATAATGAAGTGAATCTTTTGTTTTCTTTTAAATATTGCAATCCATAAAACAAAAAATTAAACTACTTAATAAACAAATAGAAAATAAAGAAATTGTTTGTATTGAAATTAATTTAAGAAATGAAATGCATTAACATTGTTTTGATATTTTGTGTTTTATTTAAAATATGTAATTAGTAAAAAGTTAAATTAGTGAGAAAAAATAAAGAAATGGTTAAAACTGATTAAAATAAATGAAGTAAATTACATTTTTTTAGTTTTAATGTTTTAAACAAATACCATAGTGAAATAAATGAAATTGATCTTTTTTATTTTCTTTTAATGTTGTTGATGATGATGATGATGATGATGATATTAACGTCCACTAAGACCTAGTTGGTCTATCGGACCTTAAGAGGGTAAGTGATTACTTGTGATTCTTTATAATTTTGTTTCTGTGCTCGAAAAGCATTAAGAGAAGCTTTCCAAGATCACAATACTTTTGTTGAGTTAAGAGGTAAGGAAGGTTGGTAGTGTGATCAATATTTTGAAAACGAGATCTAATATGGGTATAGGTTGGACAATCTAAGAGAAAGTGCTTTTAATCTTCAACCTTCTTAGTGTCACAAAGGTGACACACTCTTTCATCCCATGGCGTTTTAGGAATTGACCAACGCCCAGTTTCACTATGGAGCTCGTGAGAATTT
>JZKD02S1756071.1:61592-100725 GCA_000966675.3 Picea glauca
GTAAATGTAATGATGTGGAGGTGGAATGAAGGTGATATGAATGTGAAATGGAAGTAATTGTGAAGGTTTTAGTGAATTAATGGAGTGAGAATAGGGACTATTTTGAAACCCTACACAAGCCATGAAGCAAAGAATAAATAATATTCAAGTGAAAATGTGCCCCATAGAGGGATGATGTCATGGTACACATATGAGGTATCTAGAGTGAAAATATAATGATGAATGATACGTGTGGCATCACAATCTAGGTGCTCCCTCAACAAAGTGTTCAAATGGGTCATAACCACTCCTAGAAAACGGTAACCACCTCAATAACATTCTCAACAATCTCCCACATGTGGTCAATGAAGCACAATAAGACACACCTGTGAGAATACCGATCCAACAAAGTAGGGATGCTCTCTAGGAATGATCCATGTGGTGAATGATGGTGATGTGGAGTCATTGTCATTTTCCAATGCACTATTACAGATTCCAAAGCAGTGACATGTATCCCAATGAAGTATGTGGATCCCAAGAAAAATGACATAGATCACAATGTAGATAGATATGGTTGCACACATGTACACAAATCCCAAGGAAACATCATGGATCATAATGCATTATCATTGATCTCAAGGCATGGTACATGGATCCCAAAGCATAGATGTTACCCCAAATGCATGTAGACAGATCCCAATGCAATGTGCCCACTAATTGTGGTGGGTCTAACCCTTTTTCAAGTCATTAAGTGATGCACACATAGTGATTTCTTCTAGAAACCACATAAAGTAAGTTAAAGTTTAAAATTTGCATAAGTCTTACCATGGGAGGAAAACCTTCGCTTTTATACATGTGAAAAATCCTAAGATAGGAAAAATTTCCTAGGTTACTAAGCTAGAGGTAGAAGATATGATGGATAAATTATGGAAGGGGGAAGAGAAAACTTCATGTGTCGACTTTAAAAGTCATGTAAGATGATGTATAGGTCCTTGGACTTGTTCAGCTAGCTTTTATGAGCTAGGATTTAATATAGAATCCTTTAGGATGGAGATTTAGCTTTGAGTTACCATTTCCTCAGCATTGTTTCTTACTACCCCTTTCTTTTCCTTTTTCTTTCTTTATTTCAATTATTCAAGTCCCCATTTTATTTAGATATTCATAGACAAACATGGGACTAGGGGAATTTCCCTCATAACAAGGTGGCATAGCTTAAGATTTAACAGTTATGGCATTTAACTTTTTTTATTTACTCTTCACCTCTATCCTTTTTGGCTTATTTGAATTAGGCTTTCATGGCTAAGCCTTTTTGAATGACAATTGATAAGTCAACTAAGACTAGGAATAAATTTTCATGAATGGAATGGAAGTGAAGGGAAAAAATGGAAAAGGGAAAATGTTAAGTATGGTTAAGATATGAAACATGCTACCTAACCAATTCCATGGTAGTACGACCTGACTCGAGACCTGGCGACAATTATAAAGGAAAATTATGCCCCCCATTTAGGTAAATGGTAAAATCATTAATGATTTGAAGGGTTATTAGGTCTCATTTTAGTGTTTATCATGTTCACAACTAGATCATAAGTGATAGCACCATGTATAACTATCAAAACCATACAAGAGAGCATAGCACAACAAGTGAAGTAGACAAACTAAACCAAAGTAACAAGTGAAGTAAACAAACTAAACCAAAGTATGTGAAAATAAAACATGATGTACCAATTGCAAGTGCATGTGTCATGTGAGGTGTGAGAGAGGGGAATTGATATACCATGGCTAAGATAACACAATCATATGTTTGAAGGAAAAATATGAGAGAGTAATATGAGTTTGGAGAATATGAGAAAGAGAGATCATGCGAGCAATAACACAACACCCCTTGAGAGAGTGTCTCTTGAAATAGTTACCCCAGAGGGGACAATAGGACATATCAAAGACAATGATTTTTTTTAGAAAAAAGGCATATCCATAATAACTTTATTTATTGTAATTTTCAATATTAATAATTTAACGAATTTGGATGGGAGTAGAGAGAAATGGGATCACACAACTCGTTCACCACCAAAAAACTTGGTTCATTAATTATAACGTGGTCGATGTCCGGCGCCAAGATTGCTATCAAAGCCAACACATGCCTTTTGTTGATTTCATCCATAATAGGAATCGGGTTTGTCAAGTAAACACCCACTCTAATGACCATCCCGATCTTAAAACACAGTTTTGCAGAATTATAAATTCAATTATGCTTAGCTCGGAAGTCGAGCTTCCCTTTAAACTTACGCGCGGACCCAAATATATCCCTAAAAGATCTTTGAATTCTCTGTCACTCGCGCCTATCTACAAATGCTTCAGTTGAGGCCTTAATCTCCATAGAACCTCAGGCTACGTCCACAATCTTCGCACTCAGTGCTTAACGTTTTTTTTCCATGAGCTATCAGATTCTTCAACTCTCGTTCCCCGTCATTGATCGTCACAAGATGGACTATCCTGGTCTCTCATTAGAGTCTTTTAGTATTGAATCCTCATCGTTAATATCCTCTCTAAATGGGCGGTTATATTTATCCTGCACCCATCAACCAAGACAAGGAATACTCCTTCGATGTCAATTCTCGATTCTCTTACATTGTAACAGACCCCGAACAATTGCTCTGATGGATAGTCTGATATTCTTCTGAGCATGTCCCAATGGAGGATCATGATTTGACGTCCAATTCCTTTGTATTGGAGTTCCTTTGTTAGACTCCCACTAGCCCGAATGCTTTGAAACTTCACTCCAATAGTATTTCACCTCCCCTTTCAGACTTCGATCCTCTAAACGATCTACACCACTGATCAATCTAATATATACGCTCGTAGACTACCGTCTTCGCTTCCACTTCGCCAAGCCTTCATCACAAGGACCTACACGTGGATACTATGTGTCCCTTTCTTGTTCATCCAAAATTATTTCACATGTATCTTGCTTACTTGTCAATCTGACGGCTATGTATCATTCACTCATTCGTGTTGTTTTACTACCATGTGTCACCTTTACAATTTCCCACATCACTGCCAAATGGAACACTTCCATTCGTTGGTGCCATGTTTGGTCCCTGTCAGCTGCTATGTGCCACTCTAGTGACCTACCATGTGTCTCATCCTGAGACACCAATCTATCTAATTCTGAATAGATCTAAGTAGTTCGTTGTTGTTCCTATGTCAGAGTTTTCTCAATTTTCTAATTCCACAGACTTTGATGGCTCCTCTTCGACAACCAACCTGATGCATCCACATGTTCCTTTTGTAGCCATTGATTTGGGATATCCTGAATGGATCTCCACCATTGGTCAGGTCTCTCATATGTTTTTGGACTCCAAGTTCCCCTACTTATACAACAAATAGGATGACGCCACGCGTAACTCTCCTGGCTTCGATTTGGATCATTTTGAAATCATCCAGACCATTCATTGCACTGCTTCCATCAAAGTATTTCTGGAATTCAACTCTAAAATACAGACTCCGAAACACTTTATGCCCATGCTTCAGATCCCGAGTTCTTGACCATCCTCTATCATTGATTTAGATATATCTCTTCCCAATATGTGATCTTAACCGTTCCTTCTTAACACAAGAACAAGAAGTCTAGGCATAATAATCAATGGTCACGATCGACTGTTGATCTCGATTGGAAGGCTATCGTTCCTTCTCGCTTGTAAAAGGGTTTTTCTTCGACTATCCTTCGAAGGGATTCAACTTTCAATCCACTGGCATACAAATAGAAACTAAGTTTTTTTTCCCCACAATCTTGTTGTGAATTAACCACAAATTCAATCAGCCTGTTCTCCCCTCAGTTGCCTCGATCTCTTCGATGATCGATGGTCGATTTCGATCCGACCTGCAACAAACCTCAATTCCAATTCTGGAACTTGCACACACATACTAAGAGGTATTTCTCACTATTCAAGATTAAACCTTGCATAGTCAATCTTGCAGAGAATTAAACACTCACAAAATTAATAGAGGCCAAATATACCTATTCCATGCAACACTCGAAATAGAGTGGCTTCATTACTCAATCATACAATGTTGTACATACATAAGGCATTCCTTACTTAATGGAATTTCACACTTCACATTATTGGCATGATTCTCTATTCAATTGGCCACACCCCTCATGCTCGTAGGCTTACCAATTTAACACAAGGTTTTTGAACTCGAATTTGTTCAGACCATAACAATCATTCACTAAATTAACCTCTAGGATCTTCTAAGATCCACAAAATCCTCATGAGATCTATAAATAGCCTAATATCTCTCTAACTATTACAATCTCTCAAAATCTGTTCACAAAGATAGATTCGATACATTCTCAATTCAACAAACCTCACCTCATGCAATCCTTCTAGAAATCAATCAAACATAAGAAATTACATTGATTCAAGCATAGGGAACCCACTCTCTTATTAATCCAAATGTTGATGTTTTGGTAGTTGTGGGAGGTATTAACCTCCATTATAACCTTTGTGCTTAGAATAAAATATTTTGGAAGAAAGAGAACCATTAAACAGATGTGGAAATACCCTAGAAGAGAAGTCGCCCCAAGGAGAATAATAATAAAGAATTAGAAGGCTCCAGAAAGAGAAGTCGGCCCCACTTGAAAAGTCACCTGACAGAGTAGTATAAATAAAGGCAGACGCTAGCTCATTTGAAACACTCTCACTCACTCAGTTAGGGTGCAAGTTTGAGGAGAAATAGTTGCAGTAGTTGTAGTGGTGACGCAAAGGGAGGCGTAGGTCTGAGGAAGGTGGCACAATAGTTGCATTGGTGAAGTCTCTCATTGCTCAGTCTTTTCGGTATCTCTCTCTTGTGCGCTTATCTTGGTTAAGGTACGCTCTCTTGGTATTGTGATGTTGTTGCAGTCGTGTTGGTATTTCTAGTTAGGTTTTTTTTTTCATGTAAGAAATCTATCTAAGAAAAGGTTATTGTGCTCAGGGGTGGTATGTGTAAGTGCCTATGGTTGGGTGACAATGGTGTAACATTGTCTATGGTAAAATGGTCATACCAAAATTTTAACATGGTATCAGAGTTGGTTTCCTTCAAGACAGTCTAACCACTGGAAGGTATATCATTGGTTTTCCCTTATTGTCAAGCTCATTGAGCACTCTCAAGCCACCAAAAAGTTCACCTAAGGAGGGCACATCTTTCCTCCAATTCAGATCTCCAAAATTCAAAAGTTGGAAAATTAGGGTTTCCTCATGAAACCCTAGGTCAAGACGTTTGGGAATTTAAAGGCTGAAGTTGGAGCATATCCTTGAACAAGGGAGGTCACCTTGGCATAGCGCACTCACTGGTAAGATCAAAACTCATTCTTGCAAAAAAAATATTTTTTGTCATATTTTATAGATCCTGGGGCAGAATGACTTCCAACACTAAGCTTGATGAGAAGCTTGAGGGTGTTGATAACTTTTGAGCATCGGAATATAGAGTAATGATCATTCTGGAGGAGAATGATATAGAAGGCCTCATTGAAGAATAAGTTCAAGAGAGATAGGGAGATGAGGATAAGGCAAAGTACAAGAAGAATCTGGTTAAGGCAAAGAGGATCATTACAGATTCTACCAAGGATCACTTGATCCCTCATGTATCATCATTAAAAACCACGAAACAAATTTTTGATGCCTTATCCCGATTATATGAAGGAAATAATATCAACTGGAAGATGACATTGAGGACATGACTCAAGAATGTGAAGATGCAGAATTCAGAAACCATTCAATCCTACTTCACAAGGGTGTCTCAAATCAAAGAATAGCTTGAAGCCATTGGAGACACAGTTGAAGAAGTTGAGCTAGTAATGACTACATTGAATGGTCTCCCAAATTCTTTGGCATCATTTATTCATGGAATCTATTCCATAAGAAAGATAAAAAAAAGTTCAGCAGGCTATGGGAAGATTGTACTCAAGAAGAAGCTAGACTGGCAGCAAGAGAAGAAAAGTTGGGTGATGATGATCAAGAATTAGAAACACATGCAAGAAAAGGAAAGATCGGGAAAGAGGATTATCCCCCCTATAAATTTCAAAAGTCACAGAAGTCTCAAAAGATTCAAAAAGATTATTCAAGCTACAAATGCTTCAGCTTCCAGAAGATGGGATACATTACAAGAAATTATCCTCTCATAAAAGAGTGGATAAAAAAAGGACAGAATAAAAGACATCATGCTCATGTCGCAAAAGACAATGAACCTATTCAGAAGAAAGAAAAAGAAGACAATTCAAGTGAAGAATATGTATTGATATCAATTCTTATAGGAACAATCACTCATGGAAGTGACACGTGGATTATTGATAGTGGTTCTTCTAAGCACATGACCGGTTACAAGAATTCTATTTCAAATCTGGTTCAGAAGGATTCACCTCATAAGGTGAAGCTCGGTGATGACTGTCAGTATCCCATTAAAGGGGTAGGAGAAGCCTCCTACATGTTGGATTCCAGAAAGCCTATGAATATGAAAGAATGAGTTCAAGGCCAAGAGGATCTTGACAAACTCAATAAAAGACCATATGATACCTAATGTATTAGAACTAAAGACAACTCAAGTGGGATAGCAGCAACCAAACTCCAAGTTTGCATATCAGGTTTGATATTGTATATTGTTGCAGTTTAAGTAAGTATTGTAACTAGAATATCAGTCTATTTTATTATTGTTATTGTTATTGCTAGTTTAGTAACAATTGAATATTATAGGTACGACTAACACTCTAGTAAATGCTCATATTAATAATGCACTTGTTTACAAGATAAATTGATCTCTTCTAGGATATGTTCTTGGTTGTTGAATTTGTTCCAAGTAGGTTATCTTGTAAACTCCATGGAGGTTACCATGGAGATGTTGTTCTTGTTTCTTGTTTTAGGCAGGTCAAAAGTAATAACTCTAAGAGGGAGCTATAATGATGATTGCAGAAGACAACAATTTAGATGGTCTCTAGCTAAGACTTGGAGAAAACTATCCATACATAGAGTTGTACACATCCATGCAATAAAGGATAAGAGATCGAAGTTGGATCCTTTAGGAAAGAAGGGTATATTTGTTGGATATAGTGAGACATCGAAGACATATAGAGTCTACATCCCTGGTTACAAATAGATTGAGATTAGCAGAGATGTTACTTTCGATGAGGATGCAGCCTTCAGTAGATTGAGGCAACAACATACATATGAGATCCATGATGAGGAGCTTGAAGCTCCTAGAGTTGTATATACAAATGTAGGTAATGATGTTGTGCCAGAAGAGCATGGTCTAGAGGACCATGACATGGAAGAACCACAAATACCTGCAGAAATGAGTACGAAGAAAAGAAGACTAGCTTGGACTCGTGAGATTATTCAGGATGTCGAGAAGTATGGTGCTCCATATGGATCTTTCAGAGAAAGAAAGAAACCATCGTATTCCAGTTACGTGGCATTGTTATGTGATATAATTGATGTTGAGCCTATTTTTATGAAGAGGTTGCATAGAAGAAAGTATGGAAGGATGCCATGATTGAGGAATTCTAGTCCATCATTAAGAATGATGTTTGGGATGTGATTCCGAGACCAAAAGAGAAATAAATTGAGAGTTCCAAATGGATCTACAAGATGAAACATTCAACAGATGGCATTATCAAGAAGTACAAGGAAAGATTTGTGGCTCATGGGTTCTCCCAGAAAGAAGGAATATATTATGAGGAGAAATTTTCTCTTTTGGTGAGATACACTTCGATTAGAAATACACTTGTGATAATTGCAATAATGAAATGGAAGATACATCAGATGGATGTGAAGGCAACTTTTCTGAATGGTGTAGTGGAAGAGGAAGTGTACATGGAGAAACCACAAGCATTCGAGACACATGACAGGCAGTCACATGTGTGCAAGTTGAAGAAACCCTTGTATGGATTGAAGCAAGCACCCAAGGCATGGTATGGTAGAATTGAAAATTTTCCGATGAGCTTGGGATTTACCGAGTAAATAGGATCCCAACCTTTACTACAAGGTTGAGGATAGTGGACCAACGATATTGTTGTTATATGTGGATGACCTATTTCTAATATAGAATGAGAAAATCATCGTTGAGTGCAAGAGAAATCTTGCATCAGAGTTTGATATGAAAGACTTGGGTATGATGCATTATTTATTGGGTCTATAGGTGTGGCAGAAACTGGACGAGATTTTCCTTAGCCAAGGAAAATATGCGGTAGAAATCCTGAAGAGATTTGAAATGATGGATTGTAAATCCATGCCCACATTGATGGTGACAAACCTGAAGTTATTGAGTGATACTTATTTAGAGACAGTGGATGTCACCATGTATAGGTAGATGATTGGTTCGTTGATGTATTTGATGAATACTAAGCCAGATATATGCTTTGCGGTGAACACTTTGAGTCAGTATATGGTTGAACCAAGATGTTTTCACTTGATTGCGGAAATTCACGTATTAAGGTACCTGAAGGGTACGATAGAATTTGGACTCCGATATGTTTCATATCGTAAGATAATACTACAAGACTATGCTGATTCAGATTGGACCAATAGTGTCACAGATCGAAAGAGTACATCAAGATGTTGCTTCAGTTTGGGGTCAGTTATGATTGCATGGCTCAGCAGGAAGCATAATAGTGTGGGACTTAGTACGATTGAGGAATAATATATAGTAGCATATTCATCTAGTACGAAGTTGTGTGGCTTCATAAGTTGCTTGCAGGACTTTTTGATCTCGAGTTGGAGGTGACTTGTATTTTTTGTGACAACCAGAGTTGTATAAAGTTGTCTGAGAACCTTGTGTTTCATGACAAGTCCAAGGACGTCGATATCAAGTACCATTATATCAGAGATCTAGTGCAAAAGGGAGATGTGAAGCTCCAGTATATTGGCACAGACAAGCAGATAGCATATGTGTTGACCAAGCCTCTATCAAAAGTAAAGTTTGAGTATTTCAGGGACAATATTGGAGTGGTCCAAAAGGACTTCCCTCATAAGAGGGAGTGATGAGTCACATATGTGATTCTAGGGGGAATTAGATGACAGAGTGTGGCAACAATGGGTAGTCATTTACATGTGCGTTAGTTTCCCATACTCCATATGGATTGGGTAGTAGCGTAGTTCTGTGTGAACTGGCTAAACTAGATAGTTTCCCAGACTCTGTATGGATTGGGTAGTAGTGCAATTCTATGTGAATTGACTAAACTGGATATTTTCCCAGACTTCGTATGGATTGGGTAGTAGCACAGTTATGTGTGAATTGGCTAAACTGGATAATTTCCCAGATTCCGTGTGGTTTGGGAAGTAGCGCAGTTCAGCGTGAACTGGCTAGTTGCCTAAATTTGAGTGAGCTAGATGAAGTCATGTAATGACATAAGGCCCGAAAGGATGTTGACACCCATAAGGTCCGAGAGGACAATGAGGTTGTACCCACTAGAGAGATGTTACACATGTTGATGAGGCCCCAGATGCATGATTGTGGCATAGCCATCATATAGTTTGTGTGTGACTATGACAGATCTTGTTTGGCTATGATGGTGATACTTGTGACATGATCTGTTTGATCATGAGATAGCCTGTGTGGATATGGTGATGCTATCTGTAGACTAGTCTACAAGACCATGTGAGTCTTTCCCATGCCATGTGAGATGGATGGATTTGATTGAGACCATTACTTGAAGAACATCATAGTTAATACCTTCCTAGCTAAGAGGGATTGTTGATGTTTTGGTAGTTGTGGGAGGTATTAACCTCCAATATAACCTTTGTGCTTAGAATAGAAGATTTTGGAAGCAAGAGAACCATTAAACAGATGTGGAAATACCCTAGAAGAGAAGTCAACCCAAGGAGAATAATAAAAAATAATTAGAAGGTTCAAGAAAGAGAAGTCATCCCCACTTGAAAAGTCACCTGACATAATAGTATAAATAAAGGCATGCACTAGTTCATTTGACACAATCTCACTCACTCAATTAGGGCACAAGTCTGAGGAGCAACAGTTGCAACAACTATAGTGGTGACGCAGAAGGAAGCGCATGTATGAGGAAGGTGACATAGTAGTTGCAGTGGTGAAGTCTCTCCTTGCTCAATATTTTTGGTATCTCTCTTGTGTGCGCTTCTCTTGGTTAAAGTATGTTCTCTTGGTATTGTGTTGCTACTACAACCGTGTTGGTATTTCTGGTTAGGGTTTTGCTTCAAGTACGAAATCTATCTAAGAAAAGGTTATTGTTCTCGGGGGTGGTACATGTAAGTGCCTATGGTTGGGTGACAATGGTGTAACATTGTCTATGGTAAAATGAGCATACAAAAATTTTAACACCAAAGACCCCCTAGGCCTAAAAAAACAAGGTTGTTTAAGGGATACAAAATGCTCCTGCATCACACTCCAATATTATATATTTCAACCAATAGAGAACCAACTACAAACATTATGTATTGTAAGCATTGATTATTTGATTTAATGTAAAACTCAACATATTACAATGAAAAAACTAATCCCGTGGGAAGTGCAATCTAGAATGTGTCATTCATGTTGTAGTGGATGTTATCTGGAAGTATGTGAAGATTATCGCCACCCAACTAGTGACCCTTGGCGTTGTCGATGGTGGCATTTCTGAGAGATCAAGCTAATCGCGACGAGAGTGCGAGTGCAACACTGGGCTAGGTGGAGCAGAGAAGAACATGTAGTGGTGGTGTTGTTGAGATGACCAACTGCTCACAACATTATAGAATGTTGTCGTTGGGTCATCTACCACCACTTCAGGTTCATTGAGGCCATTGCAGTAATCATTGTTCTCATTTGTGGATGTGGCAGTGCAAATTCTGACAAGTGTGTCAGACAACAATTGGAAAGTCATTGTTTCATATATAGACAACCTAGATCAAATCCATGGCCTAGAGAGGGGAATGCCTTACACTGTAAATATAAAAAAATTAAAAATAACGTTAATAAAAAAAGTATTTACAACATAAGGGCAACAAGTGCAGGGGATCATTTATTATGTCAAGGGAATTCAAAAAATGAGTTATGAATTGGGATTAGGCACAACAACAAATAATTAAGTAGAGGCTCATGCTTTCCTACAAGAAATTAAGGCTGCAAATTCTTTAACTACGAAATATATGATTTTTATTGAAGATTCCTTTATCATTATTGAATTCATGAAGAGAAAAAAAACTCTAAATGATGATAAGCTTGCCATGCTCATCACACGAAACAAGAAAGAACTTTCTTGGTTTGAGGAAACTAGTGCATGCCCAAAGAATCCTCAATAAGGAAGTCAACAAAAATGCTAATGTTTCCATAGGGTTGGAAGAAGGCATGCTAAGGAAAAATGGGGTGCTAGACTTCCATGTTATCCCCTAGGTTGAAATCCCTTGTATGCTTTGCATGCTAGCCCAAACTTATGATGAGGGCACATGACGTCAATCATAGTGGTATTAATGAGTGGAGGGACAATGCCAATTCAACTCTAGCCTCTCACATGGTTGAATTATTGTATCTCCAATGGTTTGAGGATATGGACGACTCCTTCGATGCAGGTGGGATTTTGGTTTACGACTCAAAGCATAGTAACTAGGTAGATTTGGAGGAACTATGCGCTTCCAAATCCATGGCTTGTTTGGCATAATCAAGTATGCTACAAACAAATTCCATGCTTTTTCTGAGAAGCTTTGTCTTCCTAGCTCTGGGTTTGACAGTGCTTTAGATGAAGAGAAATAAGCTTGGTATTTTATGGGTCTTGGACAAGCGATATTTGTTTGTTGTCAATATGGATTAGCATGAACACCATCCAAAGTGTCAAAGAGAAATTCATGAAATTAATAGGGTTCTCCAACGACATGAAGATTTCATGAATGGGATAATAACCTCCTTTTTTTTGTCACTACTAAAGTATAGGAAATGGAACATCAATGTGTTTTTCATAACACAATCATAATAGACATTATGGGGTAAGAGAAAGGAAACATAAGAGACAAGTACATGTTTAAAAAAAATAATGCGCCATGCTTAGATCTATGGTTTTCAACCTTAACAAAGGTTCTCTCTCAATAGCTTTCAATCCAAATATCCGCAGGTTCAATCTCCAAAGAATTTAAGAAAGAAAAAACAATTTATCAATTGATGAACATAGAGATTGAGATAAGCAAATATTTTTTCCCACAAATCTACCCAAAATAAAGCTATAAACAAACATGTATTTCACTAAGATAATAGTTGAAAATGTTATACAAATTTGCTTTGTATCTACATATTTTTTTTATAAACTATACACTAATAACTATCTTTTAAATTTGTAACTAATAATACTAATAAGCTCTATGAGACCCAACTCAATGGATATACCAAGGCTTTTGATCAAAGAAAAGTTTTCCTTTTTATAGTTATCTTTTAATACAAATCCATATTCCATATTCATTTTTAAAAAGTATATATCATATTTAAAAGATTAAAATATTCATCCATATAGAAATACAATAATGTTTGTAATATTAATAAATTAAAAAAATACAAACTGAAGAAACACATATTCTTAATTATTATACTCACTAAATTGAACATGTTAAACAAAATATCTTCCATTTTAATAATACTTACCAAACAATTTACAAACATTTCACCATACATTAAAGACCTTGCTCTATCTCTACATACAACCTACAACGACCCATTCAGCATTCAGATATTTATGGTAATCTTCTCTATCTCACCTAAAGAACTTACTCTGTCACACAGACATGCAACCCATTCATATATGCTATTCTTAGCTATCTACCTTCAGTTATAATTAAAAACATGACACGTCACTCATCAAATCTGCCATCAGACTTGAAACTTTGAGCAGAATCAATTACAAAACGGTACTTGACATCTCCCTTCACCAATCTTTCCAGTGCTGCGTTTACATAGTCCACTGGAATCTTCTCTATCATGCAATAGATGTTATGTTCTGCACAAAAGTCTAACATTTCCTGAGTTTCCTTCACTCCTCCAACCAAACTTCCCCCTACAAATCGTCGACCTGCACACACCAGAATTAAAATAAAATCGTTTCTGTTATTATGCTAATGTGTTTTTTCAATTTAGACTCTACCTAAGCTGTTGGAAGATTTGCTATTCTCAGTGCAATTAATATAATTTCTTTTTTCTAGGAGAGAAAAAGGGCAGAAAAGACCTTACCTATTATAACAGCCAGACCAGAAAATTGAACAGGTTTTTCAGGCATACCAAG
Source organism: Picea glauca (assembly GCA_000966675.3). NCBI lineage: Eukaryota > Viridiplantae > Streptophyta > Pinopsida > Pinales > Pinaceae > Picea > Picea glauca. Next base: position 74,809 of record JZKD02S1756071.1, read on the forward strand.
TAAGACCAACTTCCCATTCACCTTCAACAAACTAAGGAGGGGCTCCAAGGGATGATCAGCAGAGACTGTGTCAATAATATAGTCTAGAGACTTGACTGCAGCCTGCATCTGTTTCTCATCTTTGCTGATGAGGAAGTGATCTGCCCCTAAAATTTCTCTGGCTTCCTTTTCCTTGTTAGGCGATGTACTTATGACCGTAACTTGCAACCCAAAAGCTTTGCCAAATTTGACAGCCATGTGTCCCAAACCACCCAGGCCCACCACGCCGAGGCTCTTTCCAGGCTCTGTCATTTGGAAGTATTTCATGGGGCTGTAAACCGTTATTCCCGCACATAGCAATGGTGCAGCGGCATCAAAGGGCAAATTCTCTGGAACCTTAACGACAAAGCTGCTTACAAACCACACACCACACAATTTATTAAAACCTTATTAACCAATATAAAAAGTTAATGGCATTGTCTAAGGATCTCTGAGCAAAGAGATAAACCGCCCGTCTCGGCAGGCCCTTGCCGGAATTTGGCACAATTAATTTTTCAGATGTTTTGAGTCAATTCAGCGACTCCCAAAATCCCTTGATCCGGTTGAAAACATGAGTTGAACCATGATTTAAGCCGTAATATATTGGCACAATTAAATTTTTTAAGGTTTTGGGTCAATTCGGAGACTCTTGATCCGGTTCAAAACATGAGCAGAACCATCATATCAGCCGGAATATATCGACAGAAAAGGAAGCCTTTATCGCAAGTTTAGCCTATGCTGCCCAAAAAAAATGGTTTCATGAGTTGGAATAATGGTTAATTACCTTTGGTTACAAACCATCAAGGATGAGTAACCTCCAAGGGTGACAGAACCATCAACATCAGTGCTACCATACGTCCAAATGACCTTCTCACAGTACTGTTCTTGCCCTTTGCTACAAGAATCGCAATGATGGCAGCTCCCAACCACACAACCCACGCCCACTCGATCTCCAGCAGCGAAATTCTTCACTTCTGAACCAACTTCAACTACTGTGCCTACTATTTCGTGGCTGCAAAATTTTTTTTATGAGTAAATTAAAATTGAGCAGGAATTGCTGGGCGTTGATTCTCGCTGACTTGCTATTTAATTTGAAGTGGCGTTGAACAATATAAAGACATTACCCAGGAACCATTGGGTATCGGGAAATTTTCATTTCGTTACGGATTTGGTGTACATCAGTGTGACAGATTCCGCAGTATACGATCTTGAAAGTAACGTCATGCGGCCCAGTTTTCCTGTCAAAGAAAATTAAAATGTCAACAAAAATGAACTTTCCTGTGCACACTTGGTACAGGAATTAACTACTATAGGGCACCTCTCATTAATTAAATCTATAATTCGATCAAGAAAAACCTGAGGGTTTTGTTATGGGAAGGGCGGATCAAATTCTGTCGCAATTCAGATAACAAAAACCAATATTGCAAGACTTGGCATATGGGCAAAGACTTGGAAGCTCCGCAAAATGCAGAGAGTTGGGAGAAAGCAGAAGAATTTGTAACATTTGGAAATATTGACTATCCTCTAGATTTGAATTAGTGATTTTTTTAGGAGGAAACAAATATTGTTAATCATTAGGCCCACTCAAGACTATTTAATTTATTATCCATAGTTAAAATGAATATATGATAATCTATTTATCAACTTGTTTGAATGAGAACATAAATATTAAGGAACAACTTCATTTTGATTGTTTAAATAAAGAAAAAAGAAATTATGTATTTAATGGTAAAGGAAAGGAAAAGTGAAAGTGAAAGACTTCGGTAAATTAGACATAATAAACTATGTTATTTATGAAGGTGAGGAATCTGTAGCTCAAATTAAGTTGGAAGCTTTATTGGTTCGTTAAAGCAGATGTGACTCTTTGACTCCTAAGAAGAATGTTACCCAAATTTTAGTCCCCCTCTAAACATATATGAAAGGTTCATTCATTGTTTGAAAAAATATGGAACAAAATGATCAGGTTTGAGATATCATTTTTCTTTGATTTGGTGTCATGCATCAAAATACAAGTATTATTATCTTTGGGATTTGCAAGAGGAAGAAAATTAATGGAAGACATTGAAAGGAAATTAAAATATTATGTAGTGTGGGAGGAAGGTCATATTTCTTATAGCTTGAGTAGTCTACATCTCCTCTAATTCATATTAGATGAATAGTTACATGAGTGCATATAATGGCTTTAGTAGGGGAGATGACAAACCATTATTTTGACATGTTTTGAGTCACCATTTTCCTTTAGACCATCCTTTTCCCATTGACAACCCTTATCTTTTATATTTTTGTATTTGAAATGTGGATTTATGCATAAGCTAATCACCATTATATTTTCTCATGATTTCATTTGATTTATGATTAACTAGTGGAGAAATGGTGAGTAAAAATCGCTTTTCATTTGATTTAACTAGTGGAGAAATGGTGAGTAAAAATTGCTTTTCATTTGATTTAACTAGTGGAGAAATGGTGAGTAAAAATTGTAATTGTCTTTTGACCAATTATTTGATGTGACCCTTACTCTAAGGTTGCTTCTTGTACACCTATGACATCAATAGCTATTTGGAGTGTGCTTTGGACAAGCTATTATAAGAGCTACATATTGTTGGAGATCTTTTGAGATTGTTATAGATGTGATGGATTTTTGATAAATGCATGAAGGCTTTGTCATTATGGAGCAAGTGTGGCCATGCTAAGTAGTTAAATTAATTATATTTTAAATTAGGGAGAGTGTGAATTTGATTATTTGGAGTTAAATTGAATAATTATCGTTTTAATTCATAGAAGCATAATATAAGTCAATTAGTGAATGGCTATAAAGACCTACACAAACAATGCACAACATCTCACAAGTGTAGAGACTCTTGGTTTGAAAAATTAAATGCAAATGTAATCTAAACAACCTTGTTAGTATTAATAATGGATTTAATGGATTTAGAAGACTAGTCATATCTCTTGATCATGATTGGTTGCATTTGATGAAATCTTACTTCCACCTTAATGATTGTTCTTTTCTTTTTTTTGGATTGCACATGATTTGATTTTGTATCATTTTCAAAACCTTATTTTTGCATGAGGGTGTCATGACTGATTACCACATTTGGTCGGTTATTAGATTATGATATTTTAAGGTTTAAAGTACTTTTGTATCTTTGTGCACAGAAGGCCATGCCTCGTTTCCATATGCGGGTAAGTAAATAGGAAGTAATTAAATAAAATACATGTCAACAAAATGAATGAATTAAATTGAAGTTAAAGATTCAAAGAAAATACCCTATAATGAAGTAAAATATGTATAAAATGGTCACTCCCATTTATGATCAATACTTGAAATATTATAATGGAATTGACATAAATGCTCAAATTCATAAGAAGGTTGCATCTTATGAAGACACCAACTAACTCTAAGTTGACAGATTTGGGGACCCCTTTTTTTCAAACTTATTAGTTCTTTCTCGAGCATGCTTTTATCAACTTATCTTAACTTTGATAATTATATTTTAAGTTGCATAAGAAATGAGAATATTGAACAGTTGTTGTCTCCTTTGTGTTCAATGCAACTTTCATTTGTGGCATATCTATTTATCACAATTGATTTCATTTGACGAAATATTGCTTCTACTTTGGTGATTTCTCTTTTTTGGGGATTGATTCTGATTTGATTTTGATTCCATATCACTCGTGTAACCTTGCTTTTGCACGAGGGTGTCACGGTTTATTACCACATTTGGTTGGTTATTGGATTATGTTATTTTATTTTTTAAAGTACTTTCATGTCTTTATGCATAGTAGGCTATGCATCATTTTTAGAGTTGACAGTGAAAGATAAGTCAAGATATGGCCATTCAACTAACAACATGAGATGGTATAAAAGGCCAGGTATTTAGTTAATAAATGAAAAATAGCTAAGTGGTACATGCACATGGAATGGTGTGAAGTTATGGCAAATAGAGAGTTAAAACATATGGTAATAATGTCATGATGTGTTTAACAACGATAAATCATAACCATGTATCCCACATAGTTGCTTCATAGAATTCATGGTATCGACACAAGAAACACAAGTATGAGTGCGGTGAGCATGGCAAGTAAAGTGATGAAATCAAGGAAATGATTGAATTTGCGCACATGAGTTTATTTCCTAGCCTCATCTTAGCACATAACATGCATTCATAAACATTGAAAGTCTTGTAGACATGTTTTGGATTGAAATGGTGAGGTTTGCCTTGTTTTCCCCATAGGAGTAGTTTTAACTTAGAGTCCTCCTTCATGATTTAAAATCCAACTAAGGGATTAATACCTCAACAAAATCAAGCACCTATATCAAATTCCATATGAAAATGATGAAAGAGATGCAAAGAAACTTTTTTTTCAATGAAACAACTATCCATGTGACATTCACACTTTATTCTCTAAGGCACATTGCACACCTTTTTTGTGATCCATCAAGTCAAGTTTTTGAATGTCAAAAGGGTCTATTTGGATTTCTTTGGCATATATGGACTTAATATAATCGATAGAATTTGATTTTGAGTCTTGTAACTATGAAAATGCCGATTAAATTTTTTTCTCACAAGTAAAGTGATTTGGGCTTCTCAAATTATGAAAGTTGACAAGGCAAAGATAGAACATGGCTTCCAACCACTTGTTGGAAATCTCTAAATGTCCTCTACACTCAATAATAAGAGGTTGGATGGAAGAGTTATGGGTTTATCTAATATCTTGCACTGCGGAAGCCCCTATAAGTTATGGGTTTATTAAGGTTGAAAACCATCGAGACTTACCGATGTTTAATATAATTGATTTTTAATGGTTTGCGACGGTTTCTCTGAGATTGTTTGATTTAAATTTCTGCAGTTGCTATGGTTGTCCATAGTGAGTTTTTGGATTTAGAACCACACAAGAGAGTTTAGATTTCCGACGTTTCAAGAAAATTCATTGCTCATCTTTGGGGAAGAGATAGATGAGGAGAATAAGGTGACCAATTGTTTTGGAACGATGCAATGATATAAATACAAGTGTGGCGGAGGAAATAATTAAAATATGTCGACTAGGGAAAGGAGGGAATTTTGGAAAATAGGTCGGCTTGGAGAAAGAGATGAGGAAGAGGAAAAGGAAAATGAGTTAGTGTTTGAGGTTACGGGAGAGGTTAGTGGGGCCCAAGATTGACTAAGTTGGCAACCATCTTCTTTATTAATATTATTAGGGTATTTCTCAATTTCTATGGCTTCTCTAATAAGGTGGGTAGAGTAGTAGGGATCCCTAAATAAAAAAATTGAATTAGTCAAAGCCATAGAAATCAAGAAACACCCTAATAATATTAATAAAGAAGATGATTTCCAACGTAGTTAATCTTGGGCCCTACTAATTAACCTCTCTTATAACCTCAAACACTAACTCATTTTACTTTGCCTCTTCCTCATCTCTTTCTCTAAGCCGACCTGTTTTTCAAAATTCCCTCCTTTCCCCGGTCGGCTTAATTTAATTATTTCCTCTGCCACACTTGTATTTATATCACTGCATCATTCCAAAAAAATTGGTCACCTTATTCTCCTCATCTATCTCTTCCTTGAGTATGAGCAATCAATCTGATCGAAACATCAGAAATCTAAACTTTCTTACGCAATTCTTTGAGGTTGTTTTTATACCCATATCACTAGTAATGATTTTTTATGTGTATGAGGCTTGAGCAAAGGAATTTCAAGTCTTGATTCAAGGCATGGAGAGTTATGAAGCCACCAAAACCTAAATGACCCCCTATGACTACAAATGAGCTACAGAAGGACATTAGATCATTGATAAAAAAAATGGAAATTGATTGTTTTAGATGATAATAGATGTGCTTGGTAGTGAGGAATTGACAATTACAATTTGAAGAGAAAACATAGATTTTCCTCAAGTCCAAAGTGGGTTTCATTAAGTAGAGAGTCAAATCACTCACTTGGAAATATCATTGGCTTCTAAGCCAATGATTTACCTCGTGAAGAGTAGTAACGGGAAATTTCAACATGGCATAAAACTTGACTTGACCAAGATCACTCTCCTAGTGAAGAGAGCGTTGGGTATATTAGTTGTTATATACCTTGGAGAGGTGATTGACCTAGCATAGGTTGATTAGTTGTGAAACCCTAGTGCATTTGGGAAGAAGTTCTTGAACCCTAGAAAGGTTTCCTACTTGATTTGTTGTTGATTTTTTCTTTGAGGTTGATTTATATTTGCATGGATGACTACTCTTGGTCTTAGAGAATTTGATAGGTTGGAAGGTGCTTCCAATTTTACACCCTGGAAGTGCATGTGACAAATTATATTGGAAGACAATGAACTTTGGGAGCATATTGAGAAAGAGATCAGTATGCCTACTGATCCAAAATTATTGGTCGAGCATAGTAAGAAGTAGGACAAGGTAAAGAGGATCATTCTTGATTGGGTGAAGGAGCATTTGATCATCACACTACTAAGAAGAAAACATGATTTTTTTCCATTTTAGAATTCTCCCCTAAAAAGATGACGTGGGGGATCTCAAGGTATAAAATTATCTTCATGACAAGTGCATGAGTCATTATTTTAACGATTAACAAAAAGTATGTTTGAGTTAATGTTGAAGGTTGGAGTAATAGGTATGATATAATCGATCAAATTATCTATCATAAGGATATGAGGTGCGTGAGATGGTAGCTAAGGCATAAAGATTTATTGTTGTGATGTATTGTAGAGGGAGAGTCATAGGATTGTTAAATGGTAAAGAACCCTCCACAATTGAAATACTGCATGTCAAGACATGGAGCTACCACATAGTTTGTGGAGCACATATGGTATTTTGGAAAACCACTTTGTGAGCCTTCGCAAATCACTTGCGAATCGAAAGGAGGTTTTGAGGAATTAGAGAAGGTTGTTGATCCTGATTTTATAAGCAAAATGAAACAACTACAGATTATTAACAGGTGCTTAACAAAAAATAATAGATATACAGTAAAAATGGTTTTCTATTCAATAAGGAAATAAGCTGAAACTGTAAAATGCAGTGGAAACAAGCTTGTTGGAATGGTGGCGGCTTATCTTTGAGAAGATATGTGACAGTTGCGCTCATTCGCAAGAAGATGATTACAATGAAGCTCTGAAGGCCTTTTTACAATAAAAAGGAATGACAAAAACCCTAGACATCCAAAAACCTAACCCTAGGAGATGAAGCGCCAAAAGTCATGTGGGCCCCGTTTGGGTAAGTTAGTACATCAACTTCCCGGGGTCGTAACTTTTGCATACGGTCTTCGTTTTAGGCGTATGATAGCCCGTTGGAAAGGTATCATAAAGGAGATTCATTTTGGGGGATCAATCATGCCTTTGGCTATCATTTCCAAGATCGATCTTGAAAAACCTTCATTTAGGCCCTCAAAATGGCCCCAGAAGTTAAAACTGCTAAAAATAGTAAATTGCCAAAATTGTCAGAAAATTGTTTTGATCCAATTGGAAGAGGTGGGTGGCCACCGATATCCACCTAGATCAATCCTCCCTCTTTAGGAAGAAATGGTATCCATTGCGTTGAGTTTCCCCATTAGATGAGGAAATTTCTGTTGAATTTGGCCCCGAGTGAGCCACTTGCCTTGGTGCAGGAGCTGCCCTGATTTGACGACTCAATAAAGATGGATCCTTTGCTATCGAGTGCCCTTGATCTGTGTGTCCACAATATGATCGTTGGATCCCTGTTGTAAGCAATCAGGGTTGAGCTCTGCTGGTGTCAACTGTTCTGCTACGTCTTAGGTGTCCAATAATGGTGGGAAATAAGGGCGAAGGAGATCCACGTTGAACACTGGGTGCAGAACAAGGAAAGGAGGAATGTTGATCTCAAAATAATTATCCCCCACGACCTTGGTGATGGTGTATGGCCCATAACAGAGTGGGCGAAGCTTCCGATGGGGTCCTGTAAGGCGTTCTTTCTGCAAGTGCAACCAAACTTTGTCACCCACCTGAAACTTATGTGGCACCCGATGTCGATCATGGCACTGCTTGTACTTCTCATTGGAATTTTGTAGGATATCCTGAACTTGTTGGTAGATGTGTTGGATCCGCTCAATGAACCGGGTGGATTTTTCATCTTTAGTTGGAGCAGGAGATGATTCGCTCGAGGTGAACACAAGGGAAAGTGCAACATCTATGGGACCCAATGGTTGGAATCCCAACCCCACCTGAAAGGGGTTGTGGCCAGTTGAGCTATATAGGGCTCGGTTGTAGCTATGTTGGACATACGGAAGGCTCTCATCCCATGTGCAATGGTTCTTTGAATTATACATGTGAAGGATATGCACAATCATTTGATTGACGACCTCAGTTTGGCCATCTGTCTGGGGGTGGGAGGCCGTGGATTTGGTGAGCTTGGTGTCCAGTAGTGACCAGAGGCTCAACCAGAATGTGCTGATAAATCAACTGTCCTGATCTGAGACAATGGTTTGTGGGATTCCAAAATGTACCTAGACTCGTTCAAAGAAGAGCTTGGCAGTGGCCTCTGTTGTGATGTTCTTCTTGCAGGCAACCAAAATCGCCATCTTAGAAAAGTGATCAACAACCACAAAAACACAGTCATTTCCCTGCTTGGTGGACGAGAGGCTCGACATGTAGTCCATTGAGATGGATTCCCATGGCCTGTTAGGAGTAGGAAGAGGGGTGTACAGGCCCAGTTTCTTAGTGGTCAGTTTGGCAATAGCGCAGGCAGTGCGAGACCTGATATACTTGATGACCTCTTGTCGAAGTTTCGGCCAGTAGAAATGTTTTTGTAGCATCACCATTGTCTTTTCGACGTTGAAGTGTCCTGCCACCCGACTGTAGTGGGCTTCCCAAATCAACTTCGCTCACTCGCTTGATGGAACACAGATATGGCCCAGGTGACACAACAACCCATCCTGAAGATATAAATTATCGACAATTGCATTTACACCCAACATTTGGTAGGTGGTGGCGAAGTTTGGGTCTGTCTCATAGAGTTGGGGCCATCCAGAGGTCTCATGGCCGCAGGAGTCTAGCACCTTGGTGAGTGTCACGACTGGCGGTCTTCTAAGGCAATCAACGATGCAATTGGTGCTTCATGTTTTATACGTGATGTTGAGGTGGAATTGCTGCAAGTATTTGGACCACTTTTGATGGCGATCATTCTGCAATTTTCCTTGTTTCTGCATGAATTGTAGTGGCTTATGATCAATGTGGATGATTGTATCCTTCCCAAGAATGTAATGTCTTCACTGGCGACAGGCTTGAAAAATGGAGTTCATTTATTTGTCGTAAGTAGGATACTTACAGACAACATCTGATAGTGTCTCACTATGATAGGCCACTGGGTGGTCATGTTGAGTGAGAACGATGCCCATCGCATAGTCTGAAGCATCTATCTCGATCTCAAAGGGTTGTTGCAGGTTTGGTAGTGAAAGTGTCGGGGCTGAGCACAAGCGTTGCTTCAAATCATCGAACGCTTGTTGTTGGGACCAACCCCACGTAAATTTATCCTTACCACCACCCCTGGTTATTTGGCTAAGGGACCATGCAATACGGGAGAATTCCAACATGAACCTGCAGTAGAAATTGGCAAGGACCAAGAAGCTTCGAAGCTTAGTGAATGTGGTTGGGGCTGGCCAGTCACGGATGACTTGGATCTTAGCTAGATCCACATGTACGCCATGCTGATCAATTATGTAGCCCAGGTAATGGAACATGTCCATACTGAACGAGCATTTTTCCAAGTTGGCATATAGCTTGTGCTGTCACGGGGTGTGCATAACCTGTTGAATATGCTGCAAGTGTTTGACCCAAGTCTAAATGAGAATGTCATCCAGATACACCACTACAAAAGTATTGGTGAATGGTCATAGGATATCATCCATCATCCTCATGAAAGTGGTTGGAGCATTTGTCAAACCAAAGGGCATGACCAACAATTCAAAAAGGCCTTCCTTTGACTTGAAGGTAGTTTTCCATACATCTGTATGTTCTATCGGGACTTGGTGGTAGCCAGAATTTAGATCAATCTTACTGAATTATTTGTCCCCCATGAGTTGATCAAGGAGGTCGTCAATTTGAGGAATCAGGTACCGGTTTCTGACTGTGATTTTATTCAGAGCCCGGTAATCAATGCAGAGTCACCAGGTTCCATCTTTCTTCTGTACTAGCACGATTAGGCTCCCGCAAGGTGATGAGCTGGGATGGATGTGCCCCTTGTGGAGTAGTTCTTGGATCTGTTGTTTGATCTCCTCGTTCTCTAATAGAGAGCGGCGATAGACTGGTCCATTGGGTAGAGGTGCATCGGGGGTCAGATTGATGGGGTGCTTGACCTGACAGTGCAGAGGTACCTTGGTAGGTGACGATAAGATATCTGAGTATTCTTCCATGACCTTATCTACTTACTTCTGCTATGTGGAGAGATCAACCGCAGAGACCCTGGATGTGGTTGTGGTCTTTCTCTTATTCTGAGAGCGAATCACGAAGAAGACAAACTTCCATGTCTGAGAGATGACCTTTCTACATTTCTTAGTAGAGATCAGGGAAATAGCACTAGGTGGGACTGCCTCAGGTATCCTATACAATTTCCTGTTCAAAGTAATAATAACACTACGAGGCCTACACTCATACATAACATGACATTTCCATAAATAAGGTTGGCCCAAAAGAACATCACAAACTTCGAGAGGAGAAACATCACACAATACCTCGTCTTTGAAGGGCTTGATGTTGTACGACAATGAACATTGTTGGCAGACGCGAAGATCGCTTCCTTGGCGGAGCCATCCAATGGTGTAGGGTTGTGAGTGCGGTGTTGTCAACAGGGCCAACCGCTTGATTATCTCTACTGAGATGAGGTTCTTCTGGATACTGCTATCCACAATTAAGGGCAGCGCGGTGCCTTTTACCCACATCTGTGAATGGAAGAGGCATTCTCCTTCTTCTGGCTCATCTGGTTTAGTAGGCTAGAGCTTGGTAGTAGCAACTGTGGCATTGGGTTCTACGTCAATGATTCGTCTTCCCATTTTTGGTTCTGGCTGAGAGTCTGAACCTCAATCTGAGTCAGAGGCTTTCACTTCGGCCACCAGCAACTGCTTTGAGCGACATTCAACAGTGTTATTCCAAGAGCTCTTATGGAAGTCGCACCACTTCCCGGTATCTTTCTTTGTCTTTCCGATGTTTTTCTTTGCTTGCGGCTTGGATTGGTTGTCCTGATACTATCCATATTTTCTCTGTCTTTTGTTCTGTGGGTTGGGGCCGCCCTTTCCTGTCTTTTATTGTGAGGGTTTCCCAAGTCCAAATTACTGTGTCTTTTGTTTGAGATTCTACTCGATTTTGACGACATATTGGTAGGTTGCGCCCAAAGATGAGATGTCCACAAATTCCATTTCGGTCTGGATGTATCTATGTAGAGCGTCGCGATACTTGAGCACTAGATGTCGCTCTAAATCTTTGATACCCAGCTTGGTGCGCAAGGTATGAAAGATATTCGTGAAATCTATCACTGCTTGGTCTCTTTCTTGCCGCAGTGTGGTCCATTTGGTATACAAGTCATCATAACTTATGAAAGGGTAGTATTTTTCCTTAATAGCGTCCCTGAAGGAATCCCAGGTGGTTGTGACTGTAAATAATGAGGGTTCCTCTATTTCCTTTTTCTCACAGAATGTTTCCCACCAATCTTTGACATGGGGAACGACTTTGAGGAGCGCAAAAGTAATCTTTTCTCTATTCGAAAAGTTATGGACAGAAAAATACCCTTCTAGTAGATTCAACCACTTGTCTACAACATTTGCGTTTATCTGGCCTTCAAATATAGGAATATCGAAGTTTATTTGTACCTTGAAGGGGGTGGCACCTCCACTCAAAGAAGATGTGTCGCATGTTAGGAGTTGTCGAAAGATTTGCGTGAAATTGTCCATCATCTCGTTCCTTTGTTGCATGAGAGCTTCCTCAATCAACAGTTTGAAAGGATCTCCTATCCCGTCATCTTTATTTTCTCCTGCCATGAGAGGTCGCTTGGGTGTGCGAGAGATTTTGTCCTTAAGAGAAACAAGCTTGAGACCCAACTCTTTGTACTTCGACCTCGTCGGGGACATGCATTAAGACGACAAGGAGCAGACTGCTCTGATACCACTGATCTGGATTTTATAAGCAGAACGAAATGACTACAGATTATTAACAGGTGATTAACACAAAATAACAGAGATACAGTAAAACTGGTTTTCTATTCAATAAGGAAATAAGTTGAAACTGTAAAATGCAGCAGAAACAAGCTTGCTGGAATGGTGGCGGCTTATCTCATAGAAGAGATGTGACAGTTGCGCTCATTCGCAAGAAGATGATTACAATGAGGCTCTGAATAAATTCTTACAATAAACAAGAATGCAAAAAACCCTAGACATCAAAAAACCTAATCCTAGGAGACGAAGCACCAAAAGTCATGTGGGCCCCGTTTGGGTAAGTTAGTACATCAACTTACCGGGGTCGTAACTTTTGCATACGATCTCCGTTTTAGGCGTATGATAGCTCGTTAGAAAGGCATCGTCGAGGAGATTCATTTTGGGGACTCAATCATGCCTTTGACTATCATTGAGAAGATCGATCCCAAAAAACCTTCATTTAGGCCCTCAAAATGGCCCCGAAAGTTAAAACTGCTAAAAATAGTAAATTGTCAAAATTGTCAGAAAACTATTTTGAGCCAGTTGGAAGAGGTGGGTGGCCACCAATATCCACCTGGATCAGTTGGTGGAATTAGTTAATGGATTCCTATTAAAGGACAATTATGATCGAATGTAAATATAATGTCTATAAAAATACATAAATTACATTTATCCAAAAGTGGTTAAAGTTTCTAAAAATCTAAAGTTGGGTTTGAAGTGTAATCTCAGTTATTATTCACCAAAGTAATAAGAAATGATCGTTGCCAACATACTATTCTAAGGTCAAAGTTTTCAATCAAGCTTCAAACATCCTGATGATAGCCAAATCCTTAAACTATCAAGTGCACTAATTGTCTATTATGTTAAACTTTTCTTTTCCACATTGTAATATTGTTGCATACATTTCCATGGATCCTAGGAAGAAACCCATTGTTCATGTTAGACCTATTGTTAAAAACCTTGAAAGTGAAAGCCTAATAGACCTTGATTCCAATATCTTTGAGACACATTTGAATAGAAAAACCCCATATAAGTGTTTTCAAGTTGCATTGGAAATTTTTGTGATGACTATGCTTGAATCCCTACTTAGGAATGTGACCTTGCGAAGGGAATTTCCCTTAAAACTTATTATTTTCTAAAATTTGTCCATATGTGTGCCCAATTTTATAACCCCACTCATCCAAAGGTAATGTCCAAGGATGTTTCTCAAGAAATATGCATGGTATCCCCTACTACTATGTTTACAAATTTAAATATTCTAGAGAATACCATACCTTTAAATGAAGATGCATTGATTTCTGAATTCAAAACCCCAACACAAATAATAATGTTGTTGAGTTGTATTCTACCCAAAAAAGTTCCAACACATGGGATTATTATGCACTTAGAAAATTCTATTTTCTCTAATCCTATCAAAGAAGTAATTTTGATGATTTGTTTTATATTTGGATATGATGATGACACTATAGATGAGCCAATTTTGGGAGTGATTAAAAAAAAATCCCCCATTTAAAGCATTTTTTTTTAATTATGCCCAATATTTGTGTGATGTAAATCATAATCAATTCATTAAATTCTCTCATTTAAGTGTTTCAAGTACCAATCCTATATATATCATGCTATATTTCCAACATATCGATTTGAACATGTTTGATTAGCGATCAAATCCCTTGCATGTAATTGAGTGGACACCTATTTTAGAAAACATGCAAAAAAATGTAGGGTTTCAAACTTTGGTTGAAAAAATCATGTACACTATTTACAAAATATTTCATGGTGATCACCCACCTAAATTGTTTTCACAATGTAAGCATATGTTGCAATTAATCCCTCATACTCGAGTAGGGGATCGGTACATATTTGAGGATCACACTATCATCAAGGTTTATCAATCATACATTAAGCCTTATCTTTTACCAGTTTTTCTAACACCTAGGATTTTTGCATTAGAATATATTAGGTAGAGGCTGAAGTTTTATTATATACATTTTGGTCTAAGAAATTAGAAAACCATATTTGCTTTATTTATTAATTAATTTTACTTTGTTGTAAAAAAATGGATTAGCCTTTTTTATTATTGAGAAAATGTTAAAATCTTTAAATCTTCATAGAGGAAAATCATGGAAATATGATTCCTATCATATTATTTCTTCTTTAAGATCCACAATTAAATCATGCCCATATATTCATGAAACACATTTTGAAATTGAAAGAAGTTACAAAGAATATTTGGAAAGAAGTGCAAGAAATATCGCAGGACAAGTAGGAGCAATTAGAAAAGCAGCCTAGAGTAAAGGAAGAAAAAATGCAAATTCTAACAAAGCAAAGTGATAAAGTTCCCGAGGTGGTCATGTTGGATTTTCATCAATCTCTTAGTAGAAATAGTGGTAAATTCTATTTCCAATATGGTTGTTAAAAATGGTTTAGATATGTCAAGAGAAAACATGGAGCTTTTGATTGATACACCTCAGAAGAATGAATCGATGCATAAAAGAGTAGAGGAAATGGAATCAAGTGATCTTGTTGCTGACAAAACAAGTGAATCGGACCAGAAGAAAACTAGATTATTGGACCTAATGAATGAAATTGAAGATGAAGGAGGGTAGAAAACGGTTAAGACAACTTCATCTTTATAAGTGATAGAGCTTGACCAAGAAGAAGAAGTAAATGGAGATGAATTACTAACTGAGTAGTATTTTGAAAAATCAAACACTAAAGGACCTTTGATGACGGTGGTACATAATGAAGAATCTTCTAGGACAAAGGCAAAAGAAATCTCAAAGGTGATTGACCTAGGTATATTTTCAAAAATAGATTCAATTAAAAAGTAAGCTAAAAAGATGAGGAAAGATCAATATTCACTATTTTTTTACCAAGGTTCAATAGCATGCAGATTAATAACTTTAGTGGATTTTCATAAAGAAATATTTGTTATGGTTTTTTTACAGCCAAAAGTTGTTCAGAGTGAAGATGAAACTAAGTCATATAATTTTGATGTCACTGGGATTAAATTTGACCTTAATAAAACGCATGTCAATGATAAGTTGGAGTGACATATACAAATAGTGAACATGGTTTCTAGAGATTTGATTCAAGCCATAATAGATGACAAATAGTGAACATGGTTTCTAGAGATTTGATTCAAGCCACCATAGATGTTGGTAAACTCCATAAAATAGTTACCAAACTTATGGGTCAACTTAAGCAAGAACATATTGTAAACAGAGTTAGAATGGTTAGAATCCAAGATATGGATGATATAATAATATCATTAGAGGAAAATACAAAAGATGGAGGAGTGGTAAAAGCATTAATGAAAGATAAAGATTATGAAATTAAGGTTCTTAATTCCAAGCTTAAAATTCTTGATATGAGCATATACAAACCAAAGAGTCGGTGGTGTCCCAAGAGGAGAAGGAGAAATTAGTTAATGAAATCTATGTGCTCAAAATATAGAATATTCAATTGGGATTTAATATTGGTAAGTTGAGAACTGAGAAAGATGTAGTAGTAGCAAAAAACATACATTGATTCAACAATTGTCTCAATCAACAATTGAGATAGCACAAGATGTTAATATGCATGATAAAGATAAAAAACTAGAAACATCTTTGAAGGGCAAGATCTCTAAACTCTAACAAAATTTTGGTGTTAGAATTTGGTTTGAGATCAATAAAGAATGAAATGATTAAGCAAAGATAATCAATTGAAGAAAAAGAGACAACAATATAGAAATGCAACTATAATTATGAGAAAATGACAAATTGATAAATCATAACATTCAAACTATTGAGAAGTTGAAGAATCCTATGAAAGACACTGCACACAAATGGTGGGTAAGAAAGAAATATCTATTTAGTACAAGAAATTTGATATATGATCAAATTATAGCCATAATGAATCATTCCAGGGTTTACTTTAACTTATGCAACAAAATGAAGCAATCAAACATAATGTATAAATTGAAATCAAAATAAAGCAATCAAACATAATGTATAAATTGAGATCAATAAACATTAGACAAAGATTGAGGAAAAATATTTAACAGTAGATGATGTTATCATATTTTTAAATAGTCAATCTCAGTTTGAATTAGTTCTTTGGGAATACCAAATTGAACAACAATGATACTTAATGTTGCAAAAATTCATTCAAAAAGCATTTAATATAAGTGGCACATAACAAGTGTAATGCCATAAATAAAGCTAGTAAAACTTAAATGGTTGAGTTTAGCTATCCTACATATAGTAAATGGACAAGGATAACTAAGTTTTGGGGTTCAAAGTTTAAATAGCATTCACGAGAATTCCATATCATAAAATAAAAGAAGAAACTAAAAACATGTGTCCAATGTTTTTCCTATATTCCTAGCTACGGATAAGAAGTAATGATGCGGAGCTTCAGCTGTAATCTAGCACCTACTTTCTCTAGTTTGGGAAAAATTTATATTATATTCATGAATTAGTTGGAGACTTGAGGGGATAAAGAAAGAAAGTAATTGACACGAAAGCATCAACATTTTGTGACTAGGCAAGAACTATTCTTCTAGTTGTCGTAGATTGCTCAGAGAATGGAGCATATATTGAAATTTTTTAGATAAGAGCTTCAGCTATAGTTTTTAGCAATCGGATTTGCCCCCCCTTTGTTTATCAGTCTATATTTTTATATATTTTCTTCA
Source organism: Picea glauca (assembly GCA_000966675.3). NCBI lineage: Eukaryota > Viridiplantae > Streptophyta > Pinopsida > Pinales > Pinaceae > Picea > Picea glauca. The sequence continues at coordinate 91,636 of JZKD02S1756071.1, forward strand.
TTTCATCATAATGACTATTTTCACACAAATTTAGAGAACAAGACTTTTCTTTGGGTTATGGAATGAAAATGGTTATGGAATGAAAACATTGAAGGATGGTTTTAATCTATTGATTTAAGGGTTATGGAATGAAAATATTCAAGAATGGTTTTAATCTATTGCTCTAAGGGTTATGGAATGAAAATATTCAAGAATGGTTTTAATCTATTGCTGTAATACTTAAATGAGATGTCAAAGATCGTACTTGTTATTTTCTATGCCTTGTATTGAGTTTTACAAAGATTGTGAGTATAACTAATCATGAAATGCTTAGATAATGGTATGAAATGCTTAGATAATGGTATTTGGTATTTATTGCTATGCCTTACTCTCAAAGGTGAAGTTTTTTTAAAGTTTAACAGTTAACCATTGAATTACATAAATCATTTGATAAATAATTCATAGATGTTCTTTTTGGTTGAATATATTAGGGATGGGTCATCTTTTCTTATATGTGTTTAGATTCAATTATTTTTAGTGTTATTTTCATCTATCTTTATCAGTATTACAAAGAAATATATCTTCTTTCAAAATCTACCAACTTTATTTAATGAATGTTTAATAAACAATAATATGGTGCTTACAACTTATACAAAACTACATGTTGAGCTCTATCTTTCCTTTTTAAGCTCATTCTTGATTTTTTAAATTAAATCTTTGAAGTGACTTAAGCTTTAATAGAAAATCATATTAAGTGAGGATTACCCCTTCTAGCTATTGAAAAATTTCATATTAGCTTAAGTGAGGAGGTTTTATTAACCTTCAAAGGGTGTTTTGGCATAGTTCCCTAGCTAATAACATCTCAAGGAACAAAAATATGCAAGGAGATGTATGATTCTTTTGTTGCATTATAATGGAGTGTGAGTGTCTTTAGGAAGATGTATGATTCTTTTGTTGCATTATAATGGAGTGTGAGTGTCTTTAGGAATATGCTATTGAGAAACAATATTTTAGTCATCCACATGAGTGACATAGATATAGTGGTTATATACCTAACCAAGATCATAGAGTGGAGAGATTAGGTATTTTCTTTAGGGACAAAAGTTGATGCTAAGGAATTGGTGTCCATTGCATTGAATGTGTCTATTCCATCTTGGAAACCCTTTGTCCAAGGTGTTTGTGTTAATGAGAGTTTACCTACCTTTGATAAGATTTGAGATGAATTTATGAAGGAAGGGATAAAGCTATAATCTTGTTCAACAAAGAAAAAAGATGTAGAAGACCCAACCCTCATAAAGAGGATGAGGAAGGGAAATAAGAAAGTACAAAATAATATTCAAGTCTAGGAAGTTCTAGAGCATGTGTGTGCTTTTTTTGGTTAAGAAAATGCAGATACAATGTCTGGGATCAATTATTTTCCTAACAAGAGTGCATGCACACTCTTAATGCAATGGGAAAAAATTGATATATGACCCATGTGCCTTTAGGAATAAAGAAGGTGTGGAGAGGCTTGGGGGGAAATGGGGCATAGGGGCTTAGGATTGAAAGTTCTTTGAGGCATAGGGTAGCGGCTAGGGAACTAGGATGAAGGTGTAGGGGTTGTGGGGCCCTTGTGAACAGGTATGGGTGTAAGGTACCATATCTAAAATAATAGCTAAAACATAAATATTGCAAAGAATAATAGTTGAAAAACACAATAGATGAGACCACATCACCAAAATGATACCTTTATTGATAGGAAACAATGTTCACTTGCCTCTTTGAAGAGGAAACCTCCAGTAGAGCAACACTCTATTACAATAATTCTCAAGACAAAGCTTCTCATACCCTCTACTCCTATTTATACTAAATCTATCTACCCAAAAGAACAATCTAGAGGAAGATCCTTCTAGAAGCAAAAGCTTCTATTAGGTCTTCTTACATTTGACTTATCCTTCCTTATTGCTAGTCCTTATTAATATCGACCTTTATTACATGGAAATATATTAGTCTACCCATGTGAGGACTTAGGGAGGTTAGGTCCCTAACATGCCCTCCCCCTTAAAGAACAACCTTGTCCTCAAGGCTTGAGATGAGGAAATTGCTGAAGAATGGTGGTTGGCTTCCAAGTGGCGTCTTATGGAGATATATCTTTCCACTGGACTAACACTTCCTCGATGGTGCGCTGACAGAGACGACGCTCTCGCTGGTCCAAGAATGCTTGTGGTTGCAACTAGATGGAACCTTCTTCATCCAACTCAGGGAGACTGGTTTGAGTTTGGCACTTAATTATGATCACCTTTTTTAAGAAGGATACATGAAAAACATGATGGAGCTTAGAATAATTGGGTAGAGATAATTGGAAGGCCACCAATCCCACTCGCTTGAGCACGGTATAAGGACCATAAAATTTGAGAGAAATTGTTTGACAATGTTCATCTTTGAGTGAAGTCTGCTTATAAGGTTGCAGTCGAAGAAACACCTGGTCCCCTTCAACAAAGTGATGTTTGGAACAACCTTGATCTACTTTTTGCTTCATGCGATTATGATCCATGACCAAATTCTCTTTGAGGTTACGAAGAATATCCTATCGAAATATAATATTTTTGGCAACCTCCTGAACCCTCAAAACCCCTGGCATGTATGAGAGAACCGATGATGGATTTTGGCCATATACTGCTTCAAAAGGAGTCATGCAAGTAGTTGTATGGTAAGATGTGTTGTACCACTATTTAGCTAGGGGTAACCATTGATCCCACCAATTTTTCTTCTAAGATGCAAAACACCTCAAATATGTTTCCAAACACTTGTTGACAACTTCAGTTTGGGCATCCATATTGGGGTGATAGGCGGTATTGAGATGCAATTGGGTGCCCTGTGTATTGAACAATTCTCGCCAAAAGTTGTTGGTGAAAGTGGGATTTGTGTCAGAGAAAATATAATTAGGAATTTCATGAAGCTTGAAGATAGTATCCATGAATATTTGAGCCATTGTGGATGTTGTGAATGGGTGTTGAAGAGCACAAAAATGAGCATATTTTGAAATACGATCGATGGCCACCATGATGACTGAATTATTTCCTGATTTAGGTAAGCTAACAATGAAATCCATAGAAATATCTCTCCAAATAGCAGGGGGATCAGAAGCAGTTGGAGTGTGATCTGAGCTTTGACTGTTTCTCCCTTGTTGCGTTGGCATACCTCACATTCAACCACAAATGTGCGGACGTCTTGTTTCATACCATCCCCAAAAAAAGAATGTTTGACCCGTTCATAGGTTTTGGTAAACCCTGAATGCCCAAGTGTGGGGGAAGCATGAAGTTTAGAAAGCACTGTGGATTTAAGTTTTGATTGCTGGCATAAATACAAATGGCCTTTCTAACGAAGATCTTCGTTGTGCCAAGAGTAACCTGGAGAAGCTAGAGAATTATGTTGAAATTGGTGGATCATGCTAGAAATTTTGGGGTCTTGCAGCCATTCCTGACGAATAGCTTGTAGCCAATCTGGTACAATGAAGGAGAGGGAGAAAAGGGACCCGTCTTCTTCATACTTCCGAGAAAGAGCGTTCACAACTACATTTTCCTTTCCCTTCTTGTAAATGATCTCATAATCATAGCCAAATAGGTTGGTCACCCATTTTTGTTGCTTTGGTGATGAAATTCGTTGTTCCACAAAATACTTGAGACTATGATGATCAATTTTAATTTGGAATCATTGTCCCAATAAATAAGGATGTCAGAGATCCACAACATGAAAAATAGTTGCCCCCGGGGGCAGCTCAATCGGCAAGTGCCGTGAAAATGAAGTTCTATGAGGTTTCGAGTTCAACTCCCCCCGACTTACAATGTGTGCCGCGTATGGGGCCTCATGGGCACACTTGGAGGTTATAGTGGTAGCAGTTGGATAACACGACCACGTGTAACGTGAGCACGTGCCCAACTAGTTAATGATTCCTCCAGACATTAAAAAAAAAAAAAACATGAAAAATTGCTAACATTTCCTTTTCATAAATGGATTTTCCCAAATGTCTCTCTGAAAGATGTTTTCTATTGAATGCCAAAGGCCTGCCATCTTGTATGAGGATGGGCCCAATTCTTTTCCTGGAAGCATCACATTCTAGTACAAAAGTCTTTGTGAAGTCTGGAAGTGCTAGGAAAGGGGTCGAGCACCTATAATAATTCAAGGCTTGGAAGGAGTGATCAGCAACTGGAGTCTAAGTGAAAGCATTCTTTTTAAGGAGAGAAGTGAGAGGAGATGCAATTTTTCCATAATTCCGAACAAACTTCCGATAATAGCAAACCCAGAAAACCACACAAGCTATTAAGAGTTTTAGGGAGAGACCAATCCTGCATAGCTTCAATTTTCCTAGGATCCACCCATACACCATCCTTGCCGACAATATGACCCAGGTACTCCACTTTTGAGGATCCAAAGGAACATTTAGATTGTTTGACGAAAAGTCAGTGCTTAGAGAGTAGATGGAGAACTTGATCCACATGGGAGAGATGGGATGTCCAAGTTTTACTATAGATGAGAATATCATCAAAGAAAAATAAGACAAAATGACAGAGAAAAGGATGAAAGACATGATTCATAAGACTTTTGAAAGTGGAGGGAGCATGACACAGGCCAAAGGGCATTACCAAGAACTCATAGTGAGCCCCATGAGTTCAAAATGCAGTCTTGGGAATATCTTCTTCGTTCATATGAATCTGGTGGTAGCCATAACGTAGATCAAGTTTGGTGAAGTACTGAGCACCACTCAATTCATCCAAGAGGTCATCAATGACAGGAATGGGGAATTTGTCTTTGATTGTGAGTTTGTTGAGGGCACGAAAATCAGAACACATGTGCCAAGTACCTTCTTTCTTGAGTACCATGACCACAGGAGAAGAATAGGGGATGTTACTAGGACGGATAACACCTACTTCTAGCAATTCATGAATAATTTTCTTAGTTTCATTCTTCTGGGAAAAGGGATGACAATAAGGGAGAACATTGGGAGGAAGAATGCTCGGTATGAGAGGAATGAAATGATCATGGAATCCACGGGAAGGGGGACATTCTTTGGGAGTGGTAAAAACAATTTGGTGGCAAGAGAGGATAGATTGGAGGCTGGGATGTACAGAGGGTGTCTCAACAACATGAATGGAGTGGAGTTGGGAAATAATTCCAGAATGACCCTTTTTGAGGAGATTTTCCATGCAATGGGAACCGATGATCTCAGGGGAGCCTACTGTTGGCACAGGGGCGGACCCAGGGTGCAACGCTATAATAATGCACCAACAAAACCCTAACTACCGGCCCTTTCAGCAACACCTGCGAAGCAGATGAAGTCTCACCCGAGGTAGAGGCAGGGGTGGCTGTAGGACTCCAGTGTCTGCAACCTTAGCTGGGACACAGATCTGTGATTGTAACACCTTAACATAGCACTTAGTTATTACAGTCCATTAGTATTAAGCTTTAGTTCACAGTGCAGCTAAACCCTAACAATAGATCATCGCAATATTCACACAAATCCAATAGATTTAAGCATGAAGAACACACATAGAGATCAGATATAGCATTCATTCACATTATTCAGCACTAAACTATCATATCAGATTCATCTATCATCTAACATCACACTAAGCATTCAATCATATAAACAAGAGAGCAACCATAAATCACAAAGCATTCACAACACAGGATATACATGGTTCACCCCCACCCTGGGGCTACATCCACCAACTCTTCTTCTCTTTATTATCTCTGGAAAGCGTCTTACAGGCACAAAGCATCAGAACACTACTCTGCATAGGACAGGAGATCTACGCGCACTTCACCAGATCCTCCTTCCCCAAGTAGATCTAGGCACAGAGACTCACACAGTTTGCATACAAAGCACTACAGATGACTTGCACTTAGCTCTGCAAGTCTTAATCACATCTTCTTGCACATAGCCGGTACTAGTACTCAACCATCGGTCACTACTTACATCGCCTAGTCTTCTATTTATACATTACAAAATAGGCCTAAGCATGGGCAAACCCATGGGCCGACATTCCCATACCCGTTACATAGCCCCAAAACCCAAAAACCCCTAAAGAGGGGTCGAGATCTCGCGATCTCCACGCGCTCCGCCTTCGACAGCCTGTAGAAGTCCCAAAACTAGGTCAAACATGACCAAGAATCCTCAAAACTTGGTCAAGGGCCAACACCTATTGTGATGCCTTGGAACATATATTGTTGTCCCTCCTATTGGAATTGCATGGTTAATGCCTTAAAATCCATGAGAATGGGGCCAAGAGTGTGTAACCATCCGACACAAAGAACAATGTCACAATCACCCATGTCTATAGAAAACATATGGGATTTCAAGTGATACTGACCAATTTGGAGTCGAACATTTTCACATCATCCCCCACATTTCATGGAACCTCCATTGGCAATCATGATTTGAAAATTATTGATGAAACAGATGTAACAATTGACTTCTTGGGAAATGTGATGATGAGTAAAATTATTGGTGCTACCACCGTCCACAAGGATGATGGCTTTCTGATTTTTAATGTAACTAATTAATTTGAGGTTCTGGGGAGAAGAGAATTCAGTGAGAGGATTAAGTGAAATCATTGGTTCAACTTCTAGTGGATCATAGGGTGGGCTCAGATTAGATGGTGGTGGTAGCTCATCCACAGGGGAAACAATGACCTCTTCTTCAGAAATATCCTCAGTCATGGCCATAAAAATCTTTTGTTCCTTACACTTATTCCTTGGAAAATATTTTTCATCACAATTATAACAAATACCCTTGAGTTGACGTTCAACCATTTCTTCCCTAGTTAATTTATGGATCTTGAGGGGAGTTTCAGGAGGGGTGGAATTGGTGCGTTTAGGGTGAGGAGGAAAGGATGGTTTGCGGATCAGAGAGGAGACAATATGTTGTGCTTCCTTGGCTTGTTGAGTAGCTTCCAACCAAGTCTAGGGGTGTGCCATGAGAACATGAGCACATATTTCATCTTTTAGGCCACTAATAAAACATTCATTGAAGAAAGCATCTGACATGCCCTCTGTTATGAAATCCAAGTGCTCAAATGTTGCGATAAAGTCTTCCACTATCCTAGACTGCTTCAACTTGGTCAAACGACCTAAATGGTGGGTGTCGGAGTCAAAGCAGTCATAACGCTTTGAAACAAACTGTGTCCAAGCAACATACCCTTGGTTGGATTTTTATGCCATTGCCACCATTTTCATCATTCAAGATCTAGATGTAGGATACCATAACAAAGCTTGGCTAAATCATCAGTAATGCCATGCAAAGAGAAATAATGTTCCGTTTGAGTGACCCACCCTGTGGGATCCGAGCCATAAAATTTGTTCACCTCAATTCTGGGAAGGCGGAGGTCTTGAGAAAAGTGGGTAGTATGAGGACCATGGTAATGAGAAGAGTCATGGTCTTCCTGATAGGATGGTTGTTCAGAAGAGGAAGGGTTTGGAGAACGTCCCATAAATTGGTCAAGTGTGGATTTGATGTCTTTTATGTGGGCACATTGGTCCTAGAGGATTTGAACATTGGAATTGAGCGAGCTAATGGTGTCATTTATATTCTTGATGTCCTCCTTGTTCTGGAGGTTGTAAGCAAGCAATGCGTTGAGTTCTTGGGCGTGGGTGGTGTCCATTTGGAAAAATGGTCAGAAAAATGGGAGAGGGGGGAAAACAGGGGGCTGAGAGGGGTGGGTGGGACCACTGAGAAGAAGGGTGTCAAGTGATAGGTACCACTATGATCAGAGAGAACAGGGGAATCAAATGGGATAGGGGAAAAATAAGGGTGTTGGGAAAGGGGTCGGGTCCACAAAAAAATTGTATTAAAAATGATATGTACCACAGGAATCAAGAAGAAAAGAGGAATCCAATGGGATAGGTCCTAAATAAGTGTGCCAGATACTTCGATATGAAGAATACTGCAATGTTGAAAGGCCCAAATTCTTAACATGAAAAAATGTGTAGTGATTTCGCAACCATAATGCAAGAGGTAAAGTTGCATGACAATATATATTCGTTGTTATGTGTATTTTTCTTATCTAGGTGGATATCGGTGGCCACCCACCTTTTCCAACTGGCTCAAAACAATTTTCTGACAATTTTGGCAATTTACTATTTTTAGCAGTTTTAACTTTCGGGGCCATTTTGAGGGCCTAAATGAAGGTTTTTAGGAATCAATCTTTTCAATGATATCCAAAGGCATAATTTGTCCCCCAAAAATAATCTTCTCGATGATACCTTTCCAACAGGCTATCATACACCTAAAACGGAGATCGTATGCAAAAGTTACGACACCGAGAAGTTGGTGTACTAACTTACCCAGACGAGGCCCACATGACTTTTGGCGCTTCATCTCCCAGGGTTAAGTTTTTGGATGTATAGGTTTTTTGGAATTCCTATTTATTGTAAAAATTCCTTCAGAGCCTCATTGTAATCATCTTCTTGCGAATGAGGGCAACCGTCACATCTCTTCTTAGAGATAAGCCACCACCATTCCAACAAGCTTGTTTCCGTTGCATTTTACAGTTTCAGCTTATTTCCTTATTGAATAGAAAACTAGTTTTACTATATCTCTGTTATTTTGTGTTAAGAAGTTGTTAATAATCCATAGTCATTTTGTTCTTCTCATAAAATCTGGATCAGTGGTATCCTAGCGGTTTTCTCCTTGTCGTCTTAATGCACGTCCCCAACGAGGTCGGAGTATAAAGAGTTGGGTCTCGAACTTGTTTCTCTTGAGGACAAAATCTCTCGCACTCCCAAGCGACCTCTCATGGCAGGAGAAAAGAAAGATGACGGGACGAGAGATCCTTTCAAACTGTTTATTGAGGAATCCCTCACACAACAAAGGAATGAGATGATGGATAGTTTCGTGCAAATCCTTCGGTGGCTACCAACAAATGACACATATTCTTCGAGCGAAGGCGCCACCCCCTTCAAGGTAAAAATAAACTTTGATATTCCTATATTTTAAGGTCAAATAGATGCATATGTTGTAGACAAGTGGTTGAATCTACTAGAAGGGTATTTTTCTATCCATAACTTTTCGAATAGAGAAAAGATTACTTTTGCGCTTCTCAAAGCCATTCCCCATGTCAAAGATTGGTGGGA
>JZKD02S1756082.1:35539-67611 GCA_000966675.3 Picea glauca
ATTGGTATGACACCCTTCCGAGCATTGTATGGATATGATGATCCCACTTTGGTAGACTTGGTCTTTGGGGAGAACAAAGCTCCCAAGGCCAAGGATTGGATCATAGAGAGTCAGGAGATTCTCAAATTGTTGAAAGAGAACCTGCATATGGCACAAAACCGACAGAAGATAAACGCAGACAGGAATAGGATAGAGCACAGCTTTGAGGTTGGAAATTTGGTTTTCTTGATACTCCAACCCTATAGACAGTCATCTCTGAATAAGAGTGGAGCCAAGAAGCTCAAGCCCAGATTTTATGGTTCTTACAGGATCATGCGCCGAGTAGGCAAGGTTGCTTACAAGCTAGAGATTCCAGAGGGGAGCAAGATTCATAACGTGTTCCACATGTCTTTCCTCAAAAAGGCAATGGGACAATTCATTAACACATCAGAGGAGCTTCCCCCATTGGATGAGGAGGGACAGTTGGAGTTAGTTCCATAGGAGGTTTTGGAGTTCCGAGAGTGGAAACTAAGGAGCAGGGTCATCAGAGAGTGTTTGATCAGATGGAGAGGGCTTCCAGTAGAAGATGCTACTTGGGAGAGAGAGCAAGTGTTGCAGCACCCTGGACTGGTATTGCTTGAGGCAACCAATTTCAGGAAGGGAGGACTGTAATGTCCCTTTCCAAATAGAAGCTCCAGAAAAGGAGGCTTAATGGTCTAAACCACCCTGTTAGACTATAGCCAGGGCCAATGAGGGGTAAACAGGGTTACTAGAGGTCACTCTAGTCACAGGTGTTATATTCGGAAAGTGACATTGAGCTAACAAGGGTTAACAACGCTTTTAAGTCATTATGAGCTAAAAATAGAAGTCAACAGTGAATTAGGGTTTCAGTAGTGATTTAGGGTTTCAGCATGATTTAGGGTTTTGGAAAGCTATAAAGGAAGGCTCAGCGACCTAATTCATCATTATGCAGATTATGACTTGTCATTGAGGAGAAGAGGTGCATCTCAGGAGAGATAGTTCAGTGTATTCCAGGAGGAAGACACCAGTTGGCTAATTTAGGTGTTGAAAGAAACACCCTAGTCACCGGGAAGCTCATCCAGGTCTTCCATCATTCTTCATTGATTCTGCAGTGCTCCCATATTTCGGGTATTATCTTTTAGTTGTGTATTTATATTCCGGCTAAGATCCTTTTGTCTTTTCATCTAGCCGAGTGTTGTTATTTTATTCAGCCGCAGTCACTTATTTTCTGGCTAAGATCCTTTTTATGTTGATCTAGTCGAGTATTGTCAGTTATTCAGCCGCATTCGGCCATTTTGTAATCCATAGAGATGTCATAATACAAACTTGCAGTCCTTTGTCACGTTTATTATTTGTATGATCATTTATATGTTGTAAACCTTTGATCCTACACACACATTAGCAACATTTCCCAGACTAGCCAAGTTAGGAACATTGCAGGCCCATCCTGATCCCAATGCAGACATTTCATGAAAGTGAGACGGTAATTGAGACATTGTCTCACCGCATAAATGGAAAGACATAAAAGACTGGCAGAGCAGAGCTTGTGTCTGACACGGGAAGGCATGCACAAAGGACACTTCATGTGCAGTCTGACTGAGAAGACACAGATGTATGGAATTGGACGAGAAGCTTGAGCATGCCTCTGTTGGGTGAATTTTTGAGTATATGTATGAAGTTTTGAGTTTTATTAGAGGTCTTTTGTTAAGCATAGCTCCTATCCCGTTGATCTCGGGCATGGAATATCTAGTCGAGCCATTGCAGTTGTAGGATGATGAAGGTTTGATCATCCTGTTGCTATAAATGTGTTGCTTTCAACATATTTCAGTGTCTGGATCTTGAGCTCAAGACCACTCTTGAGTTCAATTTTTTCATATCTGAGCTTTTGGAAGTCCAGATGCCCATAGAATTCTCTTCACCTTTCTCACAAATTCTTCCCTATGATCTCACTTTAACTCAATTTCCTGACTGAAGTTAATGTGTCCCTCACGTCCCTGTGCATTTCTTGTCTAGTCCTATGTTGGACATCATTCATATTTTGAGTTTTTTCCATTGACCTTCATTCATACAAACCAACATCCACCATATAACTCTGATGGGTATGGGGCTTTCCTTTTCTGCAATCTGAAGGCGACTTTTGGTGCTAACATATTCGACTAGACGATGTTATGGCACTTGAGGATGGGACATATTTATGGAAAATGTGGTAAGCACTAAATAGTGGCACATTACCCCTTAATTGGGGCATATTACATTAGTAATGTTATTTTATTCATGTCGGCTTGGGTCCATTAGTTGTAATTGTACCTCCTAGTCTCCTATATATACCAAGGAGACATTTTCATTTGGAATCATTTTGTATTTGGACATTTATGTGGTGTATAAGGAGGTTTCCCCATTGAAGAGGCTTATTATCTGAAATTCTCTCTTTTTCAAGGCATTGAGTACTTATTCTGATATTTTTGTATGCTATATTGATATTTGGTTCTTAACATATGGTATCATAGCTCAAGGTCTTGGGTATCGCTGCTACATCTGAGACACCTTGGAATTTTCTCTATAATTATTTTTCTACAATGTTTCAGAAGGAACCCCCTTGGAGGATATTTAGTAGATGGATCAAGGTACGTTGGGTTAAAATTTCAGCTCCCGAGGCATTATACTTTCGGAGATACAGACTGTTTAAGATATGGTTCTAGAATCATCTTGAATTGATTCATCGCGGAATTTTCGCTATAATTTTTTTTCTATAACATTTCAAACCCTGAAATCTGGAGGCTCTTCACATAAACTATTAAGGTATCTGTGATAAAACTTTATTCTTCTAGGTCATCTTACATTTGTAGATACACCCTATGGAAGATAGGGTATCTGACTAGTCCTATTGACTAGTATCAAGCAGGTGTTATGGGTAAAAAAACCATAAATTATTTCTACATTATCCAAATTGAGTGAGACCAGTTGCATTGGATAGTGGAGTCTTTAGTATTTCTGGTACAATTTGCATACTTTTATATCAATTATTTTGTGTGGGGATTGCTATACAAGTGAGATCTCCTAGAAAGGACAAAAATCAGCAAGTTGTGGGGAAGTTACTATAAATTCCACTTGGCACATCCAATTTTGATCAGAACTGTGGCATTGCAGAGAAGAAATATCAGAGAACAAAAAAAAAAAAAAATCATACCCAAAAAGGCTAAAATTTTGGAGATACAATAGAAGAAAGGTTGTCTAGAAGAACCACCTCAAAATCAAGTTTTAAAAGTGATACTTGGCCAACATGCCACCAAAAAAGGAAAATTATACACCAAATAAGCCTCGAGACAGTCCTACTTTGACTCTGTATGAAGGTGAAGAAATGCGTAGGGACATAAATGATTTACAAAAAAAGACAATGACAAAAGATGAACTACAAGGAATGACAGATTCAACTGAAGATGAATTGGAGGCAATAATGGATACTAAGATGGATGGTTTATAAAGGGAGATCATGGAAGGATTGAAAAATTTCATAATAGAGAGGACACCTAAAAGTGAAAATGTATCCCATGAAATTCATGATGAGGACAAAAGGAAGATGAATCAAGAATGGAGAAACTCCAACTTTGGGTCGAAGACCAACCAAATTCCTAAGATCGATATGAGGAAGTTTGTTGGCAAGGACCCAATCACATGGATACTTCAGATGGAGAAATTCTTTGATCTACATAATGTGCCACATACACAAAAGGTATGAATTTATTCTTTACATTTAGAGCCCAATCAATTTGTGTGGTATCGAAGGCTTTGTTCTTAGAAATCACTCGTCACTTGGACACTTTTCACGGAAGAAATGATAGCACACTATTAGGATACAAGGAGTAATATCTTCTTTATCCAATTAACAAATCTCAAGCAAAAGGGTTCAGTTACAGAGCACATTGAGAACTTCCAAAGATTGAATATTAAGGTAACATATATTCCAGATGAGCACTTGATTGTTATATTCATAGGAAACTTAAGGGATAACATTCAACATGAGGTTCTCCTTCGGGAACCCAAATCATTGGAGAATGCATTTTGGGTGACAATAAATGTTGAAAGTAAAAATATGGCTATGGCTACTAGAAGGACCACTCCTAACATCTATCGAGAGAATAATGCTCCTCCTTCTAAAACACCTCAACCTACAAGGTTGACACCTCAGCAATTGGAGGAAATAAAAAAAAAAGGTTTATGCTTTAATTGTGACAGAAAGTACAGTAAGGCACTATTCATAGGTGTTTATGACACACCTCACCGGGAAGGATAGATCCAGACCGAGGTTGTATATTTAACCCAAGCCATTTGGTATGATCTAACCTGATGGGTTTTATGGCTTCACTAGCCAACTAGAGTCCTAAAAACAACTAAAGGAAATAAATTAAATAAATATATGATTCTAGCAATCAACACATTAATTACAAATGTTCAGCTAATAATGTTGATGTACAATGATTGTATACAATTTACAAGATTTGAATAAAATCTTGCGAAAGTAAATGTTTGAAATAATGTTTCTAAACAAAATTAAGTATGAACAAAGCTCATTATAATGCTCTAAATATCAAACTAATAAACAATGAATGAATATGTGATCCAGGTGGATATTGGTGGCCACCCACATTTTCCAACTAGCTCAAAATAGTTTTCTGGCAATTTTGGTAATTTACTATTTTTAGCAGTTTTTTCAGGTCCCAAACTTCTGGGGTCATTTTGAGGCCCTAAATGACGTTTTTTGGGAAAACGGGGAGAAACATAATTCTATTTCCTTCGATGTTGCTCACATCAAAATTTGTAGTCCTCGGATAGATATTGCTAACGGTGTACCGAGCGCCCCAAACAGAGATCATATGCAAAAGTTACGCCCCCAGGAAGTTGATGTATCAACTACCTCCATTGGGGCCCGCAAACCTTTTGGATTTTCATCTTCCGGGGTTAGGGTTTTGGATTTTCCTTATGTTAAAAAGGCCCTTAGAGTCTCATTGTAATAATCATCTTCTTGTGAATGAGAGTAGTCGTCACATCTCTTCTCAGAGATAAGTTGTCACCATTCTAGCGAGTCTTTCACTCTGTATTTTTACAGTCTCTGTACATTTCTTTCATTAATAGAAATCGTGTATTATTGTATATCTATGACTCTTGGTATATTTCTGATATTTTGCAATATTGTTGTCTCTCTTGCTATATCTATGTATATTTCTTCGTTATATCTCCACTCTCATTTCATGCCGAAAATAATCTGGATCAATGGTATCAGAGCAGGCTGCTCTTGATCGTTTTTCAGTGCATGTCCCCGACGAGGTCTAAGTATAGAAATTTGGGTATCAATCTTGTCTCTCTTTAGGAAAATTTCTCTCACACACCCAAGAAACCCTCAATGGAGGAATAAAAGAAAAACAACGGATCAGACGATTATATCAATATGTTTCTTGAGCAAGATCTCACGCGACAGAGGGACGAAATGATGGAGAATTTTACCCATGTCCTTCAACTCCTGCCTATAGCAGCAGACACATCTTCATCAAGTGACCACTTTGGAGGCACCTCACCTTTCAAGGTCTAAGTTAATTTTTATATTCTTGTGTTTGAAGGACAGATAGATGCAGAAGCCCTAGACAAATGGTTAAATTTGCTAGAAGGTTATTTCTATGTTCACAATTTTTTTGATAGAGAAAAGATCACCTTCACACTCCTTAAATCTCCACCCCATGTCAAACATTGGTGGGAAACTTATTGGGAGAAAAGTTCCACAGAGGAGTCTAGAATATATGCGGTCGAGCCCACTTGGGATTTTTTTGTGGATGCGGTAAAGGAACAGTATTACCTTGTTGGAAACTATGAGGACCAGTACATGAGATAGACCACACTGTAGCAAGAGAGGGGCCAAGTTGTTTCGGATTTCACCAATACCTTCCATACCTTGAGCACCAAGATAGGTATCAAAGACTCTGAACGAAATTTGGTTCTGAAATACTGTGGGGCTCTACACCGATACATCCAAACTGAAATGGATTTTCTAGACATCTCATCACTCAGTGTTGTTATCGATATGTTGTTAAAATTGAGAAGAAATTTAAGCACCAGAATAAACAGGATTTTAGGTGTGAAAATCCGCAACAACCAAAGTATGATAAAGACGACCCTAACAAACAGTCTCCCGAAAACCAGTCCAAGCCACAGGAAAAGAAGGGTCATGGGAAGACAAAGAAGGACACCGAAAAATGGTGTGATTTCCACAAAATCTCCTGGCACAACAACGATGAATTTCTCTCAAAACAATCATTGGTGGTCGATATCAAAGACAAGGAGTTGAACCCTGATTCATAATTTGATTCTGAAAATACTAGTAAAAGACAAATCATCGATGAATACCCCACTTCTATTCTCGTGACCGCAACAATTCAACCAGAAGAAACAACAGATCTGAAAGAGGGGGCACACATTTTTCATTCATAGATGTGGGTGAAGGGGACCCCGCTACATTTAATTGTTGATAGCGGAAGCCAGAAGAACCTCATCTCAGCAGAGGTCATCAAACAATTGGGATTGTTGACAACACCACACCTGCAGATATACAACATTGGGTGGCTTCGCTAGGGACAAGATCTTCGTGTCAGCCAGTAGTGTTGATTGTCATACGACATCCAAACCTTCAAGGATGAGGTATTATGTGATGTTTCCCCACTAGATGTCTGTGATGTTATCTTGGGAAAACCATATATGTGGAGATGCCATGTTGTTTATGAGCCTCGACCACGCAGTGTCATTGTTTCTCTGGGGGGTCATCTCTACAGAATACTAGAAGTAGTTATGACTATTGTTCCACCTAAACAGTGCCGCAAGGTAGTATCTCATACTACAAAATTCAACTTCTTCACAATTTGTTCAAAAGGTCAATAGAAGGATACTGCAACCACTACAGCCTCGACCCAAGAACCTTCTATCCAACATAAGTAGGTCGACAAGATTACAGTAAAGTGTAAAGATTCCTTCTACACACAAGAATCTCATGTAGCCAGACTGGTTAAAAATTCCCAACCTTTCCAGCCACATGTTCATGACAACCTTAAACAAGCTAAGCAACACAACTTCTCCAACAAGGAAACCAGCTCATCAAGATGTAAATTCAGCAAACGCTCTTCCCTCTCCCCCAAGCACTCAATGCAATGGAGACCATTGCCTCCTAAGGGGGGAGAATTGATCTAGGTGGATATCGGTGGCCACCCACCTTTTCCAACTAGATCAAAACAATTTTCTAGCAATTTTGGTAATTTACTATTTTTAGCAATTTTTTCGGGTCCCAAACTTTCGGGGCCATTTTGAGGCCCTAAATGACGTTTTTTGGGAAAATGGGGAGCAACATCCTATTTCCCTCGATGTTGTCACATCAAAATTTGTATTCTCCAAATAGATATTTCTAACAGTGTATCAAGCTCCCCAAACGAAGATCGTATGAAAAAGATACGCCCTCGAGAAGTTGGCGTATCAACTACCTCCATCGGAGCCCACAAACCTTTTGGATTTTCATCTTCCAGGGTTAGGGCTTTGGATTTTCCTTATGTTAAAAACGCCCTTAGAGCCTCATTGTAATAATCATCTTCTTTCGTATGTGAGTATACATCACATCTCTTCTCAGAGATAAGTTGCCACCATTCTAGCGAGTCTTTCACTCTATATTTTTACAATCTTTGTGCATTTCTTTCATTAATAGAAATTGTGTATTATTGTATCTCTGTGTTTATGGTTGCATCTCTGGTACATTTATGTTATATTACTATATATATGTGATATATCTCTGCATTTATTTATTATATCTTTGCTCTCAGTTCGTGTCGAAAATAATCTGGATCAATACGATTGTAATGACAACGAAAATAGACAAAGCTAATTAACGTTGGAAGAATGCAATCAT
The DNA here is from genome assembly GCA_000966675.3 of Picea glauca. Classification (NCBI taxonomy): domain Eukaryota; kingdom Viridiplantae; phylum Streptophyta; class Pinopsida; order Pinales; family Pinaceae; genus Picea; species Picea glauca. Next base: position 43,473 of record JZKD02S1756082.1, read on the forward strand.
TGTTCATTCATATATAAACAACTTTAAATAATAAAAGAAAACAACACATTTACTAACCTCTAGCTGATCAACAAAAATAAACTAAGTTCATCTTTCTCTGTTTGTGTGAGCTCCTGCTTGTCCTATGCTAAGTGGAAACCTATGACAGAAACAATCATAATACTTCCTGAAGAAATTTGAGGAAGTGTTTCATATTCCAGAGTGAGTTTTATGAAAACAGAAAGAGAAATGAGTATATATCCTATAAACTTGAGATATCCAATAACTGAGAACGAGAGAAATCTCAACTCTTAGTAATGGTGTTATCAACCATTTAGCATCAAACATAAATTCAAAAGACTAAAATGGATGATCGATCACAGGTACAAACTAGACCAAAAATATGATGAACAACATTTAAATAATCAATGATATAAGATATTATGTGAAGAGAAGGATAAAGCTAAATCGACACAAGTAACCTTTCATAACAAGAAATTATAGGAGAAGACAATGAAAAATAACACTGCACAGTTTACACAGGTCTAAATCCAATAGAAAAATACTTTCTCATATAACTTTAAAAATATATGTCCATCCTATGGTCTATGAAAACATGCCTCTAACACCAGGCAACAATAGCTATTTAAACATTGTCTTGGATCTGTTACCTCCTATCATACAAAATAGAGGAAGATCTCTGAAAATAAGTTTGTTATACAAAAATAGAGTAACAAAAAGATACTCATGTAGGAGTCTTTAAATCAAAAATATTTACATTAATGACATTAAATAAAATCGAAAGTGAATCTATCTATTATTTCTCAAACAGAATCAAATAAAAAAAAATCAAAACAACTATTTACCATTTCATAAATTTGACAAAGAGGCATCAGATAGGTCTGAATTTATAATGGTGTTGAAGTTCGTTGAGTTTTTAATGATCACATTACCAAATCGCTTAATTCTCTTTCTAGCCCTGTGTGAGTTTGATCGAATGCGGGATTTCAACTCATCATTCTCCCTTTTGAGCACTAAATTTCGTGCAACCATTTGGTTCAGTTGTGCCTGAAGATAGGGGACATCCCGGTAATATCTCTCAATCCAATCAAAACAATTTTCATAGTGAACCATTTTTATGGTAGGAAAAGGTCGAGCATGTTCTACAGAGGGAAATTTAATATGTCATGTGATTTGTTTCATATCATGTTGTATACCAGAAAAACCCTCTTGTCTCTTTAAGAACGATGGGAGATTAGAAATGAAATTGAATTGTGTTGTATCAGTATATTGTTCCCCATAATCTGATCATCTATATCCTCTTGAGAAATAAAATAATTGATATCATCCTCAGAAAAATGATCATCGATCTCGATCACAGGGGTCGATTTCTCATTTTCTTAGATATGAGGTGGCCAAGTCTCTTGTTTATGAAATTGATATCTGGACTGCTATGTTTCTTATACCTACCCTTTTTATTGACAGTTGGTTCATTCAAAACAATCCGAATTTTCTCAGGATTAGGAACAGTAGGAGTTTTATCCTTTAGATCCCCCAAAACCTCCTCCTAATATTTTTTGGGAACAAAATTGCATCGTGGATTCTTGTTTTTGAATGGATTTTCGATAATAACAGAGGTTTGATCTATGGATATAGGGATTTCTTGTAGATTAACATATAGGTTTTCGATAGTGGGGTTTTATCGACAAGGAGTGGGAGGTTGATCAAGATGCAGAGGTAAGTCTGTTACATTTTCAGGTAGGGTAAAATTATTTCTAAGCACAAAATTTTCCCAACTATCCCCAACTTTAGACAGATGCGAAACCAAGAGGATTCAGATGAGGCCATGGCGGAATAGGCTTGATTGTGGGTTTAGTTTCTGTCTCTGATAGAACTTAGCCATTTTCTGCAAACTCCTAAGTAGATAAAAAGGAATATTCAAATTGAAACCTAGAAAAACAATCAGCAAGAGGACATGATACAAGAAGACCAGACCATATCTACCTTCACATGTAATGAATTTCTTAAGCATTAAGAGCAAGCCATGCCATCACAGATTAAAAAGAAAAATAGTTGTACCGTTTGCATAGTAATGCGATTTCTTGGAGACCATGATTAAATGCCAAGGCACACCTTCGATTTTATGTTTTTAAACCATCTCTCTCTCTCTTGGGATAGTCATGTAGCCTCTGCAATGGAACCCTCGGTCACCTCTAGCTACAAATCCCCAATTTTAACCATGGTGCCATCAAAAGTATGAGTGAAATCTTGGGCCACTGCGAGGTTGTAACCCTCAAATTGTCTGATGAAACTAGCCCATCCATACGCCATAAGGTCATCCATGACATCATCATGAAAGAGGATAGCTTATGAATCGTTGGGCTCGATCCTCACAACGGGCGCCATTGATATGGTCACACAAAAATAACAAGGGTAGCGAGAGGTAGGTTTTGTTCTCCAACACACGAAAATAAGGATGAGGTCTACATATTTGGGAGGAAAATGATACCTAAGGATTCGGGAAGCCACCATATCAACCATTTGGGGCATTGAGTGGGTAGTAAACTAGAGGACGTGCAGAATGAAGAACCACTCTGTGACATGAATGCCAAACCAAAAGCACCAAAACTTACCACTTGAAACAATGAATGCAAGCCTGAGCTATGCAAGACGAAGGGATGATGTTTGAAGGTAAGTGTGTCAGTCTTGTACCAAGACGACAAGACTGTGATACGACTTCTAGGGGTAGTATTCATATTTCGAGTTAAACCAAAGTTCTGTGAGGTCCGTGATCATGTATATGTCAATGTGAAAACCAAATAATCAAGGATAAGAATGACTAAGTCATAACCCCCAAGATGGATAACTCAAGTGTTTTGGTAAGAGATCAACCAATAAAATGATACATTAAGGTTTATGAAGATGCCCTTAAATGTTATTCAACTTGCAAAAGGAAAATCCACAAACTGTATGATTACCCTCAAACCAAAACTTGTTCTAATTTCATGATTTCAATCATGAAATTGAACAAGGAGATCAATAGATTAAACATAATGAACACATACAAACAACTAATCCAATGAATTTTTCAAAGCCAAATATGACAAAAATGTTTGCAAGGAGAAGGAGGCAGCTACAAAAAAATTTATCCCTTGAAGACGACATGTTACAATGATAAAAATTACATGAATTTTTGGCTGCCAACAATGTCAACACATTGGGCAAATCAATTATCTTTGCATCATCATAAATTTATATCAGGAAAGAGATGACTCTAAAATTATTATTAGAAACAATTAAATGAAAGATCAAGTATTTTGACAATAACTCAGAATAAAAAAAATTATGTCCAAAAATTGTTATCTGCCATTTTGTTTTGATCACAGTGGTAACAATGTTTATACAGATAACTCCAATATCATTGACAGGGCCATTGTTGCCAGCAGTCGTCTATAGCCTTGGCAGGGATTTCTTTTAACCCACTCTAGTACTCCTATCCCATTCATGAGTTGTCCATTTATGATAAAAGCATTTTGACATCAGATCAATTTAAAAACATACCTAAGGATCTTTGAACCCAACATTTCTTTGCTACTAGCAGACCTGTTTAGTACCCCGACGAAGTTGTCTTAGTGTCATGTGTGCATTTACCCACTGCCAGCAGACCTATTTAGTATCCTTGTGGGTTTACACACATTACAGTTCTTCCAACTCTCTAAAAATGTTTATAATATTTTCAGAAACTTTGTGATATCAAGAGAGCGGGGTGATACTGAAGATTTCACAACCAGGCAATGATCGAATCAATCTTTAATTTTTTTTTTCTTAGGGAAATGTTGGCTTTCATTGTAATTTGGACATTTAGATTTCAATTAAGAAATCATCTCCAGGATGGGGAAACACTATGAGTTTCTTTCATTAAAACAATGATGGCATTAGAAGTTTTTAAAGATAATTGTATTTCCCTGAGATTTCAATGAAAACCGAGGACAATGACTGGACAAAAACTTACCGTAACGGATCTGAGCTTAGAACTTAATGTTAAGATGCTTTGAACTGTTATCAATTGATGCTAATGAAATATATAATTCCCCTAAATAATGAATTTATGATTATTATATAATAATCTAGAAAACACAAAAAACCACACAAAATGAAAAGAACAAAAAAAAACAAAAAGAAAAACGTAAATTGAAATATTTACAAAGGGGTGGATCTGATTTTCTCAAGTAAGTATTTTTTGAGAGACTATCCATTCATTGGGAAAGTGTCTAGTTGTCCCTCTAAGTTGTGTAGCCGAAAAGAACTAGGTCCCAACTTTTCAGAAATGACGAAAGGCCCCAGCCACATGTTTTGGAACTTGGTATGTTCTCCTTTATTCTCGTGCACTTTGTCCCATTTGAGGACGAAATCTCCTACATTAAAATTCCTTTCTGAGGATGAACTTGTATCGAACCATCTCTTTACAATTTGCTTATGCTAATCCAATTTCATTTTTTCTTTTCTTCTTACTTCTTCTAATTTTAATAAAGCGTTTATCTAATTTTCTAGAGGAGGACATTCCTCCTCTTGAACTTTCTGCGACAATTGTAGTGAAGGAAGAAAGACATGTGGGGGAAGGATGTATTCTCTACCGTAAATGAGGAAGAAGGGAGAATTATCAATGGATGATTTTGGAGTTACCCTATCAGCCCAAAGTGTTTTGTACAACCCTTTGTGCCAATTCTTGTGGTTTTCTGACACTATCCTTTTTATAATCTTGATCAAATTCTTATTTGTTGACTTGGCCAAATCGTTCCCTTTAGGGTAATAGTTGACAAAGTACTTTAGTTTAATCCCTTTTTATAGAGATAAAACATTCATATCTAGGGAAGAAAAATAATAAGCATTGTCAAAAACCAAACACTCAGGAATTCTAAATTGAGTGATAATATGGGAGTTCAGAAACGACACTAGGTGATTCGTATTGACTACCTTTAATGGTAAAGATTTAGAACATCTCGTAAAATATTATGTTTCTGTGAGAATGTACTTATGTTGTTATGAGGAAGGGGGGTTTATTGGTCCTATAATATCTAGGCTCCACTGCTAAAAAGGTGTGTCTACCGTAACAGGATGCAAAGGAAAAGATGTTTTTTTCACTCATCTTGCAGCCTTTTGGAAGATAATACATTTGCGGGACAAAGTGTGAGCATCCTTAAACAAGGTAGGCCAATAGTAACCAGCCCTTAGTACTTTGTGAGCAGTGGTATCCCCACCAAAATGACCCCTGGCATCATCGGAATGAATTTCAGCCAACATCTTTTCGGATTCCTCTTTTTCTAAGCAACGCAGAAAAACACCGTCAAAAATATTTTGAAATAATATATCATTAATTAATTCAAAAGATTCAGATTTAATCCTTAGTGCTCTTATGTTTTTTTTGTCAAGACTATGAGGAGCAGTTCCGTGCAACAAATAAAATTTGATATTATCATACCATGAATTGGTCAGAGTTTATGCGCAACAGATTTGTTTTTCGTCATGTTGATTTGTAGTTGATGTATTTATTTGATTTTCTAACTTTTCAACTGAATCAGCCACCAATTTACAAAGGCCTTGACGCCTAATGATTTGTGCAGGTACTATATTAAGGTCATATTCCTAAAGTGATGTCATCCAATTTTCCCTTTTCTCTCCCATCTCTTTATGTACTAGTAGATTTCTCACAGCAGGGTAAGGAACAACAATTTTTGTCCTGGATTTTAACAGGTAAGACCTGAAATGTTTAACAACTTTAAAAATAGTGTACGCATGTTGATCTACCGCGGGGTAATTTAGTTCCTCTCCTTTAAAGGCATAGCTCATAAATGAGATGGGTATCTCATTGCTTTCAGTATTTTTTTGTGTGATTACAGTGGCATAAGATCTATCAGTTGCAAAAGTATATAATCTAAAATCCTGGGAAAAATCAGGGCTCATTAGGGAAGGTGCCTCAATTATATATTTTTTGATAGAATCAAAACCTTGACTCTCTTTTGATCCCCATCTGTATAAAACATCATTTTTATCATATTTTGTAGAGGTCTTACCATCTCAAAAAAACTTGGGACGAAACATCTCACAAAATTAATTTTATCCAAAAAGGATTGCATGACCTTTTTGGAAGAAGGTGGGTGGCTTGGGTTCTTTCGAGATCCATTATCATTCCATATTTAGAGACTATAAACCCAAGCAATTTCCCTTGGTCTACCACAAAGACTGATTTTTTAGGGTTGAGTGAAATGTTGAACTTGCGACATCGTTCTAACACCGCCCTAAGATGTGACAGGTGGTCTTTCTTGTTCTTTGATAAAACAGTGACATCATCTAGGTAGACCACAACTGGTTGATTGATGATGCCACAAATTTCAATGTCCATTGGTCTCTGGAAAGTGGCACCGACATTTATTAATATGAAAGGCATCTTTTTGTAGGCGTAGGTGCCCCATGGGGTACGAAAAGTGGTTTTCAGCTGATTTGATGGAGACATAAGGACCTGGTTATATCCTAAGAAACCATCTAATAAATATAGTCTTTCAGAACCAGATACTTGTTGAATAATTTGTTCCATTGGAGGAACGGGGTAATTGTCTTTATCAGAGGGTCGGTTTAAATTTTGAAAATCGACACAAAGTCGAACTTCTCCACTCTTCTTCCTTACTGGGACAAAGTTATATACCCGTTGAGTATGCCTAACTGGAAAATGATATTTGGAGTGAGTAATTTATTCAATTCCTTTTTTACGGTGGGTTCCAATTTATGATGCATTTTCCTCAATTTTTGTTGGAAAGGTTGAGTTTGGGGTTTCATAAGAATTACATGTTGTATTATGTTTGGGTTGAAAATATTTAAATCGTCATATGTCCAAGCAAATACATCTTTAAATTCTTTGAACAATTTTATAAAACAAGACTTTTCTTGTTCAGAACAGCCTTTTCCCAGATTGATATTTTGAGGACTATCTTGCGTTCCTAAATCCACGGTTTCGTATAGCAATGAGGAACTATTTTTTTTCAATTGACTACCCCTCTAAACTTGTCATGTAGATCATAAAAAATTTCCAATATAACAACATAAATGGGGATAGATTTTACCAATTCAAATGATAATTCTGTAGATCGAGGATCAGATATTACCGTGAAATCTCGGAGGTTTTCGTCATGAGTTCTTTCATCGATTACGACAATGCATGTAGTGAGTCGGGAATGCTATTATCCCTTCCCTTAGAAGCACCGGGTGAATGGGATGGATGATCGCCTTACCCTGGAACTTACTACTACCTGAAAAAACCTAGGAGCATGGATGGGATGGAGTTAGCCCTTACCAATTGATTAAGCCAGGAATCGTGGAATCATGGGTAGACATGCTATTCAACTTGACCCTACCGAACCTTGTTACCCAACCTGTACCCACCTTAAGAACTACACTTGTTCCGACCCATAGAAGGTGTCTTCCATATGAAAAAAAATGATCATATACTGATCATTATCAAATACCTTCCAGTTTGTGATGTTGTCAAGAATCGATGGCCTGAATAACAATTTGACCGAAAATGCGTTAGGAGAAAGACCTTCAGCAGGCAACAATTTAGAAGCAATATTAGCTAGTAAATCATCTTTAGCTAGTAAATCATCTTTTGAATTACTCTACCTAGGAATGGAATTTATATTAAAAGCGAGCAATTTGTGAATTAAACCCCATACCTCAGTTTGGTAATTCTTCAAATGCGGTGACAAAAAATGTGTTTCATTTCTTACATGTTTGACTATGATTTCATAGTCATCGAATACTACCAATTTTTGCACATCCATATCTAGTGCCTTCCTTAGTCCCTACATAATTGTTTCATATTTTGCTGTGTTTTTAATACATTCAAAATCCAATCGACAGGCAATACATGTTTTGTTACCTGTGGGATCGATAAGCACACAACCAACACCTTCCCCTTCCTGGGATTTCGATCCATCAAAATATAAGGACCAGATTTGTTCGTCATTGGCAATGTTCGGTGTACTTGGAAAAGTTGTTGTCTGAGTATAAGATGTTACTTCGGATTGTTGTTCTGTGTTGGTGATAGAGGAAATTTCAGTCATGAAATTACCAAAAAAATTATTCATTCCCTTCATTTCAATCGAATTTGTAGAAGTAATAAAAGGATCATTTGGGTCATTTAGATCTGTCAAGGTGTACAGAGCTAATTAATGTGTGAACAATGCAATCATTGTTCATTCATATATAAAAAATAAAAAATAATAAAAGAAAAAAACACATTTACTAAACTCTAGTTGATCAGCAAAAATAAAATAAGTTCATATTTCTGTGTTTTTGTGAGCTCCTGCTTGTCATGTGCTAAGTGGAAACCTGTGAAAGAAACAATCATAATACTTCCTGAAGAAATTCAAGGAAGTGTTTCATATTCCACAGTGAGTTTTATGACAAAAGAAAGAGAAATGATTATATATCATGTAACCTTGAGATATCCAATAACTAAGAACGAGAGAAATCTCAAGTCTCGGTAAATGTGTTATCAACCATTTAGCATCAAAAATAAATTCAAAATACTAAAATGGATGATCGATTACAGGTACAAACTAGACCAAAATATGATGAACAACATTGAAATAATCAATGATATAAAATATTATGTGAAGACGTGGCTAAATATAAATCGACACAAGTAACATTTCATAACAAGAAATTATAGGAGAAGACAATGAAAAATAACATTGCACAATTTACACAGTTCTAAAGCCAATAGCAAATTGTTTTCTCATATAACTTAAAAAATATATGTCCATCCTATGGTCTAGGAAAGCATGCCTCTAACACCAGGGAACAATCTCTATTTAAACATTGTCTTGGATTTGTTACCTCCTATCATACAAGAAAGAGGAAGATCTCTGAAAATAAGTGTGTTATACAAAAATAGAGTAACAAAAAGATACTCATGTAGGAGTCTTTAAATCAAAAATATTTACATTAATGACATTTTTTTTTAAATGGAAAATAAATAATATATTGAACGTTTAACCCATGATTCCTTTCCTTTATCATAGCACCATAACCTTTTCTTTACCTGAAAAGATAAAATGAAATCAAAGTTTAGATAATAATACAAACAAATAACCTTAAATAGACTGGCTACAAAATCTTTTGATTCTGTAGCTAGTCTCAAAATAAAAATAAAATCGAAAGTGAATATATCTATTATTTCTCAAACAGAATCAAATAAAAAAAAAATCAAAACAACTATTAACCATTTCAGAAATTTGACAAAGAGGCATCAGATAGGCCTGAATTTATAATGGTGTTGAATTTCGTTGAGTTTTTAATGATCACATTACCAGATCACTTAATTCCCTTGCTAGCCCTATGTGTGTTTGATCGAACGCAGAATTTCAACTTGTCATTCTCCCTTTCAAGCACTGAATTTCATGCTACCATTTGGTTCAATTGTTCCTGAAGATAGGGGACATCCTGGTAATATCTCTCAATCCAATCAAAATAGTTTTCACAGTGAACCGGTTTTATGGTAGGAAAAGGTTGAGCCTGTTCTACATAGGGAAATTTAATTTGTCATGTGATTTGTTTCAAATCATGTTGTATACCAAAAAAACCCTCTTGTCTCTTTAAGAATGATGGGAGATTAGAAACGAAATCGAACTTTGTTGTATTAGTATCGATATCGTTCCCCAGAATCCGGTCATCAATATCCTCTTGAGCAATAAAATCATCGATATCATCCTAAGAAAAATTATCATCGATCTTGATCACAGGGGTCGATTTCTCATTATCACGCTATTGATTTCTCATTTTCCTAGATATGAGGCAGCTAGGTCTCTTGTTTATGAAATTTATATATGGACTTCTTTGTTTCTTATGCCTACCCTTTTTCTTGACAGTTGGTTCATTTGAAATAATCTGAATTTGCTCAGGATTAGGAATAGTAGGAGTTTTATCCTTTAGAACCCCCAAAACCTCATCCAAAGATTTTCTGGGAACAAAATTGCATCGTGGCTTCTTGTGTTTGGATGGATTTTGAATAACAACATAGTTTTGATGTATGGATGCAGGGATTTCTTGTATATTAACATATAGGTTTTTGATAGTGGGGTTTGATCGATAGGGATTGGGATGTTGATTGAGATGCAGAGGTAAGTCTGTTACATTTTCAGGTAGGGTAAAATTATTTCTAAACACGAAGTTTTCCCAACTATCCCCATCTTTAGATAGATGTGAAACCGCAAGGATTCGGATGAGGTCATGGTGGAACAGGCTTGAATGTTGGTTTAGTTTATGTCTCTGATAGAACTTAACCATTTTCTGCAAACTCCTAAATAGATAAAAAGGCATATTCAAATCGAAACCTAGAAAAACCATCCACAAGCGGACATGATACAAGAAGACCATATTGTATCTACCTTCACCTGTAATGAATTGCTTAAGAATTAAGAGCAAGCCATGCCATCACGGCTTAAAAAGAACAATAGGTGTACCTTTTGCACAGTAATGTGATTTCTTGGAGACCATGAGTAAATTCCAAGGCACGCCTTCTATTTTGATGTTTTAAAACCATCGATCTCCCTCTTGGGATAGTCCTATAGCCTCTACAATGGAACTGTTGGTCACCTCTAGCTGCAAATCCCCAATTTTAGCCCACGTGCCATTGAAAGTCTGAGAAAAATCTTGGGCCATTGCGAGGTTGTAACCCTCAAATCGTCTGATGAAACCAACCCAGACATACGCCACAAGGTTTTCCACGACATCGTCATGAGAGAGGAGAGCCTGTGAACTGTTGGGCTCAATCCTCACAACAGGAGCCATTGATATGGTAGCATAGAAATAGCAGGGGTAGCGAGAGGTGGGTTTTGTTCTCCAACACACCAAAAGAAGGATGAGGTATGCATATTCGTTAGGAACCCGATACCCAAGGATTTGGGAAGCCACCATAACAACCATTTGGGGCATTGAGTGGGTAGTAAACCAGAGGAAGTGCAGAATGAAGAACCACTATGTGACATGAATGCCTAACCCAAAGACCCAAAACTTACCACTTGAAACAATGAATGAAAGCATGAGCTATGCAGGACAAAGGGGTGATGTTTGAAGGTAAGTGTGTCAGTCATGTACCGGGGCGATGAGACTGTGATATGACTGCTAGGGGTAGTATTCATATTTCAAATTAAAACAAAGTTCTTCTAGGTGCACGATCATGTATATGTCAACGTGAAAAACAAATAATCAAGGATAAAAATGACTAAGTCATAAACCCCAATATGGATAACTCAATTTTTTTGGTAAGATATCAACCAATAAAATGATAGGTTAAGGTTTATGAATATTCCCTTAAATGTTATTCAACTTGCAAAAGGAAAATCCACAAACTGTATGATTACCCTCAAACCAAAACTTGTTCTAATTTCATGATTTCAATCATGAAATTGAACAAGGAGATCGATATATTAAAAATAATGAACTCATACAAACAACTAATCCAATGAATTTTTCAAAGCCAAAGATGATAAAAATGTTGGCAAGTAGAAGGAGGAATCTACAGAAAATTTTATCCCTTGAAGATGACATGTTACAATGATAAAATTTACAAGAATTGTTGGTTGCGAATAGGGACACAAGTGTGTTGAGAAGAAATTAATCTACATAGACTGTGAAGAGGAAGAAGAACAAGAACAAGAACAAGAACCATCTCAAGATGAAAACGTAGAAGCGATTTCTTCTGAAGAGTGGACTACGACAATATCATGTAATGCATTGGCTGGAATTAGCACTCTTCAAACCCTCAATATTGAGCGATATATCAAAAATAAAAAGGTAATAGTCCTAATTGATTCTGGTAGTACCCATAATTTCATTCACTATAAATTAGCCAAATCTCTCAATTGCTTTTTATATCGAGCACCAAAGTTTCAAATAATGATTACAGATGGGGGAACTATCAATTGCTCAGGAAAATGCAATAAGATCAATATTACTATGGGGGAATATGTAATGAATCTTCCAATGATTTCCATACCCATGGGTGTTGTTGATGTCGTAATAGGAATCCAATGGTTACAATCATTAGGAACGATGGCTTTTAATTTTCAAAAACTTTTCATGAAATTTTCATTGGAAGGAAAATAAATTGAGTTAAGAGGTATCAGAGAGAAACCCAGTAAGGTGATAAGCTCTAATGGCATGAAAAAATTATTGAAACATGGGCATCAAGGTTTTATTGTACAACTATGCTCACTAGGTGTTCAAACATATAATCCATCTATTCCCCTAGATCTCCAAGGGATCATTGATAATCATTCCGAAGTATTTGAATATATTCCCAAAGTTCTTCCACCCGCTTGAAATCATGATCATGCTATTCACCTAATTCCTAGGATTTTCCTCCTAACATCAGGGTGTACAAATATCCTTATTCCCATAAGAGTGAAATTGAGTGTATGGTTGAAGAAATGTTAGAGGCTGGCATTATTAGACCTAGCCAAAGTTCTTACTCTGCACCAGTGGTAATGTTACTCAATAAAGATGGCTCATGGCATATGTGTCCATATTATAGAGAGCTCAACAAGATAATTATTAAAGATAATTTTCCCATTCTTGTCATTGATGAATTGTTAGATGAACTACAAGGAGAAATCTATTTCACAAATTTGGATCTTCGTTCAGGGTATCATCAGATTAGAATGAAGGAAGAATATATCCCCAAAAAAGAATTATGAACTCATGAAGTCCATCATGAATTTTTGGTCATGCCTTTTGGCCTTAAAAATGCACCTTCCACATTCTAAGGGTTGATGAATTCCATTTTCAAGACCTTCCTTTGAAAATTTGTGTTAGTAATTTTTGATGATATACTAGTCTATAGAAATTCTTGGGAGGATCATGTGTGACATGTTGAAAAGTTGCTACAACTACTAAAGGAGAAACAACTATATGCCAAACCATCCAAATGTTTCTTTGGGGTGAAGGAGGTAGAGTATTTGGATCATATTGTATATCATGAAGGTGTCAAGGTATACCCTAACAATATTAAGGCCATGATGGACTGGGCGATTCCCAAAACATTGAATAATCTTAGAGGATTTTTGGGTTTGATAGGTTACTACTGCAAGTTTGTTTGACACTATGGAAGAATAGAAAAAACTTTAACGGCATTAACTAATAAGGATGCATTTTCATGGACTCGAGAGGAAACTAAATCTTTTGAACAACTTAAAGAGGTGATGTGCAAAGCTCCTATCTTGACCACTCCAGAATTCACAAAAACCTTTATTGTGGAATGTGATGCCTCAAGAAATGGAATTGGTGTTGTCCTAATGCAAGAAGGAAGGCCCCTGGCTTTTGAAATTCATCCACTCAAAGGAAAGGACTTACACAAACCCATTTATGAGAAGGAAATTATGGAAATACTACATGCATTAAATAAATGCCACCCTTACCTACAAGGTAGGCACTTCAAGTTCAAAATATATCATGATAGTCGTAAATACTTCTTTGAACAAATACTATATTCATAAGAACAACAAAAATGGGTGGACTCTCATTCAAAGGTTGCAGCAGGATTCCAGTGCATCAGATACATTTACATGGAAAAATGATTCGCTATGGTACAAAGATCGCTTATATTTATGTAATAAATCCCAACTCAAACAAAAGGTACTATTGGAATTGCATACCTCTCTGGTAGGAGGGCACTCAGGATTTATGAAAACCTACCATAGGGTCAAGAAGGAATTTTTTTGGGATGGCCTTAAAACTGATGTTCAAAGGTTTGTGGAAGAATGTTTGGTTTTCCAACAAAACCAGGTTGAAACAATTAAGACCCCTGGTCTTTTACAACCATTAGCCATCCCAAGTCAGCATTGGGAGGAGGTTTCCATGGATTTCATCATAGGGTTACCAAATTCTGAAGGAAAGAGTGTCATCATGGTGATTATTGATAGATTGACCAAGTACGCACACTGTTTTGCACTCTCTCATCCCTTCAAATCTAGAACAATTTCCACCACATTCATGGAGATAGTTCAAAAGATAAATGGAATCCCAAAGATTATTGTAAGTGACAAAGATCCCATCTTCACTGGACATTTTTGGACAGAATTTTTTTTTTTTTGGGTACTCAATTGGCTCATAGCTCATCCTATCATCCTCAATATGATGGACAAGCCGAGATAGTGAATAAATGTCTGAAGGATACCTTCGTTTCTTTGTCTCTGATAAACAAACACAATGGTTCAAATGGTTACCCTTGGTAGAATGGTGGCTTAACACTTCCTTTCATACTGCAACAAAAATGATACCATTTATGGAACTCTATGGATACAACCCTCCTTCCATCACTTCTTCTATAAAAGAAAAATATAAGGTTCAAGAAGTGGAAGATCACATCAAGCATCAACAACAAGTTCTCCAAATCTTAAAGGACAACCTAACTATGGCACAGAATCACATGAAACAACAAGCAGATCAACATCATAATGAAAGAAGTTTTGAAGTAGGGGATTGGTTGGTTTTAAGACTACAACCATACAAACAAATGTCCCTCAAGAAAGCCAATAAGGATAATGAATTATCACCAAAGTACTATGGCCCTTATAAGTTGTTGCAAAAGATTGGTACTATGGCATACAAATTGGAGTTGTCTTCATCTTCATGAGTACACCAAGTTTTCCATGTTTTATGCTTAAAGAAGGTTATAGGTGACAAGATACCAATTCAAACTATATTTCCAGAACTTGACAAGGAAGGAAAAATCACATTGGATCATGAAGCCATCACTGACACAAGAATTCACCAGTTGAGGAATAGATCCATTTCAGAGTATATCATTAAATGGAGGAAACTACCAACTGAAGATTCCACATGGGAAGATGAATCTTTTATACATAATAATCCGGAGTTACTCAAGCGTTGTGGACAACACTTGTCTCAGGGGGAGGGGTATGTTAAGCCCTAAATAGTGGCACATTACCCTTAATTGGGGCATATTACATTAGTAATGTTATTTTATTCATGTCATCTTGGGTCCATTAGTTGTAATTGTACCTCCTAGTCTCCTATATATACCAAGGAGACATTTTCATTTGGAATCATCTTGTATTTGGACATTTATGTGGTGTATAAGGATTTGTCCCCATAGAAGAGGCTTATTATCCGAAATGCTTTCCTTTTCAAGGTGTTGAGTACTTATTTTGAGGTTTTTGTATGCTATATTGATATTTGGTTCTTAACAAAATGACTTCGATATATGCACAACAAAGGTATGGTCAAAGATTTCCCTGATTTTTCTTTGGAATTTGACTTATGTGAACATTTAATCTATGGAAAATAAAATCTTGTGAGATTCCCATATGGAGCTACAATGGTAAAAGGGATTCTAGAATTAATACATAGTGATGTGTTTTGGCCCAAACTGATCCCGTCACTAGTATTATCTATGTATTATGTCTCCTTAATATACAATCTCTCCAAGAAGAGTTGGTTTTATTTCCTGAGAAATAAATTGGAGGTTTTTGTAAGTTCAAAGAGTTTAAATTTCTTGTGGAAAACCAAACAAATAGGAGGATCAAGGTTCTAATAACTAAAAATGGAGGTGAATTATGTGGTAAGGAGTTTGAGTATTTCTGCAAAGAATGTGGCATAACATGAAAAAATACTACTCCTTATACCCCTTAGTAGAATGGGGTTGTTGAAAGAATGAACATGACGTTGATGAAAAATGAAAGGAGCATGCTCAGTGGTGTTGGGATAGAACAATGATTCTGGGTAGAGGCAATTAACACTCCTTGTTATCTAGTAAATAGAACTCATTCATCAACACTAGTTGAATTGACTCCACATGAGGTATGGGTTGGTAAGAAAATTTCTCTCTCACATATCAGAGTGTTTGACTGTGATGTATGTGTGCATGTTCCCAAGAAAAAGAGGAACAAGTTGGAAAATCATGCACTTAATTGTATTTTCACCGGTTAAAAGGATGGAATGGAAGGATATAATTTGTGGGGTCCAGTGATGAGGAAAAAAATTTATAGTCAAGATTTGATATTCAAGGAATTCGAAGGTACTTCCAGGATTGAACTTGATTAAAAGCAGAAAGAACTAGAGAAACTAGTGTTTGAGCTAAGGAACAAGGAACATGATTCAAATGAGTTGAATGAATCAAATGAAGTGGTGGAGCTATAGACTCTAGTTTCAAGGAGGTTTGGATGAGTAAGGAAACAAGTTGAAAGGTATATTCCACCTTATTTTCGTTTCACAAATTTGTTATCTACCACTTATGATAAGCCCAAGTTAGTCAGTGAGACAATCAAATTGATAGAGGGTAGAATATGGAAGGAGGCCATGGCTCAATAAATGAAATATTTTCATAAGAATGAGACATGGGATTTTGTTGATCTACCTAATGGAAAGAAACCTATTAGTATCAAGTGGGTGTTCAAGAAAAATTTAATCCCAATAGGTCAAGTCAAGAAATACAAAGCTCGAATGGTAGTGAA
This sequence comes from Picea glauca, assembly GCA_000966675.3. NCBI lineage: Eukaryota > Viridiplantae > Streptophyta > Pinopsida > Pinales > Pinaceae > Picea > Picea glauca. The sequence continues at coordinate 59,981 of JZKD02S1756082.1, forward strand.
ATGCTATTCCCAAGTCAAGGGAGTCGACTTCATTGATATTTTATCTCCTATTGTAAAATTGAATTCCATTAGAGTGTTAATTTATCTGGATGCAAAATTTAATATTGAGATATAGAAAATGAATGTGAATAAAATGTTCCTACATGGGAACCTAGAAGAAAAATTCTACATGAAACATTTTGAAGAATTTGTAATAAAGGGAAAGAAAGAGATGGTGTGCATGATGAAGAGTTCCCTTTATGGTATAAACCAATCACCAAGGATGTGGTATCAAAATTTTGACATATACATTCTTGGATTGGGATTTGTGAGAAGCAAGGTTGATCATTGTGTGTATTCGAAGAAAGAAGGTAGTCATTTCATCTACGTAGCATTCTATGTCGATGACATGTTGCTAGTTGGAAACAACATGGATGATATAAAGGAGGTGAAGATGCATCTATCCTCCAAGTTCGACATGAAACATATTAGTGCAACTAACGTCATTTTGGGAATGGATGTTAAGAGAGATAGAGAAGTTACAAAACTTTGGTTAAATCAAAGGAAGTATGTCGAAACTATCGTAAAACATTTCAACGTGTAGGAGTGAAAACGAATCAAGGTACCAATTTTTGTAGGGGTAAAACTAACTGCTAAATTGTGTCCAAATATGTAGTAATAAATAGAGGACATGGAATGTGTTCCCTATGCTAGTGATGTAGGTAGTCTAATGTATGTAGTGGTCTTCACTATGCTATATATTTCCTATGTAGTGGGAGTATTAAACATGTACATGTTGAAACTTGGAAAGAGAATTATATTGCTATCAAGAGAGTGTTTAGGTACTTTCGTGGCACAACATAGTATACAATATGTTACCAAGGTAAACCTAAAACCGATAAGGAAGTGAATGCGCATGGCTTTGTCAATGCTGAATAGGATAGATATTTTGACCAATGAAGGTCAACTAGTGGATGTGTGTTTAATATTTTTAGTGGAGAAATCAATTGGATGAGTAAGAGGAAAGTAGTAGTATCATTGTTGAGAAAATAAGTTGAATACATGGTATCCACCCATGAAATCAAAGAAGAAGTTTGGTTGAATAGACTGTGTTCAAGGATTGGATTTGAACAACAAGCCATGAAGATAAATTGTGATAGTCATAGTGAAATTTTCATGGAAAAGAACCCAACTTACCATTAAAGGATGAAGAATATTGATGTACAATACCATTTTGTGAGAGACATGTTGGAAATCAAGAAGGTGTTGCTAGAGAAGGTAGACACTTTAGAAAAAATTGCAGACTATTTGACCAAGTCTATGAGCATAGTGAAGTTCTCTTAGTGTAGAGAGGAAATATGCATTGTTTCCCTACTTCATTGAACAAACTTCAGGTTGTCATGTTTCTGCAAAGAATACAACAAGTGGGAGAATGTTACGTTGTTATATTCTTTATAGTGGAAAATCAATCTAATTGATTGGCTAGTCGAGGATGATCTAATGGGGGATGAATCAACTAGATGGATAAGTCAATTTAATGGTAGATAGGATAGGATGACTAGAGTTCGACTGGATAAGCTTACTATTATATGAATAGAGGTCCAAAGGTTAACCAACTGGATATTGAATGGATGGTCAATCAGTATCTCACTAGTAGTTAACTAGTTCATAGCCGACTAGTATTCGACTGGTGGTCAAAACGTGTAACAAAATCTCAAGATTCACAGGATCGCAACCAATCATATTCATAGAATTGTAACCATTTTAGGTGCCATGAATTATAGTTTTACATGTTGTATATGCCTATAAATATTTCATTATGTATTATTTTATAATGATTAGCATGTGCCTCAATAGAGAGATTCATGAGTTTGTAATGGTCATGAATATGTAAGCCAATGGATGTAGAGTTGTTTTTGTGTTAAAGCAAGGGAGTAGAATGATGATTGTGTTTTAGGTGTGGACCAAGGTTAATCATGTAACTATTTATTCTATTTATGAATAACAAAATGAAGGAGCAAGAGTCGCTCAAGCAAAGTTGGTATTCCGGGTTAAGGGTTTCCAGGGTAAATCTCTATGTATTGTGTGTGATTTCCATTGTTTACTTTATGTTTAATTATGTCTTCTCTCTCTTTGTTGGTTTAGTTTATCTACACTTTTGTCATTGACCCTATGCAATGGTCATATCCTCTGTCCTACAACTGATATACGAATCAACTATAGCTAACCATGGTCTCCCTACAATTAAAACATAGTCATTAATATTGTCCTTGGGTTGTAGCACTATAAATCTGCAGCTTATGCCTAAGAGTCTATGGAGACTATAAGATCTTCTATCACTCCTTCAAGGATGAATATTGACTTATATTCTAGTTGGAGGACTATAGGTGTGTGTATCAACAAGTCCTTCATGTTTATCTTTAACATTATATCTCTGGTCATTACATTAATTGTTGCAACTAGGTCTATCAAGGTATTTGAAATTAGGCATGTAGATATGTTGACATCAAAAATGGGATTGCATATATTAGTATATTTGGGAGTGAATCCCTAACATCAAGTTATCTAGTTGTCCTATCACATTAATAGTAGGTGGTTCCCTTTTTCTCCTCCCAAGCCTTTTGATTCATAATTCCTTCACTATTTTACTATATATTGTAATATCTTTAATAGCTTGTAAAAATGGAATTTTTACACAGATTTTCCAGTTCCCATAAGAGTTAATGTTAAGACTAGATATATGTTTTATGTAGTTCAAGCCTCTCCAAATAAGGTGGATTTTTTAATTATTTTATTATTGAGAGGATTGCTTATTTTGTTCTTGATTTTTTAAATTTTCAAATCACTTTTCTTCTAGTGGTTTAGTAATGAGAGGAGGTAGAGGAATTGGACTAGCTCTTCCCGATATAGGATTATGCTTGTGAAGGTCAATGGATAAGGTTTGGTAATATTCCATATCATCATTGTACAATTTTTGGACCTATATAAATTATTCAAATTTGTTGTTGGTTGAGTAGGAATTTGTTGTTGTTTAGGTGCTTGCTAGGTAGTATTTTGTTGGGTTGTTGTTTATTGAGGTGGAAGTGAGAGAAAATATTGTATGTTTTGGCCTTTAATTCTCTAAGATTGTTGAGGGATAGATCATTATGTTTTGGGTTGAATCTAAGGTTGGAATGGAAAAGGATAGGATTGAGTTGAGTACCTAGTTTTTCATTCGCAAACCTTGTTGGTTAGGATGGTACCCACTTGAAGGAAGATCATACATTTGTGTATTATAACCAGTAATGTACTAAGGATGGGAATAAGGCATACCCTATTGGAATGTTATAGGAAGATATTTATTTCATTGATTAATGAAGATAATTATTTTGTCCATATTCTCCTCAACTCCTTGGTATACAACCTTTAAACCAGACAAGGATGTACATTGACTTATGGGTTTATTAGCTTCACCAAAAAATTATATGATATTCAACGGACACTCATTCCTTGCACGCTTCCTTGTACATTTGGGTAAAATGACAACTAGAGCCTTTCCAGCCTCTTATTGTTTTGTTTTCTTTATTTTCATTGTGTCTAATTGTATAGCCAAAGAGTGTAGTATATCAGTTTTCATATCCTTAAAGTAGGTTACCAATTTCTACCTTTGTGAGGTTACAGGTTGATGCTCTTAAAAACTGCGTATTTAATTCAATATAACCTCTTATTTTATTATGTGCATATATTGAGTAATTTTTAAAGATTTCCATGATATCATCATAAGTAATATGAAATATGTCCCCATTTTTAAGCACATTTAAAGTTTCGATCAGTTCTTCTCAGACACCTCTAAGATATACTTACTTGATATACTCCTATTCTAGTGTTCAATTAGTTGAACTTTTGTATACGAACCAAAACATTCCTCTATATTCCTCTAATGACTCTTGTTCCCCTTGGGTCACTCTGGAGATCTCATCTTGAGAATCTCTAAATGTGTAGTAGTCTACGTACTTCTTATTGAATTATTTCTTCATTCTCTCCCATGTAGTAATGTTGTTCCCATCAAGAATCATGAAACAACACAAGGCTACTTCCTTCAATGTGGATGGGGAAATTTTAATCTTTTAKGAATTAATAGTAYAGTCATAAGTTCTATAGAGGACTTAGAACTCAAAAAGGAARGTGTCAATACCCTCTATAGTTATATCATAGAAATGAGGTAGGATAGAAGGGTTAATATTTTTCATTCTAGTCTCTTMTTTTATCTCKCAAATGGGATTTTGGAAGAGATGAGRTTKATTTCCTCCTATTTCTACCATGGTAAATRGAGAGGATGGTTCTTCAATAGATTYGTTCTATGGTGAATGAGGGAAATATTGAAATTCTCCTATGGCAATGGTTTTCTTGACTACCGTCACCAAATTCTTCTRACATATGTTGTGTATCAAGYGGGACAAAAAGTGATTGGCCCTRTTTTGTAGAATGTRTMAAAAAGTCTTCAAATTCCTTCTATTGTATTTTAGAGTATTCAAATTTAACTTTCTCCCCATTTTCACTAGTTTATGCCTTCCCTACACCAAATATATATTTTTTGGAAGAAAAATACCTAATTTGTCCCTATGATGATTGATGCATTCTAATGTCAATTCTAGAAATCTAGAAAACAATGCTCATAAGTATGAACAAGATAAAGTTTGACCCTTCCATCTACAAATGCTTTTGTAATGCATATATTTTTGCATTTTTAGAGCTATGATAATGAAATTTTTAGCAACCTCCCTAGGAATGGCACCAAAAAGTGACGGTACAAGGAAATATAATAACAATACAATGCCATGGAATCATTAGAACAAATTTAAATCATGAAGTTGGTTGAATAATTTCTCTGAGGTGATATGCATTATGTATGAAAACTACATGAAACTAATTTATTGATGAAGTTGTGTCTAAAGAAAAACACCAACTATGAGAAAATCATCCAGTATTCATCATACTCACTCTATGACATTGGATTTGGAAACCACCTCTTCTTACTAATTATAGGAGTTCGGTAGAGTAACGCCAATCCAAGCAATGTGTAGATTAAAGGTAATGATATAGAAAGGGGAAATCAATTATTTCTACATATGTATCACATTATAGAGATAATTATGGAAATAAACATGATGCCTATGAAGAGTGCGTTATCACTCTGTAATTTCCAGAGGTTGTAGAAGAAAAGACAAAGGTAACTATCAAACCACTTTGGAAGCTGGGATCTAGCCCTGATAGCTTGAGAGAGGGATCTCTCTATAGGATTTATATTTGTTTGAGTCTTGAGTGTTAGGCTAGTTATGAAAGTTCATTGTTTGTTTTTTGAAATATATGGCTGAATGAATGCTTAATTTTCCATTGGGCTATGGGGTCTATACTTAAATATAAGGACTTGTTTCATCTTTTTATAAGGTTTTCTATGCAGGAAAGGGTAGTAAAATTGTTGGATCTATTTGAATCAAATGAAATGAATAAGAGGAAAAGAGGGGAAAATTCACTAAGTAGAAGAGAATTTAAGAATTATTTTACTTAGTTTCATATGAACAACATGAAGATCATTAAAAAACCAGAGACAGAGTATAATGAAGTAAATTATGTTCTTTAACTTTATTTTAATGATTAGAATTGGAAACACATGCAATGATTACAAAGAATAGAAAAACATTTAACAAAGAGATAAATCACATCACCAACAATATGACACAAGAATCCTGTGAATAAGCCTCTTTTATTGAAAATTTACAGCATAGCTCTTGGGTGCAAAAATCAACCGATAATACTTCGAAGAGAGAAGTATTTATACAATTATTTACAACAAATCTTGTCATAAATTATCATGATATTATGGAGGAATATCTAACTAACTAGATCTCTAAATATAAAATGTAGGGATTTTGAAGATTTGCTCAGATCTCTGGTGTTGATTTAGTGGAAGTGGTTGATGACTCATCTCTTTGAATTTGGTTGGTTGTTGCTCCATGTGACTAGAACACAAAAAATTTCTTTACTCAAGTAATGTGCATATATCTTCCCACATCTTTTTACTTGGGATGGAAATCTTGAGTAATTTCTTGTATATCTCATCCATCTCCGTGTATTTGGAAAAGGTAGGCCTAGTGATGAAGATATGCTTGAATTCGGGATGTATGCTTAAGTCTAATTGTAGTGTCTCCAGGAAATATTTACCAGTGATGCTTCCCTATATCCCTGCAAAATTTGAACTATCCTTTGCCACTGTGCTCATTTTCTGTTTGTAATCAGACAGAGTGATCAATTTGTCATTCAGTACTAATAATCCAATAAGCCCTTTCTTATGTAGCACCTCAAACTTACTGAAAAAACTTTGCACACCTATGTACATCGTTGAAATCAAACAGGTCTTCTAAAGGAACTAACCATCTAGGTAAAATGTTATTCCTCAATTGTAAAATGTTTGATTCTTCATCTTTTTCATTTATTTCATTTGAATATACTTTATTTACACTATCATTTTCTAAATTTGGTTTATATATACACCATCACTTTCTGGGTCTGATTTATTAACACCATCATTTCTTGATTCTAATCTATTTACACCGCCATCATCATTATCTAAATCAATATTTGTATGCTCAAAATCCTTCTTAGACTGCAAGAAATATTCAATTTGTTCATCATTGCCAAATACCTACCAGTGCCTGATGTTATCTAGAACAGTTGGTATACACTTCACCTCTATTGTATATTGTTGATTGGCATGGAAAGGTATTTTACATGTGGCTACTAAAGTAGCCAATCCATATGCAAGTATGTTCTATCCTCTGGGCATTACCTGCAAGTCCATTTCAGTGAAACATTGTAGAAAATCTAAAACAACATTTCTATAAGCTCTGAGTCTAGGATGTTTTGTAGAATACTCACCTTTAATTTGTTTAACAACCAGTTCAGAGTCACCTCTTACCATAATCCTTTTGGCACCATGTTTCTTCAACATCTTCAGACCGACCATCAATGCTTCATACTCAGCTATGTTTTTGGTGCAATGAAAATTTAATTTGTAGGAGTGAATTTCGGAATACCTGGATTTATGATTATGTATCCACACTGTAGCCCCAGCTCCCTCCTTTCTCACATCTCCATCAAAATACATAATCGAGAGAGGTTCTGGTGTTTCATCACTTTCTGTTGTCACGGCTTTACTTTCCTTAGTGATTGCTTTATCTTCTTGCAGGTCAGGTGCAACATCTCCCAACTGTGCAATTTGATTATCTAAGTCACCATCATTGTACAATACGAATGAATCTAGATCAGAGTGGACAAAGTATAATGGGTAGTTGTGTGGTTTTTCCTAACTGTTGACCATATACTTTGCAAGATACTAGATATAATAAATACACAGAACAGAAATAAAATGCTAGAAATGGAAGAATAACAGTACTATAACCAGCATAATCTCCACAATAACACAGTAATGATATAAGAACAACAACAGAAATAGCACTTTGATTCAGAAAGCAATGTTCACGGGCCTCTTCAAGGGGGAAACCTCCAGTCGAGTAGTGCTCTGTTACAATAATCTCCAAGCTAGGGTTTTCATACCCTCAACCCTTATTTATACTAAATATGTCTATCAAGAGAAGCATCTAGAGGAAGATCCT
>JZKD02S1756082.1:89422-102277 GCA_000966675.3 Picea glauca
CATCAACTTCCCGGGGTCGTAACTTTTGCATACGATCTCTGTTTTAGGCGTGTGATAGCTCGTTGGAAAGGTATCGTCGAGGAGATTCATTTTGGGGCCTCAATCATTCCTTCAGCTATCATTGAGAACCTCGATCTCAAAAAACCTTCATTTAGGCCCCCAAAATGGCCCCGGAAGTTAAAACATGCTAAAAATAGTAAATTGCCAAAATTGCCAGAAAACTGTTTTGAGCCAGTCGGAAAAGGTGGGTGGCCACCGATATCCACCTGGATCAAAGGTGTTGAAGCGATTTTCCATATCTTGGCTACGGGTATGGGCCATGAGGATGGGTGAAATTAAAAGGGGCGGGCGGGGTCAAAAATTTTGCCGAAAAATGATATGGATGAATGTGATAAGGGAGAAGAGATGAATCCAATGGAATAGGTCTCAAATAATGGTGAAAAAATTTCCATACTTTTTTTTTTTTCTCTACACCTACGGAGTTATACTCCGGTCTGAAGAATACTACAGTGATGAAATCCCCAAATTCTTAACCAAAAAGAAATGTGTATTTACTTGGCAACCTGAACACTGTTGTGCGGCAATAGATCTGGTTTGTTTTAATTTGTTTATGTTTCTGTCCCCCAAGGGTTAGGTATTCAAGGGTTCTACAGACAAGGGTTTTCCTTGTGCTATAGCTCTCTGATATACGTACGGGGTCCAACAGTAGTACTCAGCCCAATATCCCAAGGCACTAACTAAGGAGGATAGACCATACCCTTAGCCATACTACCCGACTACCCAGGTACTAGAGAGTATCTTCCCGAGTGTTGTTCTCGATGATACTATAGAGTCCAGTGGCCGATAGGTTTATCTAAAGAGGGATTCAAGAAATCTAGGTCGATCTGTACACAAGTGTTGTTTGATGCGCTACCACTCAAAGGGGTACCAACAGGGGTTACAAGGGTGGCCAACAAATGTGTGCTTAAGAACCACTTGTATTTCCTGCGTGTATGAATCCCTCAACCATGGGTTTATGTGCATAACAACAGATCTTTATGTCTTAAAGACGTCGGAATACAACTCTACCCTGGAAAAAAAATTCCTACAATTTCTGCCAAGGAAAGTGCTCTGATACCACTTGCAAAATACCAGATATAATAAATACGCGGAATAGAAATAAAATGCTAGAAATGGCAGAATAACAGTAATATAACCAGCATAATCTCCACAATACCACAGTAATGATATAAGAACAACAACAAAAATAGCACTTTGATTCAGAAAACAATGTTCACGGGCCTCTTTGAGGGGGAAACCTCCAGTCGAGCAGCGCTCTATTACAATAATCTCCAAGATAGGGTTTTCATACCCTCGACCCTTATTTATACTAAATATGTCTATCAAGAAAAGCATCTAGAGGAAGATCCTTCTAGAAGTGGAAGCTTCTATTAGGTCTTCTTACATCCTCCTTATTCTATTTTATTGAAAGGCCTTATTAATATTGACCTTTATTACATCCGAATATATTGATCTACCTATGTGCAGGTTAGGACCCTAACATAATTCATCAACGTTTCCCTGTACAGTCTTCTCTGTTGTCCAAAAAATGGGATGGTAGCATAAGACATATCTAACTACAAAGTGCCCTTGAACTTAGCTCCCCAAGATCTAGATAACAACATACCATATTTCGGAGGAATATCTGCAACCAAAATATCCATCACCATGCTTTTTGTTGGGATCTAGGCCAAGGTGATGCACAAATATTTAATTAGCCCTATACATTTGACTTTGATAGAGTCAAAATAATAAAAATACTTGTAGGGTCTGGTGACATCAAGCCCCAACTTCTCCATCACAGCTTTGGGCATCAGATTGTGAGCAGCGTCGGAATCAAGCATAAATTTATGTAATGTCTTGTCATAGATATTCAGAATAATGTAAAACGGGGGAACATAACCAGTATCAGTTTGTCCATCCACCTCGGGACCAAAGAGAATATTAGGTTGGTCATCGACAACATTTACAGTATGTGTGCGTACAATTGGCTCAATGTTTAATGCTTTTGTGCCTATTTCTGGTTCAATGCTCAATGCCTTGATCACCTATGATCTATAAGAATTTTTGCTCATTAGTTCGGATAGGGTAATAGGAATCTTCAATTTGTCTAATTCACCTTCCAGGCTAAAAGTAATGGAAGTTCTTCTTTGGCTCTGCAATTCTGGTTTATCAGTCACAGTCCTTTGTGCATAAGTAATCGACTGACTAGTTGATGCAACCTCGGTTTGAGTTTTTCTTTGTGAAGTTTCGGGATTTATTTTTGTAGAATATTTAGAATTATTCTTCTCATGGACTTTCTTGGGAAGAGTATCAGAGTTTTTCTTGGCCTCGGTTTCTTTCTGTGTTTCAGTAGCCTTCTTTGTTTCAGTAACCTTCTTTGTATGATTGTCATTAATCCTTTTTCTTCTCAAGTTATATTGTCTGTGGACCTCCATTTTAGCATTTTCAAAGGCCTATTGTTTTGTTTCCTCTTCTTCCTCATTTACCTCTGTTTGTGAGAGGAGAAAAATCTCATGTTCTTCTTGATTAAGGAAAATGGAGTCATTGTCATGGATACCCATGAGGCTTATGTGAATATCATCCAACTCTTCGATCATCTCTTCCCCATCATCAATGTAATTATTCTAAATAGGTGTTCTAATATGCTGATAAAACCCTCTTTTCTCCCTTTGGTCTCTGGGTTCCCTCTGTCTGATTTGGGAAGGATTCCTTCTGAATTTTGGATTTATGATCTGAGGAGCAGGACGATTTTCTCTGGGTGGGTTTATGTCAGTGATGGTTAGCTTTTCCATTATTCTCTCCATAGTTATGACTATGGAATCTAGTTTAGCATCTGAAGAAGATACGGAATTCTCTTGTTTGATTGTAACCCTTCTCTCTGTTCTTTGCCTGACTCATCTGGATACTAGATTTGCCTCCACACTCACTGCACTTTTCTGCATGTCTTCTATGGTGACATAATAACTTTCCCTTAGTTGGTATGACATATCAGCATCAAATCCATCAGGGAACTTGATTAAGAAAAAATCTTGGGGAGGCTCGATTATCAGCTGGAATTGCATTATAAATATTGTTGAAATGAATGCAACAATCATGCATTGTTTCCCCTTGATTTCTTTTGATATTCTCATATTCTAATAAAATCTGGAGAGGTTTTTTCTTTATCTCCCATTTGTCAAGAAAACTCCGTTGAAAAGAAACAATGTCAACTATGGTAGCAGGGCGTAAATCTTTGAACCATTTTTTGACTTCTCCAGTTAAACTCTGTGAAAAAATTCTCATCTGGATATCTGCCTCATCGACTTCCTGCAAATCAAAATAATCATTCATCTTATTAGCATGTTGTTGTGCATTAAGAGGTCCAGTACCATCAAACTGAGGAAGTCTGGTTTGATAGTCCTGGGGCATGGCATGTAAGGGAGAAGCCAACACCAAGGGAGCATATCTTGTTGCCATGATTGGTGGAGGAGGTTGAACAACAATTTGTGTGATTGCGGGATAAGTGACAAAAGAGGTAGAAGAGTTAGGATTGGGAGATGCAGAGTGGACTATTTGATGTTTGATGGAAGTTGCAACAATAGTCAGGGAAGAAAGTTCTACTGACTGTTGATTGTGAGCATTGTACAGAGCTTGATCGATATTTGCTACTAGATCTTCTAAATTTTTGAATTCTTGAAGAAACCATTGATCAAACTCTGCTTTGGGAGAAAGTATTTCATGGGTCATGGGTTGTAAGATGATTTGATCTAGGATTGTTTCACTTACAAAGTTGTCATATTTGGTTCTGAACAGACTTTGCTCAAAGGATATGTCAAACTCAAGGTCATGGATAGCGACAACCTTCTCTGGGAGAGAATTGGACCTATTAAGGGGACTGTGACTCCCAGAACCTTCTACAATGTTCTTATTTATGAATAACTTTTCTGGGCCATCTACTGCTATTGCAGGTTCTGGGTCAGGGTGAGATCTAGTATGAATTCTCTTAGGAGACAGAACTTTAAATTTTAAGAAATCTAAACTAATATATACAAACTTTAACAACCTCTGAACATTTATCTCTTCATAAGTTAGATTTTATGAGTTGTTTGGAAATAAAGTTTTCTTTATCTAGGGGAAAGAAATCGTAGGATGGAAAGTTTGTTCACTCCCCAGTATGGTCGCCACTATGTTAGCACTCTGTAAATTCCCAGAGATTGTTAGGAGGTAGAAGAAATTTAGCAGAGGTAACTTACCCAACCACTTCGAAACTGGGATCTAGCCCTGCCAGTTTCAGTGAGTGATCTCTCTGTAAGATTTAGATATGTTCGAGTTTCAAATATTAGTCTAGTTAAATTAATAGAAGTGTGTTGTTTTGTTTTATAAATATGGATGAAATATTTCTTACACATCCCTTGGGCTATGGGGTCTGTGTTTAAGGATTGAGATCAGAAAACAAATTTTATAAGGTTTCTTCACAGGGCAGGATAATGCAAATGTTGGATCTTTTAGAATTAAAGTGATCAAAGGAAGAAACAGATGAGAAAATCAATCACAATATCATAAGAACAACATTCAGATATTTTAAAGTCAGAAACATAGTATTGAGATAAATTCTGCACTTAAACTCCTTTTAAATGATCAGAGACAGAAAACAAAATGATAACGAAGTAAGATAAACAATTAAAAAAGAGAAGTAAGCATCACCAACATCAACACAAAGGAATATTGTGAATCATCCTTTTTATTACTGGTAGATATCTTCAAAAATATTACAAATTACAACTTGCTTGGGTGTAAATATCAACCCTCAATACTTCGGAGACTGAAGTATTTATAGAAATATTACATTTTCTCCTGTCATTAATGATCAGGATATGGTGGAGAGAAAATCTAACTAACTAGATTACATTTACAAAAAAGTAGGAATGTTGAATGATCCTCTCGAATCCTTGGTGTTGATTATGAGGAAGGTGGTTGGTGATTCATCTTTGACTTGACTATGATTGTTCCACATGCTGACTCAGATTGTACACATCATTTCTTACTCGATCAAAGCACACAGTTCATCCCATCTCTCTTGACTAGGAATGGTAATTTTGAGTAATCTTCAATAAACTTCATCCATCTTTGTGTAATTGGAGAAGGTGGGCTTGGTGATGAAGATGTACTTGATCTCGTGTTGGATGCTGAGGTCCAACTATAGAGTCTCGAAGAACGCTTTTCCAGTAATGCTTCCATGTATCCCTGCAAACTTAGAGCCATCTTTTTCCACTGTGAGGATCTTTTGCTTGTAGTGTGAGAGGGTAATCAACTTATCATTGATCACGAACAAACCTAGGATCCCTTTATTATGTAGTAAATCCATTTTGCTAAAAAACCTATGTACTCAAATGTCCATTGCTTGGGCTCTTTCCTCAAGTTGCAACATTAATCCTCTCTTGGTCAAAACTTTCTTGACCTCAAGGATAGTTTATGTCCTATCCTCAATTTCCAAGGCCTCTAGCTCCTTTCTTGTTTTAGAATTCAAGAATATGATGATCTCATTTACCTCTGTAGGCCTTTCTCCCAATTCTCCTTTTATCTTCTCAATGGCTTGTTTGCTTCTCTGTACCAGTTCATGCTGCTCAAACATAATCTATATGAGTGGCCAAATATCTGTCATGGATTTGCAGATGTCCATCCAAATATTTTACTTGGCCTCTGAAAGTGTTGGCCATGACTATTTCCTTCTGCGGATTCTGAAGTTCTTGTTTGAGCCTCTAAGACTTGTGCATATCAGTGTTGTAACTTGACTAAAAATTGGACTTCAGCTGTTGAAGGCTATTGATCTCATCATGCAGTCTTTTGATCTCATGTTCTTGCAGAGACATGTCCTCCATGGACTTTGCCAACTTTTTTGATGCATCTATGGTTGTTGTTGAGGTTGCTGCTGGAATTTCCACTATGGTGGTTGTTGTTGTTGTTGTTGTTGTTGTTGTAATGACCCCTGTGAGAGGGACTGCATTCAGTGGAATGAATTCCATCGGCACATTCTTCTCTTTTTCTTTGACTGGCTTCTCCATCTCAGCTTCCATCTCCTTAAGCTGTGCATTCTGCTCCCTGATTAATTTCAACATTTCCTCCTTGTGGTCTTCGGTATCGACCATTTCCTTCACCTATGGGTCTTATGTAGCATATATTTTCAGTTGTTTCCTCAGGGAGGCTATGCCAGTGTTATTCTTCTTGAGGAGCTCTTCTGCTTCTTTGATATTGGATGGATCATATCCAATTTTCAATACGATTTCTTACAAGGACTTGAGTTATTCCAGGGAGGATATCTTTTCAAGCTTGAGCTGAGACTGGACATTATTTAGGGAATTTTGCAACTTTGCAATAGTCATCGAGGTATTGGCCAGGGTGGAGAAAATAATTTCTCCAGTCTATCTGTGCATATCCATATGATCAGCTGGATGCACCTCTTTGATATCAAACTCAAATGTTGACCTTTTATAATCAAAAATTGCTTTGGGTTGACACACCTGTGCTTGCAAGTAATCCATGTGCATCCTCCCTTTCTTTGTGTTAAGAGAAGAGAGAAATTTATGATAGGCTATAGATGTTTTCTTCTAGAATTGAGCATAGGTGCTATTAGTCAACATCTCATTTTTCTTCTTGATTAAGTTATACTTCTCAAAAATATTGAGTCATGTAGACTCCTGTGAGGATTTGGTTGTTAATGGTGTATCAGTATGCTTCTTTGATGAGGAAGTGGACATCAATTGCTATCTTCCTGAGAGAAGTGGGAGATGTTCTCCCTCCATTATTGTGGTGGACTGAATTTCTTCTCCTCCATACCTGTCAGGAGTATGACTAGTTTTGGGCCTCTTTCTGTAAACCTAGAAGTCTTCTGCTAAGACTTCAATGACTGAGGGGGATACTTATTTATTGGGCCTCTTCTCTACTGGAACCTGTGGATTTACAATTTGTGAAATGCTGGAAAGAGAAGAATGTTGTTCAATGTAAGTCAGAGTGTTTTCCTCCCACTATGTTTGGTTCATGAATTTCTCTATCTCTAGTTTAGGCACATGAGCATATGGGGGAAATTTGTTATTCAATCTCGTTTCTGAAATAATTCCACATGGATCATAGTTCCAAAGAAAACTAGTACCGAACTTCATTTCTATTAAAATCTTCTTGGATTATTCCCATGCAGCTCTGTTGTTGCAGATGAAAGAACCAATCTGACCTCTGATCCTAAGTTGTTTTTTTTTCTTGAAAGACACAAAATGAACGTCGTCTGAATTAATCATCTGCTTGATATATTCCAGAGAAAATATCCTGGCAGGCAAGTATTTGGACAGTTTGTAAGGGGCCAATTCACGTCTGTGAACTCTAATCTCTGTGTGATCATGGTATAGGTACCAGTCACCTGTTTTAGCAAGGTCTGACAGGTGTAGGATCCTTTTAGTTTCTTCATTTATCCTAGGTTCTTTTCATCCACTTAGCATGCTTACCACTGGGTGGTAAAATTGATCAATGAATTGCTTAAAACTGAACTCATATCAATTCTTTCTTAGTAATGATGTTCAAGATGTGACAGGTTGTGGATTACCGTCTTGGTCGAGCTTCTGGAGGGAGAAGGAGAACTTCTCTGCTTGGAAAAATATGAACATGTATGCCAATATCGAGGAATACCTGAACATTCCCTTTGTAGAAAACTTAAAGAGCTTCTCATGAATGTTGTCGGCCATAAATTGGTTGAAGTTGAACTATGTAGTGGCCTGGTGGAGAATATGGATAGAAAACACATGATGGGTTCATCTATCCACTCATTTGAATAATATCCGAGCAGACAACACAGGGAAGAAATAAATTGGTTACCTTTCGCTGAGAAAATGGAGGATTGGTAGGGGGGATTCTTCTTGGGAAACTGGGCATTTTCAGGGAGGAAAAGCTCAAATATTTGTGCTCTTTGGGGGATGGACAACTTATGGTACATCTCGGTCATAATTTCAATGGAAAAAGGGGAAAGGGAGTTGGCTCTGGGTATCTGTATCATCTGGTCTATCATTTCTGGGGTAATGGTGAAGAGCGTTTCACCAGATGACGAAACAATGGATATTTGGCTAGGGAGATAGTGTGCCTAGAATTTTAGGGCGAACTCGGGGAAGTGGTATGTCTGAGGGAATAGGTATAGTGGGAGATTGGACTCCCAGAGTGAAATTCAAAGAAGTCAAATTCACACTTCGGCTCTGCAATCAAGTAATGTTTATCCGCCAAAGGTATTCGATCCAAGGCGACAGGAGGTGGGAGGAATGAATTTTCTTCAATTTTTGAAGATTTGGATTTGGGCACCATTTATCTGACGGATACTTGCAAATCTGAAAGAAAAGGGTGTTAACTGTGTTTACCAGGCATTAATGGTGGTCGTTGACTAAAGCATGCGGTGAAAAGTGGCTTTGGTTGCGTCTGGATTGTGAACAGTGCTACAATGCCAAAAAAAAAGGATTAAGTGGATGAACGGGTGTCCATTGGGAAGCAAATGACGGGTCAGTCGATTAACAGACATGGACGACTGCATTGATTTTCCAATGGGCATATCGGAAGTGAGGTGGAGAGTCATGAATGGGTAATGGGTATATGGAGGTGACATGGAGGGTAGTGAGTGGATAACAGTTTAACGAGATGTGACTGGTGACAGGTGAGTGGAGGGTGATGTGTTCGAAGAGTATTGGAGCATGATGTATGGACAGGGGTAGTAGAGTGTGACGTCGAAGTGCAGAGCGGGTGTGTGCAAGCGGATTGGCGGCTTGCTCGGGGGGGGTAGGCGGTAAGTGGTATAGAGTGGAGGGGGGTCCGATTTAACAAGAATGTGCCATGTTAGGAGGGGCCCGCCTGGGAAAAACCATTTGCTCGGACCCCCTTACTCCCCCACTGTTAAAGGTAGAATGGTTGGGGGGGTCGGATATCTTCTACTAGCCGTAGATTTCAGTGTCAACTGATGGACCGAAGAGATTGGCACGCTCTTTAGCACAAAGTGCCAAATATAATATATCACCTCAAACTTAGGATATAGCTTCTTTTTTGTTTTTTTCACTGCTCCCCCTTCCTTCATTTTGTCACCAAGGGGTCAAAAAACAACATATTTAACTCAAATCAAAGAATTTAACCAACTTTACATCCATTTATTGAAATGAAAGCATACTAATATATGTCCTACTCTAATCACCTAGCAAAATTAACGTAGATTAGACTGTTGGGCTAAAGCATTACTCTAACCAGTTAGGACATCTGATCAAGTTTAAACAGTTTGATCAAACTTATTCATTAACCTGTCTATCTTGGCTAAGATTAAATTGTTTAGCCAAGTTTATTCACTAACCTATCTGCATAAATTCAAAGGACATGACCATGGTTTGACAGTATGAATCAAGCCATTCTTATTGCATGGGGTTTTATCATTTTTCTTTGCATACCCTCTTTTATTATTTTTTTTATATTTTTATTCTTTTTCTTTTTCTTTTTCTTTTTCTTTTCTTTCTTTTCTTTTTCTTTTGCTTTTCTTTCTTTTCTTTTCTTTCTTTTTTTTCTTATTTTTTGTAAATCATTTGCAGAATGAAATATTATTTACAAAACAAATGCAACCAGAGGAAAAAATTTCTAGTCACCAATTGATCCTATGAAACATAGCGTTATAACATGTGCCACGAAAATCATAGTGTGAATGTTGTGTAAGGGATGGGTAAATCGCCCAGAAATTAGTGGTGTGAAGGCTGAGTAAAGACTCCAAGAAAACTCAGAGATAATCAATCACAAGAAAATGTAAAAGTAATCAACCACCAGAAAACGTAGATGTAATCAATCACAAGAAAACAAGGATGATTTTAGGGGCTAAATTCTGCTCATGGGCTAATTTTCCATGGTTTTTCAAAAAATGAGATTCGCTATTTTAAAAATGATTTGCCCAAATTCTATAGGATAAAATTATTTTACCTTAAAAATAACCAAAAGTTTATAAAAATATATAAAATACTTATAAATTTGAATATTTTTACAAAAATATCGCCAAACATTTATAGTTGACATATGAAGGATTAGTAAGATTCGCCAAAGTTTCTACATTTTAAAATAAATTTCCATCCTTAAAATCATCCCTTCAAGAAAACACAGAGACTTATCGTTCAAGAGCAGAGATTTATGAGAGTTCAAACAATTAAAACGTAGAGTGTAATCAGAGTTTAATCATTCAAGACACATAGCTTAATCAGATTTTAATCAGAAGAGAAAAATGCAGAGATAAGTAAGGGATAGATAGTTGGGTGAAATTTATCCTTCACTTATTATCCATGCACAGGAAAGCAGGGCATTTGAATCTATAAGTCTTTAAACACCGGAGTGATGACCATCGATTTGGCTCCTGGCTGACTACTCAGGAACGGACTAATAACTTAAGGGATAAGGGACAGAAGATAAAAACACAAATTTTCTTCGTATTAATCAATAAAAACAAATGCAAATAAGTCATTGCAATCATAGGTTCGGTTCGCCATGGGAAATCAATTCAAAATACAAAAAGTATCAGGCTGGGATGACTTTAAGTTATCTGATCAAAACAATAAGATCATCAAGACAAATTGCAGAAAGATAAAATGAAATCTTTGGATAGTGTTACGTTGATTAAACATAAACTTTAACACAGTAGAAGTACATTACTAAATGCGTAGGAAATATTTAAACTACCAATCAATACAAATATACACATTCGTATTGTAGCCAAATGTGAAAGCTCTAATTCGTTGTCTCGCGCACGCTCCATCCAGCTCCCGCTTGCCAACTGATGTGACCTCACGGGTACCTCCCAGCCAACACTAGGGGTACTCGTCTTCCCCCTGAGCCCCGTGAGCCGCAAAGGGGCCACACACACAATACTAGAGAATGATAACACCTAGATTGCCTCGCAAGGTCGAGCTACCACTCGTTACCCGAGATGGGTATCCCAACTCCCACAAGAGAAAGTTCAGTCAAGGTAAAATTTCAGCAGCGTAACATTACGCAAAAAGATTAAATCCATACTCCTCCTCCTCTATCCTTTTTATAGAGTTTTCAAGTAATTAGTTTCCCAAATTCTCATTAAATTCATTTTTCAGATAATTAATTTTGAAAAACCTCCCCCGTACACATGTTGCCCGATAACCTAGTTGCACCAGAAAATCAATTTTATTAATTAATTAAATATTCCTATTTCCCTAATCCACCTAAGATAATTCCTAAAAACGCTCCTCGATATCCCAAAATTCCCTTAGACTTCTTAAATGAGTTATGCCTTACTTAATTCCTAGTTGAGTTCATAATTAGAAAGTTCCAAAGGCAAGATTCCTTACTAAGTTGACATTCAACTTTTTCTTTATGTTTCCTCTTTTCTTTAAGTTTCCTATTTCTTTTAAGTTCCCCCCTTTTTCCTTTTTAACTAAAAAAATCAAGTTACCAAGTGTAGATAAAACAACCATTTTTCCTTTTTCCTTTTTAATTAAAAAATAATTTAGCAAGTGTAGATAAAAAAAACAACCATTTACCCACTTTTCTTTTTAACTAAAAATTAAATTAGCAAATGTAGATAAAAACAACCATAACCCCTTTTTTAAAATTTAATCCTCCATTATAATTTTGAATTTAATAAATAAGTTTGAATTTCTTACCCCCCTTCTTGTTACATGTTTATTTATTATATTTTTTTTTACCATATGTTCTACTTAGACATAGGTTTTAATTTCACTAGGTTGAGCGACATTTTTTTTTTTAGGCAAAATTGTTTTTAAACCTTACTTATCACATCATTCATTTTAAGGTTGACTAGGTTTATTCACTTAATAGTTAAAATCGTGACGTGCCCTTCAGAATCCACAATGCACTCCAAGGGTGCCATTTGCCTCTTTTTGTTTTCCTTGCGTGACGTGCCCTTCAAGATGCACTACGTGCTCCAAGGGTTCCATTCGCCTCTTTGTGTTTTCCTTGCACGACATGCCCTTCAAGACGCACTATGTGCTCCAAGAGTGCCACTCACCTCTTGACTAACTTTGGTATACTTCAAACCCCTGGAGTCAATACTCTGCTAGGTGATATTGTGGGGGACTAAGGGCCTCTAAGGAATAAGGATCTCGTCTTATTGCATGCCTCTTAGAATCATCATGAGCAATTTTCATAGTTTTTCCTCACAACATCGTGGGTCCTCTCGAACTAGGTAATCGTTAAGTTATAGTTCGAACCACAGCGGGAGTGCTAGTAGGTTGTGGCAGGGCTACTGCCACACCTCTCCCTCAAATTCTTTGGTTGTCGTGCATGACCCCTCTACTCCACATGTGAGTCTGGTTGGCAAGCTATAGACATCCTGCATCCATCAATGAATCATGTTAGCAATAATAATCAATCCTCGTAACCTCTAATCATATGTACATATATCACATTAACAACATTCAAACCCAACAATTCACTCCCTGACTCAATCGAGAGTCCAAGGCGTTTCATCAATGCCTCTGCATCCTCAATGTCCAAAGTCCTGCACACTTAGGAGAACCCAGACAATAGCACATGTCTATGTAAATACAACAAAATAACATATCATCATATCCATAATATCTCATAATCATAATCAAATGGCCAATAGTATAATAATCTATATCACTTGCAAGCAAGTGTCCTCAAATAATAAGTTCACTTAGTGCACGCAAGAGCAGGATGTTACAGGTGCAACATTTATTTCATGCCTAATTTTGATATTGAATAATTCTCCTTCCAAGTCTCTTGAGTCATGAGAAATGCCATGTATTTCCTGATCAATATCTTGGTTCTTCACAGAAT
>JZKD02S1756093.1:0-17109 GCA_000966675.3 Picea glauca
AGCCGAGGTCGCATACATAGCTATTCAATCTACCTCTCCCTCTCCAAACAACCCACATTTATTGGCACCTGATGCCTACTCGATGCCCTCATGGTTGGATTCCCTATCGTCTGTCATCGATTACATTTCCCAAATTTTCCCTTCTGACGAATCTATTATGGAAATGCTTAGCATTGACGATCTACCTTGGGCTGATAACCATCATCGATCCTCTTTCCTTCCACCTTTGGAAGAAATTCACCAAGACATACACTCTGTCTTCCCTCCCGATGTTACCGATGCTCCGCAATCTCCTATCCTCACACAGGATACTCTTTCTGAGGGGAATATGGGTAACATCTCTACCATGATCGTTATTGACATTTCGATCAAAGAAGGTGTCGTGGAAAACATTAACCTTGGTGCTAATTGCACACCCGAAGAAGTGGTATCTTACACCGCTTTGTTTAAATAATTCTGCGATGTCTTCACATGGAGCTACGAGGAAATGCCAGGGATCGACCCTTCAATCGTCGTGCATGAAATCAAGACTTACCCTGACGTGAAACATGTTTGGAAAAAGCTTTGCCCAGTTCATCCCAAGAAAATCGCAGCTATAAAGGCAGAAGTTGAGAAACTTCTAAAATCTGGCTTTATCTATCCCGTCCCTTTGACAGAATGGGTCTCCAACCTTGTTCCGGTTGCCAAAAAACAAGGGACCATCTGTGTTTGTGTTGACTATCGGGATCTCAACAAATATTGTCCCAAGAACAACTACCCTATGCCCTTCATCGACCAAATCATCGATAATTGCGCAGGGAGCGTCATATTCTTTTTCATGGATGGTTTTTCTGGGTATAACCAGATTGAAATCTTACCTGCTGATCAACATAAGAAAGCCTTTATCTGCCCATGGGGTACTTTCGCCTATCGAAAGATACCTTTTGGCCTTAAAAATGTTGGTGCTACTTTCCAGCGGGCCATGTCATACGCTTTCCACAATATCAAGCATATCGCGGAGCCTTACCTCGACGATTTACCCGCCCACTCACCCAATCGATCCGATCACATTGATCACTTGCGGGCGATTTTTCTTCGATGTCAGTTCTACTGTATTCGCTTGAACCCACATAAGTGCAGTTTTGCTATCAAATCCAGTCGACTCCTCGGTTTCATTGTCTCCAAAGGCGGGATCAGGGTGGATCCCTTAAAGATTAAGGCCATTCTAGCCTTACCCCCACCTACCAATTTAACCCAACTCCAAAGTTTGCAAGGAAAAGCAAACTTCCTTCGCCATTTCATCTGCAACTACGCCAAAATAGCTAAAGGATTCATGCGGTTACTGCAGAAAAACACCCCTTTCATCTGGGATGACACTGCCCAATGGTCATTTGATGCTCTCAAGCACGCCTTGACCCACGCTCCTTTGTTGCACCCTCCGGAGTATACAAAGGACTACATCCTTTACTTGGCCACCTCCACTTCCACTATTGCGATGGTGTTAGTTCAGGAGGATCCCAACAGTGAAGAACATGTGATTTATTACCTGAGCAAGAGTCTATCTGGAATCGAACTCTGATATTCACATGTAGAGAAACTGGCTCTGGAAGCCGTCATTACTGTCCAGAGGTTTCGCCATTACATCTTATTATGCACCACCAATGTGATCGCGGACTCCAACCCCATGTACCACGTCTTGACACGTCAAGTACTTGGGGGAAAATATTCTAAATGGATCGTCATCCTTCAGGAATTCGATCTTGAATTTATGAAGGCCAAAGCCAAAAAATCCCTGGTGTTTGCAGAGCTTATCTGTGCTCTCCCTCGTTTCGATGAAGACATCGAACCCAGAGATTCTCTCCCCGATGAATCTCTCTTCCTCATTAGCACCTCCGATCCTTGGTATGGAGACATTCTCCTTTACCTTCAAACCCAACATTTTCAGCCTAATATTTCTCGTGAAGAGCGTCGATGTATTCGCCACCATTCTCGTCGTTATCTCATCGTTGGTGACACTTTGTATCGTCATGGGATTGACACCATCCTTCGACGATGTCTGGTTCACGAGGAGGCTGAACGCATTCTGAACAATTGTCACCTTGGCGCCTGTGGCGGTCACCTTTCTGGACTGGCCACAGCCTAAAAAATCCTACGTGCCGGCTACTTTTGGCCCTCAATTTTCAAATATTGCATCGAGGCCATCAAAAAATTCCCACCCTACCAAGTCTTTAACAAGAAGGCATGCACCCACCCTATTGCGTTGTACCCCATTATCGCCATCGGCCCCTTTGCCAAGTGGGGTATCGATTTCATGCAGTGTAAGCCTACCTCAGCCGGGGGGCACGGTTATATAATCGCCGTCGTCGACTACTTTACCAAATGGGATGAGGCTATGCCTACCTTCCTGAACAATGGTCGCATTGTAGCTCTGTTTCTTTTCAACCATATCATAACTCATTTTGGTGTACCACACGCCATTGTCACTAATCACGGTGCACACTTCAAGAACCAGATGATGAGCGAACTGCATGTCAAATTGGATTTTCACCATGAAAACTCATCCCCTTACTATCCTCAGGCCAACGGACAAGTTGAGGCCATCAACAAAGTCCTAAAAACCATGATTCAACGCATAGTAGGGGCAAACAAGACATCATGGCATCTACAACTTTTCTCCGCTTTCTGGGCTTATCGCACTTTTGTGAAAACCTCAACTGGATTTACTCCTTTCCAGTTGGTGTATGACATTGAAGTCGTTCTACCAATCGAGTGTGAGATTCCATCACTCAAAATTAAAGTAGAACTCCTGCCCCATACTTCTGCTGAAGAAGAACGATTCTTGTATCTATCCAAGCTGGATGAAACACGTCGTGATGTTGTTCTCGTTAATGAGGCACATCAGAAACGAATTAAGAGTCAATACGACAAATCCGTCCACCCTCAGACTTTTGCAGAAGGAGACTTAGTCCTCGTTTATGACCAAGCTCACGATAAATTGGGGACAGGTAAGTTAGAACCTCTATGGCACGGTCCTTACATCGTGAAGCATGTCCTATATAGAGGCGCCTATGAATTAGTAGATCATGATGGAATTTCCTTAGGAGAGCCCTGAAACGGGCTTTACCTTAAAAAGTAATATGCTTAGATTACCCATCATTTGTACTAGTTCGTTCTCAAGCTTGAAAACATGAGAACGCTCTGGGTAGACTTGACCCGCATGGACACACGAAAAAGGAACCCCCCTGGAGTCATCTTTAAACCCTTTTCAGACTCTCTAAATATGAAAATATTGTCGAGTGATCTTGCTTCCTTTCACGCTCGTTAAAAGGTTTGAAAGGGCGTCTTTCGAGCGATAGTTTATCTCTTTTTCGGTCTCGTTAGACTAATGTACAAAAAAGGAACTGAGAGAGTTCTCTTTTAAGTGTTTTTTCAAACTCTATAATCCTGAAAAACCTTCGATTTTTCTGTCTTTGGACTCGCTAAAGCACACATCGACAGACCCATACGGGATCGAACCCTTACTTCTTCCGATTCGTTAAATAAAGGAAGAGGAACTTACTGAAGGTGAGTTATATTGAGCATGTGTTATCCTCCTCGAGCTCATTAAATCAAAAAGAGGTACTCATCTATCTGGATGGGGGGGGGAATTGAAAGAAGCAAGCCAAGCAGTCTCTTGAGAACATTATCAAGCAATTCTTAGAGTCGGCCTTGAACACGGCACTTTGTCATATGCACACATTGTAATCCGTTGAACCTCTGCACTGAGCCAATCCTTTGAGTTTCTTTCACTCCTTTGGGTCACCTGACATAAGTCACAGCATCCACTGCATCATCAAGTTTTGGTCCATGTCATGCTTCTGCTGTTGTGCCTCAGTGTTCAAGGGAAGTATCCGCCTCGAGAGTCAGCCATCCCAAATATCTTGCCTCAAAACCCATGTCAGTCCATGTCCATTTGATCTGCCAATTACATCTCTATGTCTGTTTCATGTCGTTGATGGGGGATACATCAAGGCCCTCCTTCGATGAGCCTATTCCTGTCGACTTCAGCACATTATCCGGGAATTAGAATTAGAAACCAGTTAGTACTTTGGGACCTGCATGCCTCAATGGCAGGCTTCCTCGCGTTCGACAGTAGGTTTACATCATTGACCTCTGATCGGATGATTCCACGGATGTTCGACTCCAGCTCATCCATTCACATTCGTTGGAATGCACTAGGGTACCTTGGGAATCATTGACATTAATGGTGATCTCCCTCGCACTTGTTAACGGTTCACACCATTGACCGGTAATCAAGTGGCTTCTGCCATGTTCGACATCAGGACATCTATTCACATGGTTAGAATCATAACAAATTGGGATCGTTAAGAACACCCTGGGTTGAGTAATCACTTTGATATATACTTTGCCCAGGTTGCAAAGGAATTTCTCTTGGACGAATGATGCATACACTGTTACATAGATCCACTTTGTATTGGTCGTGGCTATGTCTCTTCACCTCGTAGATACACTATGTATTCTTCGTGGCTACGATCAGTCCAGGTCATCAAAGTATAGATCCACATTGTATCTTTAGTGGCTATACCTTTTCATCAATACAATTATGGATTCGTAGTGTATTTTATAGCGGCCATAGCTTGCAAGTCTTGATCACCCAAGCATAGGTATGCCTGCCTTGGGTTTTGAAATATGTCATGATATTTGTTGTATGTTTGTGTGCAAATTCCTTCAGGTTCTCCGAGTCTATACCCTTGCTTGAACGTCTACAAAGCATTTCAGTTATCAGTTTGCATCTTCTAACTTCATACTTTGGGGGGCAATCTGTTACACCTCAATATTGCTCACTTCAATAAGTGTCGTAAGTGTCGCATGATCCTCTCAACTATCACAAGTGTCGCATGTCATTCACAAGTGTCGCAAACATCAAACAAAACATACTTCCATGATGACGACACCAAGGAGACATCTAGAATAACTCAGACACTTGATTTGGAGGAAGAAGAATGATTAACTGAAGTCAAGGAACTCTTATCACCTGAAAGGAGCTCTTAAACAAAGGTTTTGAAGGTGAGCGCTCCCCTACATCAGCCTTAGGAGCGTTGGCGCTCCCCTATAAGGTCTTAGGGAGCGTTATAACGCCCAACTGCCCCTTTGAAGGAGCGCTATCCATCCTTGGAGCGATGGCGCCCCCCTCAAGATTCCTAGGGAGTGCTATAGCGCCCTGATGCCCCTTTTGAGGGAGCATTGTCTAATCTGAGGCAGTAGTTGGCCCGTTGAGGATAATAAGGGGAGGATCTTTCAAGTTTGGAAGGCAGTTGCATTTGAATTCTTGGTTCCATTAGGAGATCCCTGATCCAAGGAGGGGATTCCTCAACTTGTTCTAAAGATAACTCAAGAGGTTAAGCTTCTCTTAACCTATATAAGAAGGCTCCATGATGGTAAGAGGAGGAGGAAGAATTGCTAGCATGAAACCTATGATCTCATAGGAAACATACAGTCAGCCAAAGGAGAGTGATCAGTGAAGCTGCTATCATCTAGGTTGTGGATCTTCCGAGCAAGGGTTAGATGAAGGGGACTTGACGAAGTTGTTGCATTCGCATCTACGATTGTAAGTACTGTTGTCGTTATTCTCATTAATATGTCACGCTTGGCCTGTTTCTTTCTAGTTTGTGTCCGATCTTACATGAACTTATCGTTGATAGATAGATATGTTTTCAAGCTAATATCAATGGAGTAGGAAGTGGTTGTACTTTGTTTGTCTACAGGACTCATCGAGAAGCGAGAGTTTGGAGCTCGACTCGGAGCATGCAGGGACAAACGTCGATAGAGAGGTACTTCTATTCTCCTTCATTCTCATGTATTAGTTTGTATATATTTGAAAGGAAGTCAGTGTCCACGTTAAGCACTTTCTGTCTTAGAGTTAGGGTCTAGCTCTTTGAGGCAATCTACCTGTCCGCAGGGGGATTTTCCTACAACACCCATGATAAAGATGCATTCCCTCTTAATTTCATGTATTTTAATTATAAATATACATGGGACTTCGTTAAAAAGATTATCCCATATAGGTTTTCTTTCCGATATAGGTTTTCTTTCCAAATTTTCAAGGTTGAAAGAATTTTATCTTCCATATCTTTTTCTAGTTCTTCCTTATATTTATCTTCAATATAGGTTTTCTTCCCAAATTTTCAAGGTCGAAAGAATGTTGTCTTCCATATATTTTTCTAGTTCTTCCTTATATCTATCCTCATTGTATTTTACATTAGTTTCATGCACAATATCATTTCTTCATTATCTACTTTCAAAATATTCAAGTTTTCATCACAATGATTGCATTTCTTCTACGATGGAAACAGTAACTTGATATTGTGCATGGTCTCTCTTTATTCTCCTTCCTCGTTGACTCAAACCAAATTAAATTCATTTATATGTAATAATTTTTCCTCTACTACCACAAATGATGTGTACAATTTGTATGTATAACTACAAAAATAAGAATACAGAAAACAAAACTTCACAATTTAATACCATTGAAATGAAACATACATGATATCATTTATAATAATAATAGAAAAACTAATAATTAAAAAAATTAAATGAATAAACATATTTAGATAGGATGTATTCCCTTCCAACAAACAACTCTAACCCTTTCAAACCTTCAAGTTTATATCTTGTTATTTCTACGAGAAACATTTTTCTAAACTAAAATTTTCTAGCTTTACACTCTAGTGGATATTTATTATAACATTCCATTCTAAGTTATTGTCATTATCAAAATTGACACATTTAATTCTAACGTATTTACATTCTCAAAATAGTTATCTAATTTTGTCTTCATGCAATAACTGTATTCTTAGTTTTCCAAACGTATTGATGCAACATAGTTCCATTGAGCCCAATGTACACTTTTATACCAATTCCAAATATCTTGGTTATAAACCAGTAATCCTCCTATTATTATTATTCTTGTGGAATTGTAAAGTTTTATCACGACGTCACTATCACTATGTCTTAAATTTTATACCATTATCAATGTCACTACCACATCACCATTATCACTATGTATCTAAATTTTATCAATGTGTTAACTATAATATGTGTTCATTACTAAATTCACTTTTTCTCTATAAGTATTCATATTACTTATATCCATATCCTTCACATGTGCAACATTATAGCTATTCTCGATATAACCAACAATCCCTCTCCTTGTCCTATGAAACATCTACAATATTTACCATGGCTCGTAACTATTATATTATTTTATTATAACATTTTAGTCTCATTTCATGTTATTTTATTCCAAGTTCTTAGTATTCTTATTGCATTATTTTGTTATGACTATTTGGTACCTGCAAATTTATAACCAACAATCCCTCTCCTTGTCATATGAAATATCTACAATAGTTACCATGGCCTGTAACTATTATATTATTTTATTATAACATTTTAGTCTCATTTCATGTTGTTTTATTCCAAGTTCTTAGTATTCTTATTGCATTATTTTCTTATGACTATTTGGTACCTGCAAATTTAATACTACATTGTCAATATCACTATGCTTCTGAATTTTGTCTTCATATTAACTACATTATTTGTTGTTTCTAAATTTTGTCCTCATGTTAACTACATTATTTGTTCTTTGCTACATTCACCTTCTCTCTATAAGTATTCATATTACTTATGTCCCTATACTTTACATGTGCAATGTTATATCTACCATATATAATATAACCAACCATCCCACCATCCCTCTTCTTTGTCCTATGAAAAATTTGCAACCTTTACCATGGACTACCCCTATTGTACTATTTTATTCCAAATTATCAATATTTTTTTTCTTTTTATTTTCTTCCAACTTCTTATTATTAATGTTTCACTATTTTATTGCAGCAACTTAATGATCTACAAATTTAATCTTTAATTTAATCTTTCAAGGATCTTACATTTTTTAATCAAATTTTCAATTTTGTTGATTTAGCTAATTAATTATTTTTCCTCGAAGCTTCCTCCATAATAGAAAACTTTAATATGTGTTTCTCTCTCATTATTAAAGAACTTCATATTTTGTCTTATGGCATCTCTATCCTTCACTTCATTCTCTTTCTCTTGTTGAATTACTGAGAGGGAGACTCCAAGATTTTCACCGTTAACCCTTCTTTGCTACCTCAGAAAATGACACTACAACCTTAGAAAAAGATCACTAGATCACAGGAAAGATAAACAATGAATAAATGTGTAAGTGTGCTTATGAATGACTCCTTGATGTGCTTATATAATTCTGTTAGATAACTCCTCTCCTTAATTTAGGGCTTCTAGGGTTTTCTTGTTACAATAACTTTACCCCTTTTACCAAGACTTATAACAAACTGGAGGCTTATTTTCCACTCTTTGGGGCTTCCAAGTTTACAAGGCCATATCTCCCTAACCATGAGGAACCACGTGGTATTCTACATATCAACGAAAATGGCACGACAAGTATTATCCATCTATGAGTGAGTTACCTTCATTTACGTTGTCCTTCATGATCTAAATCCTCATTCAACTATGGGATCATTAACTATTCTTTAATGGTTTCTTATAGACTTATTCAAAGCATCTTCCCATGAGGGCCATGATTAGAGCTATGCCATAAGGGGACCACTTTGGAGACTTATTCAAAGCATCTTCCCGTGAGAGCCATGCTTAGAGCTATTCCATAAGGGGGCCACTTCAGAGACTTCTCCAAATACACCCATTGCATCAGTTGGCATCAATATAATATTCATTGACATCAATGACAACCAACTGTCCAACACCTCTTCCTCTAATTCTAGTTTGAAATTATTATCTTCAACGTCTCTAATTTCTTGTCTTATCTCTTCTTTTATAAGTTTTTTTAGTGCATGTAAATAATCTATAAAAATTGTTCTCATTCTACTCCTTTCCATTTATTATCACTTATGACTTATTTTTTCATCCTTTTACCATGTATTATTTTCCAATTCTCATCTCCTTCATTTTCAACCTTGCTCTAATAACAAAAGATTCAATCCTAATTGTGACATTCCTAATACACCAACACTCATCAGGAAACAACCTGGAATGGCTTGTTAGAATGAAAAGATAAGACAAATTCAAATGAATTTAAATAATTGTACATCATATGAAAACTAGAATCTAGTAGCAAGGACAATGGCACTCATCCTCAATAGCAACCATACATATTTACCCAAATTACAATCTCAATATATGTTACCAGCACTTCTCTACCTTGGCTCTTCATCGACACATTATCTAACTCTAATATTTGACTCCAAATTTATCTATAACTATCTCTAATTGAACAACTAACTTACTTTGATAGATACCATCCATTTTATTCTCCTCGAGATGATTTCGTATCTCCTTATAAAACCATTCAAGTACCTCTTTGTCACTTCACCTTCTAGTTATCTACTCAAGTTTGTGCCTAGATATTTGACTCCTTCAATTTGAAATTTTTTAACTTCCTCCAATGTCTTGTTGCATTATCACAATGCAATGTACTTAACCCCATAAATTTAAAGGAATCATATAGAATGTAATAGAATACTAGTGCAAAACCAAATAAAAGGAAGATAACATAGATAAACCTCGAGAGAGATCCCTTGTATTAATGATATTAAAAAATAGATAGTTATATTCACTTGCCTCTTCAAGGGGGAAACCTGCTAAACAAAATATCCAAAAACAATAACAAGTCATGAAAAAACAACCTTCTACTTGATATATAGCTATCAATAGAGAATCTTAACTACCTACAAGCCCATTTATAATGAGGACCTACTAACTAATTTCGGCCTTATTAATAAATAGGACCCTTTTTATAATGAGTAACTATTAATTAACTATTTAGTGGACCTTCTTCAAGGAATATGACCTCATATATCAATAAAATATCCTAGGTAAGACAGTCAGGGTAGAACCCTAACACATACACTCTTCACTCTTATCGTTCTCATTGTAAAGTTTCATCATCATGATTTTTTTTTATTGATGTTGGCATGCTCAATGCACTTCTCTTTTGATTGTCATGCTCTATATTCACCTATGTGCCTAAACTATGCACTTCACCATAGTTTTACACTTTTAGTTCTCCACTTATGCTTATATTTGTCGTGCCTTTATTTATAATGCACTTAAAATTTTTATACTCCCATGTCACATGATCATAGTTAGTATTATGTCACGTGATCATAGTTAGTATTATCATGGATTCTCTTACAAAATCATATCATCTTTCCACATATATCATATAAATTCCAATCAAATACAATTCATCCCATCCATTTATCCCATTTCTCGACTACCCTCACATCAAGTCATGTTGTCGATACATGGTGGAGTGGGACAAATTTATTCTCTATTATAATTTATCATTTACATACAATAATTCAATGACATCATTTAAATGTGTGTGTAATTTATCATTTACATACAATAATTCAATGACATCATTTCAATGTGTGTGTGAATTTCTTATTTACATGTAATGTAAATAAGGAATGTGTTTTGTGTTGTTTGGGGAGGAGCAACAAGGAACTTTTTTGCTTCTCCCGACCCAACTCCTCGACATTGACCTCCTCTATCTTTTTATGGACAATGAAAATATTCATCATTGAGTATATAGTCTAATATAGAGTATTTTGTATTAATTTGTATTGAGAAACTTTCTACCACCTCTTCCATGACCCAAACAATTTCTACCTTGGCCTTAATATTCCATGAGAATACAAAAACAAGTGCCAAATGTAAACACAAGTTGTAGTAGGCATGCTTCCTAAGTGATAAATAATAAGAAATATGTCTCTATTGTGCATTGTGTATGCAATTTTTTTGTGCAATGCAATGTTGAAGGAAAGGGGGAAAAAATACTACAACAATAAAATCCCCTTTGGGATCAACATGAAACAAAAACTCAACAAAGAAGAGAAACAACAATTAGGTTTAAAGAAAACTCAAGGAAAGTGTAAAATGACGTTGATATGGTAATAGAGAAGTCATAAAAAAAAATGAATATATCATTTCCAAACCTCCATATGTAAACCAAGAAACATAAAAAAAAAAGACATTATAGCAAGTTTTAGTAGTTTCATAAAAAAAAAAAACTCATTCTATGTAAGTTTAGAGTACCTTTGAAGTGAAACTTCACAAATAATGTTAGCCAATAATGAAGAGTGAGTGCATGAGAAAAGAAAGGAAAAATGAATCATGATCAAAGGTCAATGTTAAGGAATTAAATTACATAACTATGTTGGCCTTGTAAAATGGCTAAGAGTCAATGACCCCAGGGAGAAATGTGTATTAAGTAACCTCAAATAGTGGTAATGTGAACTAGTAGGAATGTGGAAATGTAATACTTCAGTTTTGAAACTTATGCACTTAAAATTAATTATGGAAATCAATTTAGGTGTACAAAGAAACACTTAGATTTATGGTAAAATTTATATGCTATAATGGCAGGGTTTAAACTTCCATGATTGAGAAAATTATGTTATTGAACTTGGGTTTTTTCAATATTTTACAGTCTCTCTGTTTACTTATCCATAATGGATATAGGGTTCAAACCTATGCATGTGGAGGGTGTCATCAATTATCACTAACACATTTTCCATTAAAATTATCACTTGAAACTTTTACTCTTAGTTTTTAGGTTTTACCTTGTAACCATTTGTTTTTCTATAGAGACTATAAATTTTTCTTTAACAATGGTAGGGCTTGAACTTGTGTGAATGGAGGGTTTCATATGTAGTACAAGTTTCATAGGCATGCCTTCCCCTCTATCTCCCCTTCATTTACATTATATTGCTTTCTCCTCTTACAATGCAATGTAAGCCTTTGGACACTTTGAAATAAATTCCCACGAGAATCAATGGGAATTTGTGTTGAGACCATTTTTAGTACCTTTTTTTAGTCAAAATACATGGTTTTTCCTCTTTTTTGCTCCTAATGAAGGTCAACATTTATCATTAGGGGTTAAACTAGTAACTAAGTTCTTCACAATTCTAAAGGTATGATGAGGTCTTACACAAATTATGCTTATGGCTCTCAAGATGGAGGGACAAACACCTACTCTGAAGCATCAAAATCTTCTCCCTTTCATGGGTTTTCTCAAGGTAAAGAAATTCATTTCTCTATAGAGGGTATGATTAAGGTAAATTTATTTCTTTTAAATATATTATTATTTGTTTGTGAATCCACAGTCAAGTATCAAAAAAGTTGCAACAAGATCAAGTTTAAGTAATTCTCTCTTTCTCTCCATGAAGGTTCATACCATGTCCTTCTCTATGGATAAGTAAGCTCAAGTCCTATTTTTTAAGACTAATATCAAACAATTCAAGACATGGATTGATCTATAGTTTCCATATCTTATGTCGATTATTGAACAATCTTCATAAGTCAATGTATGAGTCTTAGGTTTTTTTCCTAATGGACCCAAAAATGATCTATCTATATGTAAAAGATATTTTTACTTTGGACTCTATCTATAATGTAGACCATAAATGTGTTTTGAATAATGACCTTTGGCTCATAAATTAGGCCTCTTTAGGAATCCTTTGAAACTGCATCTAGAGTCACTATCAGAAATATTAATTGGGATAACAACGCCTAGTCTCCCTCTTCAGTAAAAGGGTATAAATTATCATGTTTATATTATTAATTCTTTGGGTATGTTTATTACATTGGGTCAAAAGACTAGGGGGAAACACCTTCAACTTATGCACAAATTTTCATTTATATGAATTTGAGAAAAACTATTCATGATTAAATTGTGATATTGTGATATTGTGAAAGAAACAACAAATGGACATATCTACTAGATGATGAACATGGTATTTTTTGGGGGGGGCGTTCCATTTTGAGCATAAGCATGCAGTGACTTCTTATATGAAGGAAAAAGGTTCTTAGGATAACAAAGATAAGATTAAAACATAACCTTCAGAAATACTTCTTTAACTTTCACTTTCAGGTGGCACCAACAAAGGCTCTAAAGGAACTCAAGTGTATATTCTACAAAGGACCATGACTCACCAGCTAAAGGTTCTCATGTATGTGGGGATACACAACCTTGGCATTGTTATTATCAACCATGTGTGTGCCCATATTTTTGGCATACTTGTATTATATTTAAAACATAAGTCTAGTATCCCATTATTGATCATAAAGTTTGCACAACAAACCAAAATATAATGTGATATTGATCAATGAAATTTATAATGGATGTTTTATCTACACATTATAGAGGTTATATGACATGTACCAAATCCTTATAATAGTATAATAAACTAGAGTACATGCAATGTACACAAAATGTGAACATGGAGTGAAACTCCCAAAGGGACAATAGAGATGAGATACATAATAACCCCAATACAATATATATGAGATACATAATAACCCCAATACATTTATATATCAAATCATAAGTTCATGTCTTCCTCTTATTGTCATAGGTATCACATAATTTGGACTCACTAATGTCAAATATGAATATTTTACCATGAATACTTATTGGAATTTAGTTTTAGCACTATATCAAACATAGTTTGATCTATTATATTTCCAACCCAACATCCCCCACTTGATTATAATATCACAATAGAAAGTTGTAGAAAAAATAATAATATTATTTGTTTGAAGTAGAAAAAATGAGGATTGTTTGCTCTGATACGAAATGTTATGTACCAAGTCCTTTAAAATAGCATAAGAAACAAAAGTATGTAAAATATACACTAAATGTCAACATGGAACACAACTCCCAAAGAGATAATATAGATGAGTTAGACGATAAGTCCTCATAGAATAGGGGAACCTCCTTCAAATAGTCTAAGTTCAACCATATATTCAAATCATATGTTCACATTGTCTATAATAATAACTATACTCACCTATATGTAGGACCTATTCTCACTCATTTCACATGTGGACCCCTTATTAAGTTGAACTTTCTTAGATATACACATATCCCATTACACATATAATTAGCCTAATATATAACCCTTTAGAGTCTTATCATTTTACAACTATAATTTCAGCATCTTGGTATTCATGTGTATATATGATTATCTCTCCAATTTTACTGTGAATGATATCCAATACCCTATAATTATATCATGGTTTCACAAATATCCACAAGTTGATATTGGAGAGGACAAGGTTTAACTCTTGTGGTCATAATTTTATAATTTCATATTTTAGTTGATATCTCATTATATTTGGAAAATGATTTTTTTTTCACAGGAACAATTCCTTGGGGGAACCCAAGGGAACTTCACCACAATTATGGGTGTAATCCATAGTAAAAATGTCAATGCAAATAAGTATGCCTCACCCTTCATTACGTAAGCACAACATTTTGACCCTGTCATCACTTGCTATATAACTTGTCAAGCCTTACCAAAGGAATCAAACTTAGGTTAGCAATAAGACATGTTATTAAGTTGATGATTATTATTTATGCATATTACTATGCTAAGAACTACTTGGTGTCATTAATGCCTTTGATTAAAGAGTGATACCCCGTTGCTTGTTGGCATGTTGCCTTGTAATCCATTGATTCCATGATTGTCTTGATATGGTGTTCATATAATGATATATGAGACATCTTGAATTAAACATTAAGCGAGTCTATGTTGTAATGTTTATTTGATTATCATGATTGATTTGTATACCCCAAGTCAAGTTTAAGGGGGATGTTGGGACACATAAATTTGACTTGGTTATTACCACCCATGGTTTTTGGTGTAGGAAACTATTGGGTTGCAATCAAAATTCAAAGCACACAGCACAAATAATTGGAAGCACACAATGAAAAGAAGTAATTGCATAATCACAATGGTGGAAAACAAGCTTAGCCAATTAATTTAAAATTTAAAATATTCAAACATTACATGCAAGACTCAATGGAACACCATTAGTTACAAAACAAATGTATGGGCTATTCCCTTCTCAGAAGAATAAAATTACTCAGTGGTCTCAATATTAGTTGGTTTTATAGTGGAAATACTATAATCATACTCACAAGATTTAGTTTCCTCTTCTTAGGATTTTTTTTTTCAAACCAAATACGTCATAATTTATCAAAACATTCGGTGATCAAACCATATTTGTAAAAAAAAACATTATCATTTATTTTAGGAAATAATTAACAAAATTATATCATTAGATCACATGTGCATCATTGAAAATAATTGAAAAAAAAAATCACGGTAGAATATTTAGAGGAAAAACAAACTTTCATATCAATTAAAGGGAACTTACAACAAAAAATATATGGCAATGGAAAATATCTTTAAAAACACATGGAAAAAACTGTACACAATAATATACACATGATCTACCACCTACATGTTGAAAGAAGTGAAAAAAATAATACAAGTAAAATATTAAAAACATTTTCTTTTCATGCATAGATTTACATGACTTCAATTGAAAATTCATTGTTTTTCCAAGAGCGATTGCTATTAACTAATCATCCATATGCAACAAATATTCCCAAAAAAAATGGATGCATATTCATTGATTTGGAAAAAATATTAATAAAACCTATTATATGTTCATGTAAAATGTTTATATTTAGGCAAAAAATATAAATGTATACATAACTGTAATCATAAATTATGCTACAATTTTTTTATTTTTAATGAAGATATAAAAAAAAATTAGCCTAAATTTCTTCAAAAAAAATAAAAATTATCCAAATTGGTGAAATTTCACTTAAGAAAAAAAAACATTGCTCCTCAAGTACCTGAAATCTTCATCTTCTCTTCTTCTATTTCCAATTTCATGACTTCTTTGTCCAAAACAATGAAAATGATGAGAGCAACCCCTCTCTCTTCATGTGCTCGCTCTATTTTATTCTTGTGCATTTACTTTTATAAGAACCCAACCAAATTCATTAAAACTTATATAACAAATTTTCCTCACACATTAGATATTGGTTTGTGGGCCCCTTGACTCCTTTCTTGTCCTATTGATTTGGATTTATGAGCGGATCGAAATGAAACCACATATTTATAATATTAACATAGAGACACAGTGAAAAATAACAGAGATACATTAAAGCTTGACTTCTATTAAATAAGAAATATGTTGAAAACTATAAAACATAGACTGAAAACAAGCTTGCTAGAATAGTGGCAACTTATCTCTGAGAAGAGATGTGACGGCTATTCTTATTCGCAAGATGATGAATACAATGAGGCTCTGAAGGCCTTTTCAAAATAACATGAATTCCAAAACCCTAGACATCAAAAAACCTAACCCTGTGATATGAAGCGCCAAAAGTCTTGTGGGCCCCGTTGGGGTAAGTTAGTACATCAACTTCCTGGGGTCGTAACTTTTGCATACGATCTCTGTTTAGGGCACACGATAGCTTGTTGGAAAGGAATCGATGAGGATATTCATTTATCGGTATCAATCATATCCTCTATATATATCTGAGGTGACCAATTGTGAAAACATGTCGTTTGGGACCTCAAAATGGCCCCAGAAGTTTGGGACCCGAAAAATTGCTAAAAATAGTAAGTTGCCAAAAAACTGTTTTGAGCCAGTTGGAAAAGGTGGATGGCCAAAAAGATCCTCCTGGATCAATCCTCCCCCATTAGGAAGCAATGGTCTCCATTTCATTGAGTACCCCCATCACATGAGGAATTTTTTGTTGAATTTGGCCTCGGGTGAGCCACTTGCCTTGGTGCAGGAGTTGCCCTGCTTTGACAACCTGATAAAGTTGGATCCTATGTTGGTGAGTGCCCTTGACCTATATGTACATGATATGATTAGTGGATTCATGTTCCATACAGTGAGGGTTGAGCTTTTTTAGTGTCAATTGTTCTTATATCTCTGAGGTGTCCAATAATGGTGGAAAATAAGGTTGAAGGAGGTCCACATTGAGCACTAGTTGCAAGCCAAGGAATGGGGGAAGGTTGAGCTCGAAAGAATTGTTACCCACGGCCTTGGTGATGGTGCAAGTGTTAATGTTTATGCCATTATTTTAGTTCTTTTCATTTCAATAGATAAGAGCATCATAAGAACAAGATCACTGAGAAATACACATTCACAAGAGACACAGCATTTATCCTGGGAAACCCTCTAGGGGAAGAAAACCCA
>JZKD02S1756093.1:18094-33121 GCA_000966675.3 Picea glauca
GGGGATTAATCCAATAACAATAATAATAATAATGACATGATTAATCCACAATGGGGATTTAATCCAATAACAAAATAATAATAAGAATGTTCTTCGCAGTTACATTATTTCAACAGCAAGGTCCATAAAGGAGTGTACAAAGCTTTCGATGAGGCCCTGTAAGGCATTCTTTATACAAGTGAAACCAAACTTTGTCTCCCACCTAAAACGGGTGTGGCACCCAATGTTGATCATGACACAGCTTGTACTTGGCATTGGACTTCTGTAAAATATCTTGAACATGTTGGTGGATGTGTTGAATCTGCTCAATGAACCGATTGGCTTTGTCAGCTCTAGTTGGAGCATGCGACGAGTCTGCCTGGGTGGCTACAAGGGGTACTGCAACATCCATGGGACCCAATGGTTGAAATCCCAACCCCACCTGAAAGGGGTTGTGGTCATTTGAGTTATGTATGGCTATGTTGTAGTTGTGTTGAACATAGGGAAGACTCTCATCCCAGGTGTGAGGGTGCTTGGAATTTTACATGTGCGGGATGTGCATGATCATCCAGTTGACGACCTCAGTTTGGCCATCCATCTGGGGGTGAAAGGTAGTGGAATTAGTGAGCTTGATGTCCAGCAGTGACCAGAGGCTCGACCATAATGTGATAAGGAACCAGTTGTACCAATATGAGATAATGGTTTGTGGGATCCCAAAGTGTAATCACACTCGTTCAAAGAAGAACATGGCAGTGGCCTCTATTGTGATTCTCTTCTTGTAGGCGTCCATAATTGTCATCTTGGAAAAGCGATCAACAACTACAAAAACACAGTCATTTCCCTACTTGGTGGACGAAAGGCCTGAAATGTAGTCCATTGAGATGGATTCCCAGGGCCTCTCGGGAGTATGCAGAGGAGTGTATAGGCCTTGTTTCTTAGTGGTCGGTTTGGAAATAGCGCAGGCAGTGCAGGACCAGATATACTTGTTGACATCTTATTAAATTTTCAACCAGTAGAAATGTCGATGTAACACTGCCACTATCTTTTCCATGCCAAAGTGTCTTGCCACCCAACTATAGTGGGATTCCCCAACCAGCTTTGCTCACTCACTTGATGGAACATATAGATGGCACAGCATCTCGTCCTAAATCTGGAAATTAATGATAGTTGTGTTTGCACACAACATCTGGTAGGTGTTGGCATAGTCAGAATCTGTCTCATAGAGGTGGGGCCATCTGGAGGTCTCGTGGTCACAATAATATAGCACTGTGATGAGTGTCACGACTAGAGTTTGGATTAGAAAATCAGTGACTCGATTGGTACTTCATGTTTTATACTTGATGTTGAGGAGGAACTGCTGCAAATATGTGGACCACTTCTGATGGAAATCATTATGAAATTTTCCTTATGTCTGCATGAACTGCAGTGGCTTATGATTAGCGTGGATGATTGTCTCCTTCCTGAGAATGTAATCCCTCCATTGGAAAAAGGATTGCACAATCGAGTAAATTTCTTCTTCATAAGTAGGGTACTTACGTATGACATCTGATAGTGTCTCATTATGATGGGTCATGTGGTGTCTGTGTTGAGTGATGACAGCACCCATAACATAGTCTGAAGCATTTGTCTCGATCTCAAAGGGTTGTTGCAAGTTAGGTAATGAAATCATTGGGGATGAGCACAAGTGTTGCTTCAGATCATTAAATGCTTTCTGTTGGGACAGGCCCCACAAAAATTTTTCCTTACCACCACCTATGGTTATTTTGCTGAGGGCCCATGCAATATGGGAGAATCCCAACAAGAAACTACAATAGAAATTAGAAAGGCCTAAGAAGCTCTGAAGGTCAGTGAGTGTTGTTGGGGTAGGATATTCACGGATGACTTGGATCTTGGCTGGATCAACATGCACACCATGTGCATGAACAATGTGTCCTAGTTATTGGACCATGTCCATGCCAAAGGAGCATTTTTCCAAGTTGCCATATAGCTTCTGTTGTCGCAAAGTGTGCAGAACCTGTTGAATATGTTGCAAATGTTCTTCCCAAGTCTTGTTGTAGATGAGAATGTCATCAAGATACACCACCACAAAATAATTACTAAAATGCCACAAGATATTGTCCATCATCCTCATGAAAGTTGTTGGGGCATTTGTCAAACCAAAGGGCATGACCATCCATACAAAAAGACCTTATTTTGACTTGAAGGAAGTTTTCCATACATTTGTATGTTCTATTGGGACCTGATGGTAGTCAGACTTCAT
Organism: Picea glauca; assembly: GCA_000966675.3. Taxonomy (NCBI): domain Eukaryota; kingdom Viridiplantae; phylum Streptophyta; class Pinopsida; order Pinales; family Pinaceae; genus Picea; species Picea glauca. The sequence goes on from JZKD02S1756093.1 coordinate 20,334, forward strand.
ATCAATCTTACTGAAGTATTTGGGCCCCTTGAGTTGATCAAGGATATAAAAAATTTAGGGAATCAAGTATCGGTTCCTGACTGTGATTTTATTTAGGGCCTGGTAATCAATGCAGAGTCACTAGATCTCATCTTTTTTTTTCACCAGCATGATTGGGCTTCCACAAGGTGATGATTTGGGTTGAATGTGCCCCTTGTGGAGCAGTTCTTGGATATGACACTTTATCTCCTCATTTTCTAGCAGAGAGCAGTGATAGATTGGCCCATTGGGTAGCGGTGTGTCAGGGGTCATATCAATGGGATGCTTGACCTGATAGTGTAGAGGTACCCCAGTAGGTTATGAGAAGATGTCTTTGTATTCTTCCATGACCTTATCCACTTGTTTTTTCTGTGTGGAGAGGTCAACAACGAAGACCATGGATGTGGATGCCACCTTTCTCTCACTCTAAGAGTGAATCAATAAGAAGAAAAACTTCCCGGTCTAAGAAATGACCTTCCTGAATTGCTTGGAAGATATCAAGGAAATAACACTAGGTGGGACTACCTCGAGTATCCTATACAATTTCATGTTTAAAGTAATAATAACATTGTGAAGCTTAGACTCTTATACAACATGAAATTTCCATAAATAAGGTTGTCCCAAAATAAAATCACAAACTTCAAGGGGAGAAACATCACACAATACCTCATCTTTGAATGTCTTGATTCCATACATCAAGTGGAACTATTCGTTGATGCGAAGATCGCTTCCTTGATGGAGCCATTCAATGGTGTAGGGTTGTGGGTGTGACATTGTCAGCTGGGCTAACCTCTTGATGACCTCTACTGAGATGAGGTTCTTATGGATATCACTTTCAATGATGAAGTGTAGTGGAGTGCCTTTCACCCACATCTGTGAATGAAAGAGGCTCTCTCTTTCCTCTGGATCATCAAGTTCATTGGGTTGGATCTTGGTGGTAGCAACGATGCCACACGGTTTCACGTGAATGATCTGTCTCCCCTTTTCTAGTTATGAATCAGAGTTGGAACCCACATCTGATCCACCAATGACTACTTTGAGCGGTAATCAACAGTGTTATGCCAGGGGATCTTATGGAAGTTGCACCACTTCCCAGTATCTTTCTTCATCTTCCCATTTTCCTTATTTTCTTATGGCTTGGACTAGTTTTCCAGAGGTTTCCCATATTTGATCTATCCTTTTTTCTATGGATTGGGGTTTCCCTTTCCCTGCTTCTGTTGTGAGGGGTTCCCAAAACCAAACTGTAGCATCTGTTGTTTAAGCTTCTGCTCGATTTTGACGGCATATAGATAGGTCGTGCCCAAGTATGAGATGTCCAAAAAATACATTTATGTTTGGATGTATCTATATAGACCGTCATGGTACTTGAGCACTATATGTCGTTCGGAATATTTGATACCCAACTTGGTGCGCAAGGTATGGAAGAAATTGGTGAACTCTGGCATTTTTTGGTCTCTTTCCTACCGTAGTGTGATCCATCTTGTATACAAGTCGTCATAAATTCCAACATGGTATAATTGTTCCTTAATAACATCCCTGAAGGAACCCCAAGTGGGTGAAACTACAAATAATGTGTGTCTCTCTATTTCCTTTTGCTCATAGAAATTCTCCCACCATTCTTTGACATGGAGGATGGCCTTGAGGATGGAAAATGTAATCTCTTCCCTATCGAAAAAGTTGGGGACAGAAAAATACCCTTCTAGAAGGTTTAACCATTTATCTATGACATCCACATCTATTTGACCTTCAAATATAGGAATATAAAAATTGATATGTACCTTGAAGGGGGTGGTGCCTACGCTTGAGATGGATGTGTCAATTTTCGACAACCATCGAAGGATTTGTGCAAAGTTATCCATCATATCGTTCATCTATCACTCAAGGGATTCCTCAAGCAACATTTTGAAAGGATATCTTGTCATGACGTCTTTCATTTTTCCTTCCATGGATGGTTTCTTGGGCGTATGAGAGAATTTTTCCTCAAGAGAAACAAGCTCAAGACCCAACTCTCTATACCATGATCGTGTCGGGGACATGCATTAAAAAAAACAACAAGGAGTAGCCTGCTCTGATACCACTGATCCATATTTATGAGCGGAATGAAATGAAACCACAAATTTATAATATTAACACAGAGACACAATGAAAATAACATAGATACAGTAAAACTTGACTTCTATTAAATAAGAAATATTTTGAAAACTGTAAAATGTAGACTGAAAACAAGCTTGCTAGAATGGTGGCAGCTTATCTCTGAGAAGAGATGTGACGACTATGCTCATTCACAAGATGATGAGTACAATGAGGATCTGGAGGAATTTTCATAATAACATGAATGCCAAAACCCCATACATCCAAAAACCTAACCCTAGGAGATGAAGCGCCAAAAGTCATGTGGGCCTCGTTGGGGTAAGTTAGTACATCAACTTTATGGGGTCGTAACTTTTGCATACGATCTTCGTTTATGGAACACGATAGCTTGTTGGAAAGGTATTGATGAGGAGATTCATTTATGGGGATCAATAAAATCCTTTGGCTATTATTGAAGTGTCTTATCATGAAAAAATGTGGTTTGGGCCCTTAAAATGGCCCCGAAAGTTTGGGACTTGAAAAAACTGCTAAAAATAGTAAGTTGCCGAAAAAATGTTTTGAGCCAGTTGGAAAAGGTGGGTGGCCACCAAGATCCTCCTATATCACCTACACACATTATCCTCTCTTTCCCAAACTCTGTATCATTGACAGGGAGCAAAACCAGATGAGATATGCATGCTCATCTAGAAATCGCATGGTAGAACCTAGAGTTCACATACCATCGATCGTTGAGTGATAAAATGACATGTGCAACTCCCATATATAACATGGAATGGGGAATATTTAATGGGTATGAATGGTTTTGAAACTAACAAGGACAATGCTCCTACATCAATTTGGATTAACCATGGTTTCATGCTCATAGTTTTGGCATGTACTTGTATCCTATTTAAATGGGTATAATATTCCATTATTGATATTATGTGAGCAAGAATCATGTATGTTCTAATAAGAAACCCTAAAGAGAACAACCATGGAGAACATACAAGATATAAATGTCAAAAGAGTACTCATGCCACGTTCAAACATCTATAATCCTATAAATAACTATTACAACCAAAGACCAAAGTTAACCATGTTGACAACTATAAAACTCTATAAAACTATAGCTAACTAAGTAATGAATGCTTAAACATCCAACTAATTGTTAAACTAATAAATTCTTAACTAATTTGTAGATTTTAACCTTGTACAATATTTACTGCAAACAGATTTTCAATAAAAGAACAGAAGATACAATGGCAAATACAAACATTACACAGAGATTTTTCCCTTGGAAACCCAAACCAAGAAAACCAACATATTTTATATTCATTCATAGTGATACACTTTTTACAATACAATATGCATATAGGATCCAGCGGCATCCAAAACCCTAACCCAATGACTTGGATTAGTCAACAACCCTAATTCCTTAACTGGAAATAGAAAACCATCGACAAAAAACCATGTGTCGAAAAATCGCCCAAAAATGTGCCCCCCCCCTCAAACCCCCATGTGCGCCTGGTGCAACACAGACACTACTACTCGTGAAAAGAATATAACACATACCAAAAATTATCCCACTTGTTATTTTCTTTGCATACAGTGGGTTACAGGGTTACATAGTCAACAATCCAGGGCATAAATGCCCATGGATCCTCTACACCAAGAGAACTTCTCAGTGCTCACAGATTTTGTTAATGAATCTACAACATTCTTCAAAGTGTCCATCTTCATCGGCAACACTTTATTTTCTTCAACCATGTCTCTCACAAAGTGATATTGAATATCAATATGCTTTGTCTTTGAATGATAAGTTGGATTCTTCGCTCGAAAATTTGCACTATGACTATCACAATCTATCCTTACATCTTGTTGTACCAACCCAATACATGAACACAATATTTGTAACCATACTAATTCCTTACTTGCATGAGTGGCTGCCATGTATTCAGCTTCTGTAATTGAAAGTTCCACTACAACCTATCCTTTTCTCATCCAACTTATTGCTCCTCCAAACAAGTTAAAAACATACCCACTTGTAGATCTCCTATGATCCAGATATCCAGCCCAGTCTGCATCCACAAAGCCATGTATATCCACCACTCTTTCCAATCCCGGTCTTCCTTAGTAGCACAATCCATATCTAGCAGTTCCATGCAAATACCTGAAAACCCTTTTTACTATTGTCCAATGCTCCTTCCCTAGTTTTGACATATACCTGCTCAAAACTCCCACTGCATATGCAATGTCTGGTCTAGTACATACCATTGCATACATCAAACTACCAACTGCACTCACATATGGAACACAAGACATGTGCTCCTCCTCTTCCTATGTCTTGGGACATTGATCCGCATATAACTTTACACCAACAGGAATAGGAACCTTGACCGGTTTACATTCCTTCATATTAAACCTCTGCAATATTGTCTCGACATATTTTCTCTTATTTAACCAGAGTTTCCTCTTTTTCCGATCTCTTTTAATTTCCATGCCCAAAATGAAATTTGAAGCACCAAGATCCTTCATGTCAAATTTAGAGGACAACTGAGTTTTCACATCTTGGATAATCTCCTTGTTGTTTCCTATCAGTAACATGTCATTCACATACAAGACCAAATAAATCAAATGATCACCAATTAATTTAAAATACACATAGTGATCGTCTTTGCTTCTTGTGAAGCCAAGTCCCAACATATAAGTATCAAATTTTTGATACCACATCTTTGGTGATTTCTTTAAAACATACAGGTAATTTTTTAGCTTGCATACCAGCTCCTTCTTTCCCTTCACAGCATAACCTTTTGGTTCCTTCAAATAGATTTCTTCTTCTAGATCCCCATGTATAAATTTTGTCTTCACATCCATCTGTTCTAATTCAAAATAAAATGCAGTAGTAACAGATAACAAAAATATTATAGAGGTTAACCTAGCAACGGAGAAAAAATCTCACCAAAATCAATTCCCTCAACCTGAGAATAACCCTTTGCTACTAATCGAGCTTTGTATTTCTCCACTTTTCCTTCTACATTAAGCTTCTTTTTAAATACCCATTTGATGCCAATGGGATTTCTTCCAGTCGGCTATTCCACTAGATCCCAAGCATCATTCTTATCCAAAGATGACATTTCTTTTCCATGGCCCTTTTCTAGAGATTTCCATCCTCTTAATCCACTACCACCCTGACAGTTCTAGTATCATCATCAGTAATAGACAAAGAAAAATTTGGACGAAAATCAGATGGAGTATACCTTTCTCGTAGCCTTCTTTCTCGAACCAATCTCCTCAATATTGGAGTATGAGGATCTTCTTCTTCTTATTCATTTTTTTCTATAGAGTCCGGCTCATCATCCTTTAAATCAAACTTTGTTTTCTCTGGTTCTTCCTTACTTTGTAGGACTTCTTGTTTAACAACATCCTTCATTTGTATAAATACCACATCTCGGCTATACACTACCTTCTTAGTTTTTGGGTTCCAAAGCTTATAACCTTTGAGACCATCTGTATATCCAATAAAGATACACTTTTCAGCCTTTTTATCTAGCTTACTCATGTTTCCCTTTGGAACATGGACATATGCATCACATCCAAATACCTTGAGATGTGTGAGAGAAGGTTTCTTATCTGTCCATACCTCTTGTGGAGTCTTTTCATCCAGTTTTGATGAGGGTGATCTGTTAACCAGGTAACATGCAGTACCCATTGCCTCTGCCCAGAATTATTTTCCTAACCCAGCACCACTAAGCATGCACCTTGCTTTTTCCATCAGCGTCCTTTTCATTCTTTCTGCAACTCCATTCTGTTGAGGTGTATGTGGAGTAGTCTTCTACCTTGCTATAACACACTTCTTATAGAATTCTTCAAATCCATTCACACAAAACTCTCCACCATTATTTTTCCTCAGCACCTTAATTCTTTTCTTTGTTTGATTCTCAACAAGAGCCTTAAACTCTTTAAACCTGTCAAAGACTTTTGATTTCTTCCTGAGGAAATATATCCAATTATTCCTCGAGAATTCATCTATAAATGAGACATAGTACACATATTTTTCCAATGATGGGACCGATACAGGTCCAAAAACATCATTGTGAACTAGTTGTAAAATTCCTTCTTCCCTCATTGCACCAGAAGGGAATCTTACCTGATTATGCTTCCCATATACACAATGTTCACAGAAATAAAAATCCAGAGAGAAGTTAGACATGCCTTCAACCATACCTTTACCATGTAGTAGTCAAAGATCCTTCTCTCCGATATGCCCCAGTTTTTGATGCCACAGCATAATTGTTTCTCTAGAGACTATAGGAGTTAATTCTTCTTCAACTCCAATATCAGGAACAACGGAACTATTACACCCATCACTAATAGTGTTTCCTTGAAGCTTATACATAGTTCCAAACTGAACTCATTTCAACAATACCAATTCTCCTCGAACCATCCTGCAGGTTTCCTTCTCAAATATTTTTTTTACCCCTGCATCGTCCATTTTTCTTACAGAAATCAAATTTATGGCCAAACCTAGGATGTGCAGAATACTAGGCAGTGTTCTAATCCTTCCATCTATGAGCCTCAACTTGACTTTTCCTCAACCTATGATTCTGGTTGTCGAGTCATCACCAAAGAAAGCATTACCTCCATCATACCTTTCATATTCACAGAACCACTCCCTGTGGGGATTCATTTTAAAGGATGCACCTGAGTCAACCAACCATTCCTCATGATCTACATGTGTGCTTGAAGAATCCAAGTACACATCCCCTCCTTCTTCCTTGGAGGTCTTTTCTTCTGTAGAAGGAGATTCTTCAGATCCCTTCTTTTTCTCAACTTTGGATCTACACTGCTTCTTGTAGTGCCCTTTTTTTCCACATCTCCAACATACCTTTACAAACTTTACAGGAGATTTAGATCTACCCTTAGACTTTTATCACCCACTTGAGAACTTAGATCTATTTCTTTCCTGGGAACGTCCTCTTGCAAATAATGTGTCTCTGCTCTGTCCTTCCATATTATTTTGTCTCATCTCCTCTGACAACAAGGATGAGACCACTTCATCAAACTTCAAAGAATTTGTATTACTACCTATGGCCACAACCAGACTATCCCACGAGTCTGATAAAGAACACAATAAACCGATACATTTATCTTCATCTAAAATTTTAATCTCAACAGATACTAACTAACTTACCACAATATTGAAGGCATTCAAATGCTCTGCCACCGAGTCTCCATATCTCATCCTCAGGTTATACAACTTCTTTCTCAGGAATAGTTTATTTACTAGGGACTTAGAATGATACAATTTTCCCAACTTATCCCATAAATCCTTGGTTGTAGCTTCCTCTGACACATTCAGTAATACTGAATCTAAGAGACACAGACGGATTGTGCTCTTTGACTTCCGATCCAACTTTTTCCAGTCATTTGTTGAAGTTCCTATAGGTTCAATACCTGGATCTATCGTGATCCACTGATATATGTCCACCAAAAGATCTTCCATCTTGATCTTCCACAACTCAAAACTTTGCCCATTAAACTTCTCTATCTCCATCTTTGAATTGCTTGCCATTTCTTTTCACCTGAAAAATAAATACCATAGATCTCCCACTGTAACAAGGCTTATCAGAGTCTCAAGCCAAACCCTTGACCACAAAGGTGTCCCCCTGAAGCCAACAAAGCTCTGATACCAAATGTAGATTTTAAACATCTACAATATTTACTACAAACAGATTTTTAGTAAAAGAACAGAAAAGATACAATGGAAAATACAAACATTACACAGATATTTTTCCCCTGGAAACCCAAATCGGGAAAACCATCATATTCTATATGCATTCATAGTGATACATTTTTTACAATACAATATACATATAGGAGCCAGCGGCATCCAAAACCCTAACCCAATGACTTGGATTAGTCAACAACCCTAATTCCTTAATCGGAAATAGAAAACCATCGGAAAAAAACTATGTGCCGAAAAACCGCCCAAAAATGTGCCCCCCCCTCAAACCCCCCTGCGCACCCAAATCAACTCAAACACTACTACTCTTGCAAAGAATATAAAACATACCCAACATAATTATCCCACTATAATTAATATTTTGTAAATAAATATCATTGTGTAAATCTTGTTAATAAGTAATTTCCTTGTTAATTCAGATATTTGGTTCTCTACATGAGCTCTGTGCATAGCCTCCAAATCCATATTCATGTTGAATCACACAAGATGGACACAACATCTAGAGGGGGATCATAACCCCCTCCAGAAAAATACATAGTATAATTCAAAGCTTGGGTCATTGCCTCATCCACGGCCTCAAAAGGATAGCCATCCCAATTTGTTAAATGAACAAAAAAAAGGATAGACTTGGGTAAGCTTCAGACATCTCTGGATTTCACCCCTAATCATTTTTTGAAAACTTTTATTTACTTTGGGAATGGACATTATGATAGAATGAGAAATATGGGAAGTCCTTTACATCCCCTTTTTATGGGATGCTATATATTGTGACGTATGTAGTGTTGGAATCTTGACCTGGGTTTTGGCTCTGTATGGTTATGATTATATACATTGGCCTTGGAAGTTCCATCTCTCTGTTTTTATCCCAAAAAAATTGCAGATTGGTTCTCTAGGGCATGTTATTTATTTTGAGGTATGTAGTGTTGGCATATGGACCTAGGTTTTGTCTTTGTATGGTTATAATGATACAAGTCAACCTTGGAGACTCTATCTCTCTCTCTATCTCTCTCTCTATCTCTCTCTCTATCTCTCTCTCTATCTCTCTCTCTTTTTTTATTCCCATAGAATTGCATATTGTTTCTTTGTGGGGAAAGCCAAATCTGTTGTGGAAGATTTTCGAGAAATTTGTTTTAATCTCCCTTGTTCATTCTACCCTTTTCTCATTTTTTGGGGCACACTATAGTGAATATTTGAGTTTCTAGTTGGATTTTATAGGAGACTTCGGATACGGGAAATATATGGTTCCTCTATGGCCTGAAGATAAACTTTATTATATCATTTGTGTATGAGCCTCTTTTCAACACCAGGTTCCTTGTTTTTTCTAATATAATTTGGATCTAGAAGCTTTGCTTCCTTGCTCTCCACCTCATTCCTCCCAATATCCAAAAGGGGACACATATCCCCACTCTAGAAATATAGGTTAATAGAATTTTTAGCTGTGCAAAAAGTGCACATCCTCAGACTTGGATAATCATGGAACCAAGAAAATGTGAATACATCCACATGTAACTATAGAGGCATGAAGAACACTTGAAAAATAATGACATTGCAATGATAACCCTTTAAAATGTTATCCATAACCTGGAATTACAACAACAAGATCGGTATCACAAGATAATGGGCATCCGTGAAGAACATGGGGAACTATTTTTAGGCATTGAAATGGATTGCTACAAACTAAAGTAAGTTGTTGGTTACATAAGTGAATGGTAGACTTCAAATATGGAGACTCGATAGATAGCAAGGCAAGAAGATGGAAGAGATCAAGAAGAAGAATCTAAAAATCAATTCAATGAGACAAAAGGAACAAGCCATAACATCACCCAGCCTGAAGCAAACCTGTAGTATAAATATTTCGTGTATAACACAAATCTACTTGTATTTTGAATGTTTTTTATAGACTTTATACTAGTCATGTTAGTACTCTTACAGCTACAACGAGAATGAAAGGCTTAGATAATAGGGAGACAAAAGAATGCCAATGAGGACCTTTTTTGAAATAGTAGATTTACTTTGCAATTTTTTTCCATTTTTTACCACCAATATATATATATATATATATGTGTGTGTGTGTGTGTGTGTGTGTGTGTGTGTGTGTGTGTGTGTGTGTTTAAAAAACAAATTATCCAATTATACTCTTATCATTTGATATAAGCAAGCACTTGTATATTCTAATAAAATACTCTGAAGAGAACAATTAGGAAAATAATATAATATATAAATGATGAAAGAGTACGCATGCCTTGTTCATATGTATATAGTCCTATAATTAACTATTACAACTAGAGTTCAAAGTTGACAAGGCCAAAAACCATCAAACTCTAGAAAAGAACACCTAATTGAGTAATGAATGATAACTAATCCTAATGAATGCTTAAATAGATAACCAACCATTAAGAAAATAAATGCTTAACTAACTTTCCTACTCTACCCTCATCATTCCTCCTAGTTTATATGGAAATCATACCCACTTTCCTTCTGGTTTAAAAAGTGACAAGTGAATTTGACAAGGCAAACATGAATAGCATTGTGTGCCTCGTATACAAGAGAACATGATTGCATGTTTGTAACCATGGAGTGGAGTGAGCCAAGAATATAGATTCCAACATGAACTAGAGAAGCCATAAAATATGTAGATTCTTTCATTTGGGAAGATAATTTGTCAAAGAATGTGGGATCCACAATCAAGAAATGTCTATTATGGATATCTAGAGTTGATACCTTGTACTTGGACATTCTAAGAATTTGGATAGCTTCTACCATTGTGGTCACCAAGGGAGTACGAGACTCCAACAACTCATCATTATTGGGAATCAACAGTATAGTAGGAATTTGATTTAATAAAAGTGTGGGCAATAACAACATACTAGGAATTTGATTTAATAAAAATGAATTTGATTTAATAAAAATGTGTTGATGTGTTTTTCTTATTAACTATCAACCAAGTGTAAGTGAATTTTTAGTCTAGTTTTTAAAATCTAAAGAGTGCAAGTGATCATGAAAATGTGGATTTTTTTTCCTTAGAATTCATAATCAATTTCAAACATTTCAATTATCCTCCTTTACATAAGATCAAATGGGAGGATAAGTCTATATAAATTAAAATATATATACCAAGGTCAAATGGGAGGATAAGTCTTTATATAAATTAAAATATATATACCAAGGTCAACTGTGAGGATAAGTCTCTATATAAATTAAAATATATATACCAAGAAAGTATGGCATGGGAATGTATAGCCTCTCATAAGATATCCAATTGCCATATCTTTTCCAAGCATCTTACAAAATGAAAATCAAAGGTCATATGCTTGAAATATAAATATTTTTATATGAGAAACATGGAAGCAACGCTAATGGATTAATTCAAGTGTTTCTAAATTCTAAAATTAATAAAGTGAAAAAAAAATATATATATATATATATAAAAGTAGGTTTCATTTCTTTTTTTCTTTCCTCCCATATTTTACATGGAATTTTTATGAGGGATAATTTTAAAAATGGAAATTTATCTTAAAATGTAGAAATTTTGGCTAATTTTACTATTCCTTAATATGTAAACTATAAAATGTTTGGCGATGTTTTTGTAAAAATATTCAAATTTTTAAGGATTTTATATAGTTTCTATAAAATTTTGGCTATTTTTAGGTAAAATAATTTTATTCTATAGAATTTGGGTGAATCACTTTTAGAAAAAAAAATGGAAATTGGTGAATCATTTTTTGGGAGAAAGCATGGAAAATTAGCCCTTGGGAGAAATTTAGCCCCTAAAATTTTCCTTGATTTCCATATAGAATATGGAGTCGGAGTCACCCCACCCTCCACATCACCTCACTCAGTATTCCTTTGCATCATTCCTTCACTTGTCATATCCCTCTTCTCTCACATCTAATTTTCCACTCTATGTGGAATTTCCATTTGGAATGGGAGCCACCCCACCCTCCATATCACCTAAATCCTTATTCCTCTACACCATTTGTTCATGTCATATCCCTTTTCTTTTGCATTAAGTTTTACATTTGGATGAAAACATGTGGAGCTCCCTTCCTCCACCTCTATATGCAGCTTGTGTTCTTAAGTTTTTTTCCCCTCTCACCATGTATGCTTCCCAATGCAACCTATATCCTACCACATTGTGACACATAAAAACCATCAATCAATCAAGGACATGTGGTAAATTACAAGCCACCCATGGGATGATACTTGGAAAGCATGGATAGGCTAGTAGTGACTAGGTAGTGGAATGTCATGATCATCCAATTTTCCATGCAGATGTGACATGCCATGATCATCCAATTTTCTATGTATATGTGGAGGTGTGGAGCCCCTTACCTCAACATGTGTATGCTTCTTATGTTCCTAAGTTGATTCCCCTCTTAGCAGCCACCAATCAATCAAATTTAGGTGGTAGAGGTCATGCCAGGCATGGTAGGACACTTGTACTAGTAGTGATTGGGTAGTGTCAAGTCATTATCATCCAATTTTCCATGCAATTGTGACATGCCATGATTGTCCAATTTTTCATGTGCATGCAAATGTAGAGGTGAGAAACCCCTTGGATCCTCCCTACCTCTATATACCTATGCTTATTATGTCATTAAGTTTTTCTCCCCTCTCACCATGTATTCTTCCCAATACAACCTTTAAACAACCACATCGTGATACATGCTAGCCACCAATAAATCAACGACATGTGGCATAGGATCCTCTCACAATGAAACATTCATCCTACCACACTATGACACATGGAAACCACCCATAAAGGACACATGGCAGAGGAAAGGTCATTCATGTGATGACATTTAGCAAGAATGGGTTGGCTAGTAGTGATTAGGACGTTCCTGTTGGTTGTGGAGCCTGATTATCTTCCTGATTTAGAGGTCTTTTACTTTCAGCTATGTTTATACCCCATGAAGTATTTACACCCCAGAAGTATGTACACTCTTCCACGTGGGGG
>JZKD02S1756093.1:62663-73139 GCA_000966675.3 Picea glauca
ATAATTGTTTCAAATGAAGTAATCGATCTTAAGCAAGAACAAGAAATGATTGTTGAATGGAAAATCAATCACAGGTTGCTTCAAGATAAGCTCATGTCGTGCAAATATTACAAGTTTGTAGTCATATTTTTGATGCTATCATTAGTAATGTTGTCTACATGGATGATAGTGGCTTCAGTAAGATGTAACAAGGTTCAAATGGCTAACAATATGTTGTCAGTTGTCATGATTGTGTTACCATTGATCTTGATGAGACAGGTGAACAGGACAAAGTTCAGAGACATAGGACAAGCTAGGTGGCCTATCCCGAGCTTGTTGACTGGTCAGTAACCTTTTAGGGACCAAAAGGTCCTTTAGTGGGGAGGTGTGATCCAGAATCAGATCCAGGAGCCTGACAGGGCTCAAAAAGGCTCAAAAATGAAAGTTCTCGGAATCAGATGAAACCAATTCCATTGCGACCGACTCGTCGCACTAATTTCATCCATATATTTAATTTCTCAAGAGGGCTCTGTATGCAAGAGTTATCGCACTCTGATCAGATTCCCAAACAATGAAAAATTCAAAGGTCAAGTGGAAAAAATTCAATGCTGACGTATGCATGACGTCACCAAAGATATTTCGGGATGCTAACATGGCAGAGGTAGGTGATGGCAAGTGGAAACCTATGACTAGGCAGATGTTGCAGACTTGGACCAATACAGTTCCAACATGTGGCATGTGATTTGTCAAATGTGGTGGTTCCACGTGGCCCATGCATGGGAAGCCACGTGGCACCCAGTCATTAGTCGAAGTGGCAGGTTTCAAAAAATTTGGAGGTTCGTGGGTTTTGAACCCACAACCTGTGGCAAAGTCAACGCTTTTGGAAATGACGAAACACCAACGTGCCCCACATGCTCCTTGTTTTATTAACCCATTTTATTAATATATAAAGTTTGATATATATTATATGGAGGATGGAAAGGGGTAGGGGATAAGCCCCAACCCACGGTTGCACGTTATAATATGACCACAGTTAGGGTCACGAGCACCATAAGTTAACCACCATCGCAGAGATAGCACCAAGCCCTCAGATTCCAAGTGTATCTGACGTGACTGGGGCTATAAGATAAGTGTTAGCGCGGGTTTTTTGGGTGCAGTCATATTAAAAAACAACCACATTACCCTGTGTTTCAAGCTAAGGGGCCAGCGCACAGCCCTTTGGGCTGGCGCTTAGCCACCTAAGTGCCATGTGACCGAGAATTAGAGGCGCACATCCATTGTGGGGGGATTAAGCCCTATATTAAACATAAAGTGGGTTTTATATTATAGTTTTGGATTTTTTTAATGGATTTTGGCCTGTAATAGTGGATTTTGCCCATTTTTTGGGGATATTGGGCATTTTTGGAGGCCATATTTTGGGAGGATGTTGGGGAAGGATAACCAACTTCAGATCTATAAAAACCAGGCTTGTTTGAGGCCATGGAGAACATTCATATTAGATTTATGCTTAAGCAAAGCCAATCCAAAGCCATTTTTATGTAGGGAAGTTGTTGAGGAGCAGACGCTTGCGGGCCATTTCTGGGAGCTACACTCAGTATTTTTCAGTGCCATCAGTTGTGTTGGATTTCTAAGGTCGAGAAGAAATCAGTGAGACCATTATGAGATCTATTTTATGTACTTTTTATGTACTTTTCAAGAATTTAATAATTAATAAAGAATCCTCCCCCACTGAGACAAAGGCCCGGAGACGTAGGCAATTTTGTGTCGAACTCTGTTATCACTTCTCTTGTTATGGTTTGTTGTTATTATTGCTTCAGTTCAGATATGTATATTGTCTTATGGATATTATGATTCTTCATTAAATTCATCCTCTTTCATTCAACTTCTTAAATGGTTAATCAACGCATGCAATTAATAACTCAACCACAGTCATTAAAAGATCTTTTCGAATCAAGTGGTATCAGAGCTAGTTGACGTTTGGATTTGAGTTTTGCATGTTAACCAGGGAAAAGCTGCAGCGTGGTGAAAAAAATATTGTTAAAGATAATCCATTAATTGGATTGAGAAAGAGAGCTTCTCACAGCGAGAAGATGGCATCGGAAGAGGGACTTTCTTTTGATGAGAAAGAGTTTCAAAAAAATGTCTTTGCTATGTCGGAGATGGTGAAAGTTTTGTATGAGGATTACTTGGAACGAAAGAGACCAGTTCTTGGGAAATATTCAAATGGAAAAAGTGAAGAGGAATAGGGTCCTCCTCAGATTCCTCCTTCACCTAAATCATCACCTCCTTCTTCTCCTTCTTCTTCAAGTTCAAGTTCTAAATCCAATGCAAAGAAACATGTTCATAAACATAAGAATGAAATGCCATTATTAAAACTTGATGTTAAATTTGAGTTGCCCATATATGATGGTGAAGTAAATGCAGAGAAACTTGACAATTGGGTCAGGCAGATGGAGGTTTATTGTAGTGTGCAACAGATCAAGGATGAGGCCACACAAATCAAGTTGGCATCTTTGAGACTTGCAAGCACCACTCTCATATGGTGGAAAAGCAAGTTGCAAAATGGAACACAACAACTAGGTAATGTATTTCCATCATGGCAAAGTTTCATTGTTGCACTTAGAAGAAAATTTTATCCTTTGGGTTATAAATAAAAAGCATTAATTGCATGGCAATCCTTAAAACTAAGAAAAGGACAAACAGTGCAAGAGTATATTGATGGCTTTCGAAAAATGGCATTGATGTTAGATATCCCTTTACATGCATAGGAAACCCTTATGAAGTATATAGGAGGTTTACCTAGACATATTAGAAACATTGTATTCATGTTTGGACCCACTAACCTTGATGAGGTTTCTGTTCAAGCGACATACATTGAAGCAAGGAAAGCAGGTGCATCAGGGGGATTGTCTTCAAGGAAAGAGAACAAGAGAAGGTGGACAGACAAAAAGGAAAATGCAGTGGCGAGAAAGGAAGAGAAGCCCTCTTGCAAGAATTTCAAGAAAGAGGGGCATGATGAGGACCGTTGTTGACAGTTGCATCCCGAGAAGAGGCCAAAGTGGTTCAAGGAAAAGAAGGGAAGACAAACAATTGCAGCGACAACAAGACCCACAGACTTGGGATCAAATTCAGGCGATGAATCAAAGATATCATTGGTTGGTATGACAGGTAAAATTGGTGAAGGCATTGATTGTAGAAGTATCTTGTTTCATATAAAGACCATCATGCAACGCACTAAGATAGACACATTAATCGACAGTGGATCTCAAGCTAATCTAATCTCAGAAGAATTGGTTAAGCAATTAGGGTTAAAAACACAAGTACATCATAAGCCTTACACACTTAAATGGATAAGCAATCATCATCAAATCCACATAACAAAGCAGTGCACAATCAAATTTGCAATTTCATCTAAGTATGTGGACGAGGTAACATGTGATGTAGTGCCATTAAGAGAATGTGGAATGTTCTTAGGTAGTCCATACTTATATGATCGTAAGGCAATCTTCTATAGGACAAATAATCAATATCAATTAACCAAAGCAGGTCAAGATTATGTGGTTCATGCTCATCATGTTAAGGCAAATAAAACACTTCAAACAATGGAACAATTAAAGAAGGCAGTGAAAGCAAGAAACAAACCAATAATTGTTTCAAATGAAGTAATCGATTTTAAGAAAGAACAAGAAATGATTGTTGAATGGAAAATTAATCACAGGTTGCTTCAAGATAAGATCATGTCGTGCAAATATTACAAGTATATCAGCTCATTTGCAGTCGTCATTTTGATGCTACCATTAGTAATGTTGTCTACATGGATGATGGTAGATTTAGTAAGATGTAACAAGGTTCAAATGGCTAACAATATGTTGTCAGTTGTCATGATTGTGTTACAATTGATCTTGATGAGATAGGTACATAGGACAGAGTTCAGAGACAGAGGACAAGTTGGGTGGACTATCCCGAGCTTGTTGATTGGTCAGTAACCTTTTGGGGACCAAAAGGTCCTTTAGTGGGGAGGTGTGATCCAGAATCGGATCCAAGAGCCTGATAGGGCTCAAAAAGGCTCAAAAATTGAAGTTCTTGGAATCGAATGAAACCAATTCCATTCCGACCAACTCGTCGCACTGATTCTGGCCATATATTTACTTTCTCAAACGAGCTCTGTATGGGAGAGTTATCGCACTATGATCAAATTCCCAAATAGTGAAAAAGTCAAAGGTCAAGTGGCAAAAAGTCAATGTCGACGTTAGCATGACGTCACCAAAGCTTTTTTAGGATGCTGACATGGTAGAGGTAGGTGATGACAAGTGGAAACCTGTTACTGGGCAGATGTTGCAGAATTGGACCAATACAGTTCCGACACATGGCATGTGAGTTGTCAAATGTGGTGCGACGTGGCCTAGGCATGGGCAGCCACGTGGCACCCAGTCATCATTCGAAGTGGCAAGTTTCAAAATTTTTGGAGGCTCATGGGTTTTGAACCCACAACCTATGGCAAAGTCAATGCTTTGGGAAATGACGAAACACCAACGCGCCCCATGTGCTCCTTGCTTTATTAACCCATTTTATTAATATATAAAGTTTGATGTATATTATATGGAGGGTGGAAAGGAGCTGGGACCAAGCCCCAACCCATAGTTGCATGTTATAATATGACCACAATTAGGGGCGTGGGAACCATAAGTTAACCATCGGTGCAGAGATAGCACCAAGCCCTCAGATTTTGGGTGTATCCGACGTGACCGAGGCTATATGATAAGTATTAGCACAGGTTTTTTGGGTGCGGTCATATTAAAAAACCACCACATGACCCTATTTTTCGGGCTAAGGGGCCAACGCACAGCCCTTTGGGTTGGCGCTTGGCCACCTAAGTTCCATGTGACCGAGAATTAGGGGCACGCATCCATTGTGGGGGGATTAAGACATATATTAAACATAAAGTGGGTTTTATATTATAGTTTTGGATTTTTTAATGGATTTTGGCCTGTAATAGTGGATTTTGCCCATTTTGGGGGGATATTGGGCATTTTTGGAGGCCAGATTTTGGGAGGAAGTTGGGGAAGGATAACCAACTTCGGATCTATAAAAACCAAGCCTGTTTGAGGCCATGGAAGAGAGACAGATCAGAGTTATGCTGAAGCAAAGCCAAGCCAAAGCCATTTTTATGTAGGGACGCTTTTGAGGAGCAGACGCTTGCGGGCCATTTCTAGGAGCTACACTCAGTCTTTTTCAGTGTTGTCAGTTGTGTTGGATTTCTGAGGTCGAGAAGAACACGGTGAGACCAGTATGAGATCCATTTTATGTACTTTTTATATACTTTGAAAGCATTGAATAATTAATAAAGGAGCCTCCCCCACTGAGACAAAGGCCCGAAGACGTAGGCAATTTTGTGTCGAACTCTGTTATCACTTCTCTTGTTATGGTTTTTTGTTCTTATTTCTTCAGTTCATATCTGTATATTGTCTTATGGTTGTTATGCTTCTTCATTAAATTCATCCTCTTTCATTCATCTTCTTAAATGGTTAATCAATGGATGCAATTAATAACTCAACCACAGTCATTAAAAGATCTTTTTGGATCACCTTGCCTCACACTCAGAAAATATTGCTCATAACAACAAGAGATGATTATATTTCCCCAGCATACTAGGCAATGTCCTTCCTCCTCCCATATGCTATATTTATCCAAAAGTATGTGTGCCTATGTATTTTCCCCTTGGGGAATTTTAACAGCTTTCCAAATCCCTGATTTTCAGGGGCTGCCAATGGCCAAATTCCTTATTTACCAATTATAACATTCATCCCTGAGGTAGTTCCAACATGTTCCACCCTCATGGAGTCATGGTCAACTGATTTTCAACTTGGTTGTTTAATTTGTCCATCAACAATAAATATAAAATTATTTGTTTCTTACAAGTGTCATAGTCAAAGAGTTATTTGGGTCAAATCGGATCTTTTCCCAACAGTCATAATCATAATTTACAATTAATTAAATTTGAAATTTGGAATTGCCATAAATGGCAATAATTTTCCAATTTTGAATTTACCAAAAACGGAAATAAATTCTTAAGCAATTTTGGACTTAAAAATAATTTATTTTTAGGGATGTTATATCCTTTCCCCCTTCAATAAAAAACTTTCCTCAGTGTTCCTCCCTTCCTCGGAACAGGATTGGATGCAATTTTTTGCAAATCTCCCTCCAACTTCCAAGTGGCCTCCTCAGGACTAAAGTGCTTCCATTGCACTTTTACCTGGGCGATGGCTTTGTTCCGTAGTGTTATTTCTCTCCTTTCCAGAATGCGCGGAGGTTTTGCTTGGAACTCACCTTCTAGTTCCACCTACACCAAGTTCCAATCAATCATATGAGTAGGGTCATGAACATAATTCTTTAACAAAGAAACATGAAATACATTATGAATTTTTAGATTGGCAGGAAGTGCAAGTTGGTATGCCACGAGTCCAATTCCAGCTAAGATTTTGAAAGGGCCACAAAACCTGGGTGCCAACTTGGCACAGTTCCCTAGATTTAGTGAAGTTCTTTAGAATTTGAATTTTAATAGATGTGGTCTCCCACTTGAAATTCCAGGTGTCTTCTTTTCAAGTCCGTGTAACTTTTTTGTCCGTCCTGAGCCTCTTTTAAATTTGGTTGTACTTTTCTTACCATACTCTCCATTTCCTCGAGCATTTTTTGTCCCACCACGAGTCTATCAACTGGTTTATCCCAAATAATCAAATTTTTACACTCTCTGTCATACAGTACCTCGAAGGGGCTCATCTTAGCCGATGTTTGGTAACCATTGTTGTATGCAAATTCCACCAAGTGTAGGTAGTCTTCCCACTTTCTTGGTTTTTTCCTTACGTACATGCGTAGCATATATTCCACAATTTGGTTTGTCCGTTCGGTCTGCCCATCCGTTTGTGGATGATAACTTGTGTTGAAATTCAATTTAGAATTTAACCCTGCAAACAATTCTTTCCAAAAAGTAGATGTAAGTTTTACGTCTCTATCCGAAATCACCATTTTAGGAATACCATGCAGTATAAAAATTTCTTTCACAAATATTTCAACGATGTTAATAGCTTTAAAAGTAGACTTTACAGTAATAAAGTGTGCATATTTACTAAGATTATCGATTGCCACCATAATTGAATCATTTTGTTTTTGAGTTTTAGGCAAACCTATAATAAAGTCCAATGATATAGTCTCCCATTTCCATTATGTCACGGCTAAGGGCTGCAACAAGACGGTTGGATGTTGGTGTTCGGCTTTCACCTGCTGACAATATTGACACTTAGCTAAGTATTATGTTGTTTCGCCCTTCATATTAGGCCAATAAAATAACTTCCTTAGTGTTGTTACCATTTTCTGGTATCCCAGATGACCAGAATATGGTTTCTCGTGTACTTCGTCCAAAATCGTTAACTTTAATTCCACCGAATCTGGTATGTATATTTTGGTTTTAAATCGTAGTAGACCATTTCTTTCCAAACTCATATCTGTTTTGTCTGAATTTTCTATATTATTCTGTAAATTTTCCACTGTTTTAGTGTAATTTTCATCGTTATTACCTTCAGCCCTTATCCTCTGCTCAATATCGCTTTCTTCCTTGCTAATGTTTATTTCAAATAGCCCATGAACTCTTATACTTAAACCATCAGTCACCTTATTTTCCTTACCCTTGATGTGTCTTAACTCAAAGTCAAATTCGCTGAAGAAGGCCATCCATCTTGCTTGCCTTGCATTAAGGTATGGTTGACTAAACAAAAATTTCACACCATTGTTATCAATCAATAACATAATTTTTTTGCCCATTATATAGTGCCACCACATATTTAAGGCATGTATTACATCTACCAACTCTAAGTCATGAGTGATGTAGTTTTGTTCATGCTCCTTTAGTTTTTGAGACTCATAAAAAATAGCATGCCCTTCCTAAGTCAGGACACCACCCAGACCTTCTTTACTTGCATCCACATAGACCGTGAAGTCTTTGTTCGGGTCTACTACCTTTAAAATGGGTGTGGTTGTTTACAATTCCTTTAACTTGTTAAAATTGTCCTGACATTTATGTGACTAGTTAAACTTGGTTCCCTTCTTTTGTAATGATGTTATAGGGTATGCAATATTGGAAAACCCCTCTATAAATCTGTGGCAATATCCAGTGATTCCCATGAATGACTGGATGTCCGCTACATCCTTAGGGATCGGCCATTCCATGATGGCTCTTATTTTCTCAAGATCGACCACAATACCTTCTTCAGATATTACGTGTCCTAGGTACTGTATTTTCTTCTAATAAAAGTCACACTTATCGAATTTAGCATACAATTTGTGTTTTCTTAAATTTTGCATAACTATCCTTAGGTTTTCTTCGTGTTCTTCTTCTATTTTAGAATATACTAGGATATCATCAATAAATCAAAACAAACTTGTCCAAGTATTGACTGAAAATGTTGTTCATTAAACACATAAATGTGGCTGGCGTGTTAGTGAGACCAAACGGTATAACAACAAATTCGTAATGTCCATATCTCATTCTGAATGTTGTTTTACTTATGTCCTCATCTTTTATCCTAACCCGGTGATAACCAGATCTTAAATCCAATTTAGAGAAAATCTTTGCCCCACCTACTTGATCGAACAGATCATTGATCCTAGGTAAGGGGTACTTGTTCTTAACCGTCATTTTGTTTAATTGTTTGTAATAGATGCATAATCTCAGAGTTTTGTCTTTCTTTTTAACAAAAAGGACCGGTGCTCCCCATGGTGAAACACTCGGTCTGATATATTCTTTATCCAATAATTCTTGTAGTTGAATTTTTAATTATGTTAATTATGGTAAACTCATTCGGTAGGGTGCTTTAGATATAGGAGTTGAACGAGGCAGTAGATCAATATAAAAGTCTATCTCTCTCCTTGGGGGTAATTCAGGTATCTCATCAACAAATACATCTCTGAAATCATGCAAGACGACAAAATCCTCCAAGCTATGTTTATTTTCTTTTTCCAATAGATTTGTCACTTGGATGGCATAAATATGACAACCCTTTCTCATGCACTTCTTAAATTGCATAGCTGAAATCTGCCTAATTGAGACTATTTTTTGTATACCTTGTATTGTTCTAACAGCATCATTTTTGTATTTATACTTGAGTGATTTTTTGTAGCATTCTAAAACTGCTTTATGTATTTCTAGCCAATCCATTATGATAATTATGTCATAAGACCCTAATGGTAGAATGATAAGATCTGTCTTTGTGTTTTGACCGCATAAACTGAACTCACAGTCGCAAATAAAATTAGATGCTTTTATTTTTGTCCCTGTTGCAAGTTGCACTAGCCAGGATTTTGCATGTTTTGTTCTTTTAAGTTTATTTGAATCCACTATACCAGGAGAGATATAACTTAATGTATCTCTAGGATCAATTAAAACAAAAACACGAGTGTTGTTAATTTTACCTTCAATTTCCACTACAGTGGATTGGTGGTCAGCTTGTCAACCATCCACGACAGCATTGATCCAATGTAAACTTTTGCCTACATCTCCCACTGTAGAGGCTTCATGTAGGTTGTGAACCGTAGTCATGGTTGTTGAAGTCAAATGTGGAAAGTTCCTCCTTAAGTGAGGTTCTCCACATTCCCAGCATTTTAACGGTTCTCTGGGGCTGTCCCCAAACTTCTTTGTTCCTAGATTAACTGGTTTACCACCTCCTTGGGTGTTTTGGTTTTTGGAGTGAAAATATTTCCTTGGAAAACTCTTTTCTACATTCTGGAAAGGGGTTGGTTGATATCCCTTCTTCCGCTGGTTCATTCGGTCTTGTTTCTTGTCCTTCCAACCCTTAGGGAATTTTGATCATTGTTTGTATTGGTCGTAACACATTCGAGCCTTCCAAAAAACTTCACTCAAGGACTTCGTGTTTTCGAATTCGATTATGTCCTTATAGGACTATGGTAAACAACTTCGGAACTACTGGACTTTTGCTTTGTCCTCCCGGATATAAGGCACGAACCTTAATAATTCCAAGAATTTGTTTATCAGGTCATCCATAGTCATTTGATTGAGTCGTAGTTCATACAATTCTTTGGTTTTTCTTTCATAGTAAATTTCAGATAGATATTGTTTCTTAAAGTATTTCTTAAAATCTGACCATTCCATCTATTTTTCCTTTAGGCCCTTGGCCAACTTCAGGTCCTGTCACCATATGCTAGATTTTTCTTTCAGATTATAGATGGCCATTTTGACCTTCATATTGTTGGAATAGTTGTATATCTCAAAATACTTCTTTATGTCTAATAACCATGCTTCAGCTTCCTCCCATGTTTTGGATTCCCCGTCAAAGGTAGACGATTTAATTTCTTAAAATCTCCCTCAAGATGATCCACCTCTTTCCTTTTTCTTCCTATTTTTGTTTTATCTTCCACTGAAGGTGTACCTTCGGAAGAGTTGTCCCCTTTTTCTGCTTCAGGCCTAGAATTCTTGGAGGCCCTTTTACT
>JZKD02S1756093.1:75628-85661 GCA_000966675.3 Picea glauca
TATGTATGTATGTATCCCTATGCTTATATGGGTAATTTTCTAAGTCTTGTTTGGCACTTGCATTGTCTGTATTTCCACTACTTAATACAGTCTTGTTTATATAACCCACAGAGATATGTCTGTATATATATATACATCAGATTTACTTTCCAAATTTATTTTAGTGTTTGCACAGTCTAAAGTTCACTTGCAGAACTAAATATCTTAGATGCATATGATTAACATATCTGGTAGGGATTTCCAGAATAGCAATGAAAGGATATGTTGTTTAACACAGATGTATATCCTAATATATTCCCATAATTAAATTCCATTTCCATCCAAGATACATAGAAATTTTGTCCAACACATATAATTAAACCGTAAGGGTTTATCCTACAATTCATCCCATTCCATCAGAGTTTAATAAACAGAACAATTCATCCAAATTTAAACAGATGCATTCTATCAACTAATAACTCAAATAACATTTGACCAGAGAAAGAGTAGATAGACATATCTAAATAGTTTTCGAACAACAAATGGAATAACCAAGTTCCTCCCAACCTTAGAACTAGATACATCCAATCTACTTGTTTCGTTCACCCCCTATCCTCAACATGAATCCACGAGGGTGAACTTCCAGAACTCCTCCTTAGAAATAGTTCTTCAGTTTCAGAAAACAACTTCTCCTTGCCTCACTCTCAGAAAGTAGTGCTCATAACAACAAGAGATGATTGTATTTCCCCATCATACTAGGCAACGTCCTGCCTCCTCCCATATGCTATATTTATCCAAAAGTATTTGTGCCTAGGTCTTTTCCCCTTGGGGAATTTTCACAAATTTCCAAATCCCTGATTTTCAAGGGCTGCCAATGGCCAAATTCCTGATCTTCCACTTGTAACATTCATCCCTGAGGTAGTTCCAACATGTTCTCCACTCAAAGAGTCATGGTCAGCTGATTTTCAACTTGGTTGTTCCATTTGTCCATCAACAATAAATATAAAATTATTTGTTTCTTACAAGTGTCATAGTCAAAGAGTTAGTTGGGTCAAATCAGATCTTTTCCCAAAAGTCATAATCATAATTTACAATTAATTAAATTCGAAATTCGTAATTTCAATAAATGGAAATAATTTTCCAATTTCGAATTTACCAAAAACGGAAATAAAATCTTAAGCAATTTCAGACTGAAAAAAAATAGTTTATTTTTGGGGATGTTACATCCTTTCCCCCTTCAATAAAACATTGTCCTCAGTGTTTGTCCCTTCCTCGGAATAGGATTGGATGATATTTCTGCAAATCTCCCTCCAACTCCCAAGCGGCCTCCTCGGGACTAAAGTGCTTCCATTGCACCTTTACCTGGGCGATGGCTCTGCTTCGTAGTGTTATTTCTCTCCTATCCAGAATGCGCAGAGGTTCTTCTTGGAACTCGCCTTCTAGTTCCACCTACACCAAGTTCCAATCGATCATGTGAGTAGGGTCATGAACATAATTCTTTAACAAAGAAACATGAAATACATTATGAATTTTTAGATTGGTAGGAAGTGCAAGTTGGTATGCCACGGGTCCAATTCGAGATAAGATCTCGAAAGGGCCACAAAACCTGGGTGCCAACTTGGCACAGTTCCCTATCTTTAGTGAAATTCTTTGGGATTTGACTTTTAAATAGACGTGGTCTCCCACTTGAAATTCCAGGTGTCTTATTTTCAGGTCCGCGTAACTTTTTTGTTCGTCCTGAGCCTCTTTTAAATTATGTTGTACTTTTCTTACCGTACTCTCCATTTCGTGGAGCATTTCTAGTCCCATAATGAGTCTATCAATTTATCCCAGCTAATAGGATTCATACACTCTCTATCATACAGTACCTTAAAGGGGCTCATCTTAGCCGATGTTTGGTAACCATTGTTGTACGCAAATTCCACCAAATGTAGGTAGTCTTCCCACTTGCTTGGTTTTGTCCTTACATATATGCGTAGCATATCTTCCATGATTTGGTTTGTCTGTTCGGTCTGCCCATCCGTTTGTGGATGATAACTTGTGCTAAAATTCAAGTTAGTATTTAACCCTGCAAACAATTCTTTCCAAAAAGTAGATGTAAATTTTACGTCTCTATCCGAAATCACCATTTTAGGAATACCATGCAGTCTAAAAATTTATTTCATGAATATTTCAGCGATATTAATATCTTTAAAAGTAGAATTTACAAGAATAAAGTGTGCAGACTTACTAAGCTTATCGATTACCACCATAATTGAATCATTATGATTTTGAGTTCTAGGAAAACCTGTAATAAAGTCCAGTGATATAGTCTCCCATTTCCATTCTGGCATGGGTAAGGGTTGCAACAGGTTGGCTGGATGTTGGTGTTCGGCTTTCACCTGCTGACAATATTGACACTTGGCTAAGTATTATGTTGTTTCTCCCTTCAAATTAGGCCAATAAAATAACTTCCTTAGTGTTGTTACTGTGTTTTGGTATCCCGGATGACCAAAATATGGTTTCTTGTGTACTTTGTCCAAAATCATTAACTTTAATTCCGTTGAATCTGGTATGTATATTTTTTTTTTAAATAGTAGCAGACCATTTATATCCAAACTCAGATCTGTTTTATCATAATTTTTTGTATTATTCTGTAAATCTGCAACTATTTTAGTGTAATTTTCATCGTTATTACCTGCACCCCTTATCCTCTGCTCAAGATTGCTTTCTGCCCTGCTAATGTTTATTTCAAATAGCCCATGAACTCTTCTACTTAAAGCATCAACCACCTTATTTTCCTTACCCTTCATGTGTCTTACCTCAAATTCAAATCCGCTCAAGAAGGCCAGCCATCTTGCTTGCCTTGCATTAAGGTCTGGTTGACTAAACAAAAATTTCACACTGTTGTTATCAATCAATAACATAAATTTTATGCCCATTATATAGTGTCGCCACATCTTTAAGGCATGTATTACAGCTACCAACTCTAAGTCATTAGTGACGTAGTTTCATTCATGCTCCTTTAGTTTTTGGGACTGATAACAAATAACGTGCCCTTCCTGAGTCAGGACACCACCCGGACCTTCTTTACTTGCATCCACACAGACCGTGAAGTCTTTGTCCGGGCATGCTACCTTTAAAATGGGTGCAGTTGTTAGCAATTCCTTTAACTTGTTAAAATTGTCCTGAAATTTCTATGACTAGTTAAACTCGGTTCCCTTCTTTTGTAATGATGTGATAGGGTATGAAATCTTGGAAAACCCCTCTATAAATCTGCGGTAATATCCGATGATTCCCATGAATGATTGGATGTTCGCTACGTCCTTAGGGATCGGCCACTCCATGATGGCTCTTATTTTCTTAGGATCGACCGCAATACCTTCTTCAGATATTACGTGTCCTAGGTACTGTATTTTCTTCTGATAAAAGTCACACTTATCAAATTTAGCATACAATTTGTGTTTTCTTAAAGTTTGCAGAACTATCCTTAGGTGTTCTTTGTTTTCTTCTTTTGTTTTAGAATATATTAGGATATCGTCAATAAATACCAAAACAAACGGGTCCAATTACTGACTGAAAATGTTGTTCATTAAACACATAAATATGGTTGGCGCGTTAGTGAGACCAAAATTATAACAACAAATTTGTAATGTCCATATCTTGTTCTGAATGTTGTTTTACTTATGTCTTCATCTTTTATCCTATCCTGGTGATAACTAGATCTTAAATCCATATTAGTGAAAATATTTGCCCCACCTACTTGATCAAACAGATCATTGATCCTAGGTAAGGGGTACTTGTTCTTAACCGTCATTTTGTTTAATTGTTTGTAATCAATGCATAATCTCAAAGTTTTGTCTTTATTTTTAATGAAAAGGATTGGTGCTCCCCATGGTGAAACACTTGGTCTGATGTATTCTTTATCCAATAATTCTTGTAGTTGAATTTTTAATTCTGTTAATTCTGGTAAACTCATTTGGTAGGTTTCTTTAGATATAGAATTTGAACCAGGCAGTAGGTCGATAGAAAAGTCTATCTCTCTCCTTGGGGGTATTTCAAGTATCTCATCAACAAATACATCTCTGAAATCATGCAATATGACAAAATCCTCCAAGCTAGGTTTATTTTATTTTTCGAACAAATTTGTCACTTGGATGGCATAAATATAACAACCCTTTCTCATGCACTTCTTAAATTGCATAGCTGAAATCTTCCTAATTGAGACTGGTTTTTGTATACCTTGTATTGTTCTAATAGTGTCATTTTCGTCTTTATACTTGAGTGATTTTTCGTAGCATTCTAAAATTTCTTTATGTCTTTGTAGCCAATCCATTACGATAATTATGTCATAAGACCCTAATGGTAGAATGTTCAGATCTGTCTTTGTGTTTTGACCGCCTAAACTGAACTCACAATCGCAAATAAAATTAGATACTTTTCTTTTTGTCCCTATTGCAAGTTGTACTAGCCAGAATTTTGCATGTTTTGTTCTTTTAAGTTTATTTGAATCCACTACACCAGGAGCGATATAACTTAACATAGCTCCAGGATAAATTAAAACAAAAACACAAGTATTGTTAATTTTACCTTCAATTTCCACTACAGTGGACTGGTGGTCAGCTTGTCGACCATCCACGACAGCATTGATCTGATGTAAACTTCTTCCTACATCTCCCACTATAGAGGCTTCATGTAGGTTGTGAACTGTAGTCATGGTTGATGAAGTCAAATGTGCACAGTTCCTCCTTAAGTGAGGTTCTCCACATTCCCATCATTTTAACGGTTCTTTGGGGTTGTCCCCAAACTTTTGTGTTCCCAGATTAATTGGTTTACCACCTCCTTGGGTGTTTTGGTTGTTGGAGTGAAAATATTTCCTTGGAAAACTATTTACTATGTTTCGAAAAGAGGTTGGTTGATATTCCTTCTTCCGTTGGTTCATTCGGTCTTGTTTCTTGTCCTTCCAACCCTTAGGAAATTCCAACCACTGTTTGTATTGGTCATAACACATTCGAGCCTTCCAGAAAAATTCATTCAAGGACTTGGGGTTTTCGAATTCTATTATGTCCTTATAGGACTGTGGTAAACAACTTAGGAACCGTTGGATATTTACTTTGTCCTCCCGGATATAAGGCACGAACCTTAATAATTCTAGGAATTTGTTTATCAGGTCATCCATAGTCATTTGACCGAGTCATATTTCATAAAATTCTTTGGTTTTTCTTTCATAGTAACTTCCATATAGATATTGTTTCTTCAAGTATTTCTTAAAATCCGACCATTCCATCTATTTTTCCTTTAGGCACTTGGCCAACTTCAGGTCCTTCCACCATATGCTAGTTTTTCCTTTCAGATTATAGATGGCCATTCTGACCTTCATATTGTTGGAATAGTTGTATATCTGGAAATGATTCTTTATGTCTAATAACCATGCTTCAGCTTCCTCCCCTGTTCTGGATTCACCGTTAAAGGTAGACGGATTGATTTTTAAAAACTCTCCCTCAAGATGGTCCACCTATTTCCTTTTTCTTCATGTTTTTGTTTTATCTTCTGTTGAAGGTGTACCTTTGGAAGAACTATCCCCTTTTTCTGCTTCAGGCCCAGACTTTTTGGAGGCCCTTTTACTGACCTCCTCTTCCTGGTTATCATCCTTTGGGATTTTTTTGTCACTATGCTTCGTAGCATAACTTCATTTATTTCTTATTGTTCTTGTTGTGCCTTTTTCAATTTCTCATTGTCTGCTTTGAAGACTTGTAGCTCCACAATGAGATTTATCATAGTTTCCAGAACTTCGGTAGGTGAACTTCCGTCATTGTTCTGCCTCTGTTCTTTAGGAGGCCTTTGCTCAGGATTCTCCTCAAATCTGATCTCTACTTCATTTTGGGCTACCATGATCACAACAGAAATAAAGTGTTTTATGTTTGTAATAGTAATTGTTTTGTTAGTTTTACATAAACATAAAATATGTTCTTAAGTATATATTTTGGCCCTATGTAAGGTCCAAGTGTTGTACCTTTGCTCTGATACAATATGTAATGTTTCCCAAACTTTACAATTAAAAAAAATTTATTTAGGGTCACTAGAATTTATCATTTGTCTAAAAGAGGAAAAACCTTTAAACAATCATAAACTTTATGACAGAAAGGTTCCACTACTCCCTTGGCATCCATAGCTTAATCTTACCACTTCTTAACATGGATGTAAGTTACATATATAACTAAGTGTACATATTTATTATGACAATATTAATTCTACCTTCCACAAGAGTGAAGGTGTAATCTACTACCTAAGGCATATATCCACTTGGTCTTTCATTCTATTGGCAAAAAGTGTTTATAAACTATAGGACTTCTATCCTATTTGTGAAAACCCAATTATAATTATGTTACCCTTTAACAACCCTTATCATTTGATTTTTTGTAGCTATAAGTAATTTACACCCGTGCGCATAAGTATTAACTCAGGGTGGTTGTGACTAGCACAAGGGTAACTGTTATTGTTGAACAACCACATGGTAATTAACTTGGTCCAAGTGTTTACAAGAGTATAGGTAAGAGCTATCATATAACCAGAACAAAATCGGTGCACGTTCTAAACCCTAACTGATCTATACTTGTAATTCACCATAACTATGGAAATAAATAAGGCGACAAGGGTAACGTTGTCTGGTTTTAATGACTATACCTACGAAATTTAATAAATATCCTGCAGCATACTCCTTTGGCTAGAGCTCGGCCTCTGTTCCCACTGTGCTCTTGCCACCTCGCATGGTTCACATGGCCTCGGCACAGTTTCTACCCATCACCATTACTAGGCTAGCTGGAGGTTTTACTATTTTTTTGTTCATCCATTCTTGTCCCTGCGTTTATGAAAACCACAGTGAGACTACCTCTGTTACTATTTGGCTTGGTGTAGTGGCTAGCATTCATGAAACTGGAACTCGTATTGGTGAAAGGAACGTTTGGAGAACATCGGTTGGAACCCCTTGCAAGGTGCGTTCTTCAACAATGGTTATTCGACTCTTTGTATTATTAATGTGCCCGGTTACCTTCAGAGTTCCCGAACATGGTATTCTTTTGAACTTCAGTGGTAGGTTTTAACTTCCTTTTAACATTCGATAGTGTATTCGATGCCACTTAGAGTTTTTATGTGGCTCTGCCCTTATCCTTAGTTTCATCTTCTGCCCAAACCCTGGTACTTTGCGTTGGATATAGAACTTGTGAATAATCCCATAGATAGTTCTCTAGACCTAAAGGTCAAAGGTAGAGAGGGTGTCGGTTCTACTAATACATTTATCATATATACTACATTTTGGATTTGTTCATTCTCTATCATATGTGGTTACGCCATCTGGTATTGATGTGTATGTTCTACCTGTATCTTCCTGAGACTTTGTTTCTTTGGTATGATTCGATGTATATTCTTTGGTTTGCCTACTTTCTTCGTGGTATTATTTTGGCTGTTAAATCTTGATTTGGGATTAGGTTAATTCTGAGGAAGATCTTTCCCTTACACAGTGTAAGTGTTAAATTCGTTTTCCTTCGTGTTTATTAAATTAACATTCGTGAAGACTGTATGGGGCATGTTCCTTTATTAAACTTCTCGAATTCATTTGATTCTCTGCATACACCCCTCAATGTCTGCCATTACTCGTTCTCATACCAGATCATGACAATCATAGCAGGGGTCACTCACCATGTAACTCGACATTCTTTCATTCTCGAGAAGAAATGTTTCAGCACCTGGCCTTTGACTTTCGTAATTGTGGTTCATGTCAAATTGTGGAAAAATTAGGGAGTGAAGATCATTGTTCGATCATACCCTCAGTTATGATTGAGTTTTCTTCCTGTGGTGTTGAGAAATTTTTAACTTAAGTTTTGTTTTCTTAATACTATGTGTAACTTAACCGAAATTCGTCCTCATCAACAGTCCTTAAATTTTAAGCAAAGGTGGGTTAACATCCTGTAAATTTGTCTGTAGTTTTTGAGTTGGCAAGATACCTCTGGTCTAAACGTTCTACACTATGCAATATTATCCTTTGAAATCTTTGTATTTTCTTGCCACAGTTTTAATTTATGAAGGGAAAGAAAACCTAAGTATTCTATATTGCTTTAAATTCCTTCATAGATATTTCTTGGCAAACTCGTTCTTATGGGGCCATACTTTAGTGTACTATCTATGACTCGACTGGTCGCTCTGTGTAGTAAACATATGTTGTTCGATGTTAATTGTTTCTGCTTTGAAATAATGTCTGAACTACTTTACAGTTGTGAAATCATTTTAATGTACTTTCCCTTTCTGTATTGATTATCACATCTAATGATGGGACCCTATTTTTCTGCGAGGGTACCCATCAGACTCTTCCAGTTCACTCCTCCCCTTTTGGTATGTAGATGGATCGTGGCTACGTATGGGATCCTACCTGTGATAATTTCAATATAAGTGTTAACTTGTAATATTAGGTCTTCATTGCCTTATATGATTTACTTTAAAACCTAAAGTTTGTTTGGCTTCTATTCGACACTAATAAATCATCTCGTCTTTCTTGTAGGGCTTCCATGGTTACCGCAATGGATCAGAATCATGCCATATTCAAGGAAGGTACTCAGGTTTCAAAATAAATATTTTGGTCTTGAAGAATTCAGAAAAGGGGTCCCGGTGATGTTGGTTATCGCTCTAGGCGTTCTATTTATGACTGTTTGGATCCGAGTTTGTGGATATACAGATCTTCGAATTATTTATTAATGGAATGTATAATTGTCTTTCCTGCCATTCGAAT
The DNA here is from genome assembly GCA_000966675.3 of Picea glauca. NCBI lineage: Eukaryota > Viridiplantae > Streptophyta > Pinopsida > Pinales > Pinaceae > Picea > Picea glauca. The sequence goes on from JZKD02S1756093.1 coordinate 84,366, forward strand.
ACTGGGATTTATTTTAAGTAGTCTCTGTACTATGATTTTGTATAATTTAAAACAGATAACCTCTTTGTGATTTAGAAGAGAATAGTTGAACTGTACATTATTTATTTGCATAGTCTTAACAATGAAATATTTGTTCAAAATCTCTTGTGTCCAAGCATTGGAAATCTTATGTATGAATAAATTTGATGTAGAAATAGATTACACAAAATCCTATACAACAACTATATACATACTCATGTGTGTGTGTGTGTGTCTGTGTGTGTGTGTGTGTGTGTGTGTGTGTGTGTGTGTGTGTGCTTATATGGGTAATTTTCTAAGTCTCGTTTGGCACTTCCATTGTCTGTATTTACACTACTTAATACAATCCATTCTATATAACCTACAGAACTAAATAATTTCTTTTAGTGCTTTCACGGTCTAAATTTCACTTGCAGAACTAAATATCTTAGATGCATATGATTCACATATCTGGTAGGGATTTCTAGAATAGTAATGAAAGGATATGTTGTTTAACACAGATGTATCTCCTAATATATTCCCATAATTAAATTCCATTTCCAGCCAAGATACATAGAAATTTTATTCAACGCCTATAATTAAACCGTAAGGGTTTATCCTACAATTCATCCCATTCCATTTGAATTTAATAAACAGAACAATTCATCCAGATTTAAATAGATGCATTCTATCAGCTAATAACTCAAATAACATTTGACCAGAGAAAGAGTATATAGACATATCTGAATAGTTGTTGAACAACAAATGTAACAGCCAAGTTCCTCCCAACCTTAGAACAGAACAACCAATCTACTTGTTCCATTCACCCCCTATCCTGACCATGAATCCATGAGGGCGAACTTCTAGAAATCCTCCTTAGCAATAGTTATTCAATTTTAGAAAACAACTTATCATTGCCTCACACTCAGAAAACAGTGCTCATAACAGCAAGAGATGATTATATTTCCCCAGCATACTAGGCAGCGTCCTACCTCCTCCCATATGCTATATTTATCCAAAATCATTTGTGCCTAAGCCTTTTCCCCTTGGGGAATTTTTGAAGCTTTCCAAATCCATGATTTTCAGGGGCTTCCAATGGCCAAATTCATGATTTTCCACTTGTAACATTCAGCCTTGAGGTAGTTCCAACATGTTCCGCACTCATGAAGTCATGGTCAGCTGATTTTCAACTTGGTTGTTCCATTTTTCCATCAACAATAAATATAAAATTATTTGTTTCTTACAAGTGTCATAGTCAAAGAGTTAGTTGGGTCAAATCAGATCTTTTCCCAATAGTCA
>JZKD02S1756104.1:15991-26697 GCA_000966675.3 Picea glauca
CCAATGGATCATTATTATTAATTGCTCAAAAAGTGCTCAAAAACATGTCTTACAATGCTCAAACTGACAAATCGACTGCTCCAATGGCTTCCCAGCGTCCCAAAACCCCTGTCTGCACTCTTTCGACACCTCAATCGGTCGAAAAACGAAGAAGTTAGGCCTCTTGGAAGTCTCCCTCTTCAAACTTGTTGTCTCTGGTTCTACAATTCACACCCTTCTTGAATGAACCTGGCTCACATGCATTTTAAAGTGTATAAACCCCGCACTAGGCACAACCGCGCCAACGGTGCAAACCGTAGGATGGTTAAGGGCGCGCCAGCCCCTAACCACCTAGGCACCTGGGCACATGGCGCATATGACCTCGCGCTGGACAAAAGTGGTTAAACCGTTCCAAACCGTGTTCTGCACGCCAAGTTAGGGTCACATGGAAATATTGTGTGACCGCGGGTGGGGCCCGTTATAATGCAACTCTGCATATATAAAAACCTCGCGCCATATATCAAAACCCACGGGTCATATGTGTTACCGTGGTTACATGTCATAACCCGCGCCAAACGGTTGGGCCAATGTAATATACTGTGGTCACATGCAATGATACAACGAAACCACGGGTCGGGGCTAAGCCCCAGCCTGCCCCCCTTTCCGTTTAACACAACACTCAACTTTAAATATATGTGTGTTGATATATAAAACAAGGAACAAAGGTCAGCATGGTGGTTAGCGGAGGGTTGTGAAGTCTTTACATAGTGGGGGAGGTCTGGGGGTCGAACCCCATGGACTCCCATAAAATTTTATACAACCAAATAGCCAAACCCGAGGTGCCACGTGGGAGCCCTTGATTGGGCCACGTGGCACCCATCCATTGCTCAGAAAAATGCCACGTGTTGACATCTGATTCGACAGCTGCCAACCAATCAACACCTGCCACATCATCATCGTATGGTATGTACGTCCCTTCCACGTCAGACCGTACGGACTGTACAGACTGTACGGATAGGTACAGTCAACATCTAAATTTTTTGCCTGTTTGCCTTGAAGAAAAGATCGCGATATCTTCTCCATACGGAATCCATTTGACAAAGTAAATATACTGCCGGAATTAGGAAGACGAGACAGACGCAATGGCACTGTTTTCGTCACATTCCGAGCACTTTGAAAATTGAGCAAAATTTGATCCCCTGATCAATTTCTTATTCCATTTTTTTATGTGTGATCAATCAATCATTTGATTATTATGGAATTTATTTCTAATGTTAAATGATGGATAATATCAACACCTAGAATTGAGTTTTCTTTCGTTCTTAAATATTGATTATCTTAAGATCACACGATTTTTAATTAGTTGTCTTCCTATTGTTATTAATTTACTCCAATATTAAATACTTCTTTGAATGTATTCTGGAAGTGATAGTATTGTTTTGTTATAGGTTTCCCTTAACAATAGTACAGGAAGGAGCTCATACAACACATAAAGATAAATATTAGTTTCGTTGATTAGCGACAGGTTATTATGTGTGTTATTTAGTTAAGTTGTTTATGAATGAAACAATGAATGTATGGTTCAGCTTGGACTATCCACATGTTCATGTTTCATTAACTTTTTTTGGAAATATTCTTTAAGTTTATAAAAGAAAAATGATAAATATTTTTATGTGCTTTCTTTATCTACTTCCTAGAAGCAATCATTTTTCACATTGATTTTCGTAAGTTTTGATTAAAACTTGCATCCTGTAAATCATGTAAATAAACGAGACTTGTATATCGTCTGCTTAAATACAACTACTATAGTTACATTTGAACATATGTACATATATATACTGTGTTTAGTAATTAGTTAGTTTTATCTCTCTTTTATTCGTTTCTTTTAGGATTCTTAGATTGGCTAACAGAGCCATTAAACCCGTTAGAACGAGTTACACCAAATGGCTTGGGTTATTTAGACAACCCCGGACCAGACTCGCTCTTCCAGTTGATGGATGGTCAATTTCGCCCGTCAACAAATGGTGCTAGAAGGAGGGCCAGTCTGACAAGCTGGCCTTGTAGGAGTCTTTGTTTCAAATTAATTAATTTCCCATGGCTCCCCAAATCACTGTGTTGGAACATGCTTTCCACTTTTCATTACCTGATATTCCCAACAAGACAGTCTCTCTCTTGTCCAAAATCAACTTTGATGGTGGGGGGAATGTATCTGCAAAAGACCATATTAACAAGTTTTGGTGTAAATGCCTCAAGTATGATATTTCTGATTTAAAGGTTTTGTGTAGATTGTTTGCTTTTACTTTCAGGGGTTGGATTAAACATTGGTTTGAGTCTTTTCCAACATATCACATTTTTGATTGGTTTCAATTTGTAGATGAATTTTTAGATGCTTTTGAAATATATGATTACAATAAATTATGTGAAGAGTTTCAAACGTTGCTAATCAATGGCGATTCATCTTCAAAAGGATTTTCGACAAGAATCCATCATGTTCTTTGTAAATTTAATCTTGATGGCATGTCATTTGTATTAAATCACCTCTATGATGCTTGCATCCAGTCATATTCAATCGCAAATGATGAAGCAATTACAAATACTATCACTCAATTGCAAGAAGAATTGTGTTCACAGGATGAGAGGGATCCATCTAAAAGTGTTGAACAAGCAAGGGGGGTAGAATCTATTGAAAATGTTCTTACTGACAATCAAATTGGTTTCTCCTCTGAATCATTGTATTTTCAGTCCTCGACCATTGTGGAAGAATATTCGATGTTGGGTCAAGGTGAATGTCCTCGTTCTCATAACTCTTGATCTAATTAGTATTTAAATTCAGTCATTGAAGAGGACTTAGGTGATGAAAATGATCTTAAGCATTCTAACATTCCAATGAAACTGATTAGAGATGTAGATCTGCAATTGGAAGAAGTAACCTTAAACCCTCATCTACAAATAATACCTTATCAACATGAAAGATCAGATGTTTTCCATGAAAGTTTTGAATTATCTATCGCACACGAGGAAAATTTAGATGATCATATTATGTTAAAGAATTTATCCCCAAAACAAAGTGAAAGTCTTAATGAAAATGAAGAGGAATGTCTTGAGAATACCGTTGTTAAATATCATAGCTCAAGATATTCTTTTCATGTGCTTATTTATGATTCCTTTTACTCTTTATATCCTGATCTCTTCTTAGATTATGGTAGATTTGATACTTTACCCACGATATCTTACTCTTTTCCACCACAATCTAATCTTTTCGATATGCCAAAACTTGGTGAAACTAATTCCAAACATAACACTTATCAAGTCGGATTTGATTCTCTTTCACTTTCATCACTCTAATGGAAAAATGACATGTTGCAAGATGATTTTACACGATTTATTTTTGAAAAAGACAATGCACTCATCCTTATGGAGATCAAATATTCTACATTGCATATTCGTTCTGTGATTAGTTTGAATTTTAATGTTTATGCTTCACATTTTGAAACTATCAATATCATCAAAGGAAGTGTTCAAACCAATAATCTAATTGATGTCATGAATCCTCTTATGATGTGTTCCCCATGGATATATCCATTTCATCAAATTCATAGTTTGCATCCTAATTTTTATGACATGATCTTAGAATGGCTTGAAGATTCGTATCTAAAAAATCTTCATAATAAAGATAAAGTTGTGCTTGCTTTGTTTCTACCTAAATATCTAGGAAGTAAGCATCACATGATTTCTTTATATCCTCTGTGTGAAGAAATTGATGAACACTTGGAGAATTGTCAAGAGGACGGGGCATTTCAGATTTGACAGATGGTTATGTTAGGTCCCCATAATATTGACAAGTTTTCCAAACTTACTTACACTCTTCCATGCCATTGTGACCCATATCACGACCAGATTGCAGAATGGCTAGAGGATTCATACAAAAAAAATGTTTAAGGGAATGGTAAGGTCATGCTTGCTTTGTTTTTAAATGATGATGATAAAGGTAAGTATGATATATTTTTGTTATTTTTCGATATACTACCATTCTTTTTAGTAATATTTGATCTTGTTTCCATTGCAGGATTCGAATTACTCTGATGGATACATTGGAAGCATGACTTCACTTAGTATTTTTATTTGTTTAGTAGTTAGAGTAGGTTTAGGAGTAGGTTTTAATTTAGTTTTATTTATCAATATTTCTTTGTGTAATAATGCAGTTATGAACACAAGCGGGCACAACAAGAGAACCATAATATGAATGTTGTCAGGGAAGTCCACTTTAAATCTTTTTCTCTTTTTTTATTATTGAATATTTCTTTTCGAAAACGTTGTATCATCATGAAAATTTTAAATGAAAATTAAAGAGATAAGTAAATTTGAACTATCAATTCAACCTTGACCCAAGGTGCCACGAGTAGGACTGCACTCATCTTAATAAGGATTTTTCTATTTTCGTTTAGTCTCTTTTTTTAATTTTAATAATTATGCTTGATCAAAATAACATCTTATGAATCACTATATTAAGAAAAGAACTTGCTCACTCATGAGACTTTATATGATTTAGTTCTTCCTTTATTTTATAGTGAGATGATAGTGGATACAAAAACTCAAGTTTATCTTTGGCCAAAATCATTTCCTAAAAAGTTTTCTTTTGCTATTTTGATTTTGTGTACTTCTGATTTTGAATCCCATTAATAAAATTTGATTTGGTTTGTTGTGTGTTTTTGTTTTCTTTGATTATTTTGAATGAGTTTTCTTCTTATCTTTCTTTTTTGAACCAATATTTTTCTAATCAAAGAACTATTGTCGAAGGAAACATTTATTTTAAGACTTGTGTTTTTCAAGCAAATTGAAATAGTTCAAAGAGGTCCTGATATTAAGATATAGGTCACACAATTGATTTTTAAGTCAATTGCCACTTTCATTTTGTCCTCAAATTATCTTTGCTAGAGTATTACACTAAATATATAGTTTAAATCTTTGAGAATTACGATGATCTTTAAACTTTTTACGCCGTCCATATTCTTAAGAAATCACTTTTAAGTGCTTCCCCATTCTCTAAACGATTTCTTAAATGAAATATAAAATCTCTAAACCATGATAAAACTTCCAGTTTTGAAAGCAAAAAAATTACATGGTCAACTATTCACATGTGTTGCAAATAACCTCTAGTATCACCCCGCTCTCTTTGTCATCAAGAAATATATAATTGTAATATTATTTAAATGTGGAATAAGAGGGTTGAAATCACTTATGTGTGGGAAGTGTGTGTAAACCCGTCGAGGTACTGAACAGGCTCGCTGGCAGCGAGTAAATGCACACATGATACCAAGACAACTTCGTAGGGGTACTGAACATGCCTGCTGGCAACAAAGCAATGTTGGGTCGAGAGGTAGCAGGCATATGTTTTTAAATTAGCTTTTATGGAAGTATACATCATGTGGATACAACTATTGGATGGGATTAAAGCATTTGAATGAGTTAAATGACATCCTTGTCGAGGCTATGGACGTCTGTTGGCAGCAGTGGCTCTATCAATGATATTGAAGTTATTTTATAAACATCATGACTCTTTGATTAAGACATTATTTCAGGTTATAATCCTCTGCAAAAAAAATTCTATTGTCTGGTTATAACATTGAGCTTATCCTAATACCATATGGTCTCAGAGTGAATTTATTTCAGAAAGCTTAAATTATTTTTCAAGTCTTATTATTTTCTTTCTGAGATGAAATATTACCAGCTCAAAGATAACTCCTTCACCCAGTAAGTCGCCATTTGTTGGGCCCCAACAACCCCCCCTATATTTTTACAAAATTTAAAGGGCCCCTATTAGAATCTTGATAATTATAATGAGCTACAAAATCAGCCTTTTCAAATACTTTCATTCCTTGGCTTGCTTTGAGAAAAACTTAATACATTCACTTTAGTATGAGACATTCATTACAAGAGTATATATATAAATTTAGAAACGAGCATAAAAATCTCAATTTAAACAAAACGCTAATTTTTATCAAATGTTTACTTTCGTTTAAATTATGATTATGTGTTCATTCTTTTACTCATTAGCAAGTTTGACTATTTTGAATAATGTGTTCAATACTTCATCAAATTTTATCTTGGTTGGTTCCTCATTTTCATAAAATCATTTGGTGATATTAATTAATTAAATCCTTTTTCAGTTTGCATCTCATAATAATAATAATAATAAATAAAATAGAATTATCTATAATTTGTTTGATTTTGTGAAAAACCAATATTAATATTTTTTTTTTCTCCATTAATTTGAAGCTTCTAGAATTAAGATTACATTTGAAAACAAATTATAAATAATGTTTGTTTATAAGTTATAGTTAGTTTAAATTCATTTTTGATTTTTCTAGATTTTGTTTTATTCACAGTTTTTAGGTTATTAATTTATGTTTTTTTTTTGTTTCACAGGTTTCTATTATCAAATATTTGATACGGATCTGATCATGGCTTGATTTTATTATCCAAATACGTTCGATATGATTGATCCAAAAATAATTTTGGATTGCTACAAATAATTTTATGAGCAACAATAGATAAAATTTGGAAAGGCGTCAAGATTAGACAGACGATTTTGCAGAACCGACAGCAGCTAAACCGTAAGGAATTAGAAGAAACGGTTGAAAACCCAGAACCAAAATGGATCCATTTACCTTTCACTTAGAGATTTTACCAAACCAATGCACGATTTGAGAGATATTTGGGTCTCTTTTAGAGGCAAATTTCAGGTGGCGGAAATTAATAGTGACGCCCATGTTCATTCATTTTATAAATATATGAGAAAGATCAAAGTGAAAGAGATTGGAAGAATTGGAGAGGAGGATTTTAATCCTTTCTCTTTTGTATATTATTTCTTTTGTAAAATTTGTATTTCTTTTCTAATGGAGTAATGGATGGCTGGAAGCTTTGGGAGAATGGACGAGTATTTTTAAAGAAGAATATGGAATTCCAGGTTGCTTAATGGTTTTTGTCCTATAAGTAAAATAGCTTTATTTTCATATAATATCTTCATATTCTTTCAATAATTGATCATGCATTGATTTAAATAGTTTTAGTCTTTTTTATCAATACATGGTTAATTATTATTATTTATATATTAATTTTTCCAATCTTTAAGAGTTTATTATCCAAAACAATTCTTTCAGGACTACAATATGGGCATGTGATTTTGAGAAAGAATATGGCAAAGTTATTCATCTTTGGCTTTAGACATGTGTGATACTTATTCCATTTCATTCTTTCATTATTGTTATATTACGAAAATGTTATAACGGTTGATTTTAGCTTTAGCTTGTCAATCATATGGTGTTTTCATACTGTTAAATGTTATATGCAGCCCATAATTTCTTATTCCATTTTTTATGTGTGATCAATCAATCATTTGATTATTATGGAATTTATTTCTAATGTTAAATGATGGATAATATCAATACCCAGAATTGAGTTTCCTTTCGTTCTTAAATATTGATTATCTTAAGATCACATGATTTTTAATTAGTTGTCTTCCTGTTGTTATTAATTTACTCCAATATCAAATATTTCTTTGAATGTATTATGGAAGTGCTATTATTGTTCTGTTATAGGTTTCCCTTAACAACAGTACAGGCAAAAGCTCATACAACACAGAAAGATAAATACCAGTTTTGTTGATTAGCGACAGGTTATTATGTGTGTTATTTAGTTAAATTGTTTATGAATGAAACAATGAATGTATGGTTCAACTTTGAATATCCACATGTTCATGTTTCATTAACTTTTTTTGGAAATATTCTTTAAATTTATAAAAGAAAAACAATAAATATTTTTATGTGCTTTCTTTATCTGCTTCCTAGAAGCAACCATTTTTCACATTGATTTTCGTAAGTTTCAATTAAAACTTACATCCTGTAAATCACGTAAATAAATGAGACTTGTATATCTTCTGCTTAAATACAACTATTATAGTTACATTTGAACATATGTACATATATATACTGTATTTACTAATTAGTTAGTTTTTTCTCTATTTTATTCGTTTCTTTTAGGATTCTTAGATTGGCTAACGAAGCCATTAAACCCGTTAGAACGAGTTACACCAAACGACTTGGGTTATTTAGCCAACCCCGGACCAGACTCGCTCTTCCAGTTGATGGACGGTCAATTTCACCCGTCAACAAATGACGCTAGAAGGAGGGCCAGACTGAAAAGCTGGCCTTGTAGGAGTCTTTGTTTCAAATTAATTAATTTCCCATGGCTCCCCAAATCACTGTGTTGAAACATGCTTTCCACTTTTCATTACCCGATATTCCAAACAAGACAGTCTCTCTCTTGTCCAAACTCAACTTTGATGGTGGGGGGAATGTATCTACAAAAGACAATATTAACAAGTTTTGGTGTAAATGCATCAAGCATGATATTTCTGATTTAAAGGTTTTGTGAAGATTGTTTTCTTTTACTTTCAGGGGTTGGATTAAACATTGGTTTGAGTCTTTTGCAACATATTACATTTTTTATTGGTTTCAATTTGTAGAGGAATTTTTAGATTCTTTTGAAATCTATGATTACAATAAATTATGTGAAGAATTTCAAACTTTGCTAATCAATGGTGATTCATCTTCAAAAGGCTTTTTGAGAAGAATCCATCATGTTCTTTGTAAATTTAATCTTGATGACATGTCATTTGTATTAAATCGACTCTATGATCCTTGCATCTAGTCATATTCAATCGCAAATGATGAAGCAATTACAAATACTATCACTCAATTGCAAGAAGAATTGTGTTCACAGGATGAGAGGGATCCATCCGGAAATGTTGAACAAGCAAGGGGGGTAGAATCTATTGAAAATGTTCTTACTGACAATCAAATTGGCTTCTCCTCTGAATCATTGTATTTTCAGTCCTCGACCATTATGGAAGAAGATTCGATGTTGGGTCAAGGTGAATGTCCTCGTTCTCATAACTCTTCCTCTAATCAGTATTTAAATTCGGTCATTGAAGAAGACTTAGGTGGTGAAAATGATCTTAAGCATTCTAACATTCCAATGAAACTGATTAAAGATGTATATCTGCAATTGGAAGAAGTAACCTTAAACCCTCATCTACAAATAATATCGTTTCAACATGAAAGATCAGATGTTTTACATGAAAGTTTTGAATTATCTATCGCACAGGAGGAAAATTTAGATGATCATATTATGTTAAAGAATTTATCCCCAAAACAAAGTGAAAGTCTTAATGAAAATGAAGAGGAATATCTTGAGAATACCATTGTTAAATATCATAGCTCAATATATTCTTTTCATGTGCTGATTTCTGATTCCTTTTACTCTTTATATCCCGATCTCTTCTTAGATTCTGGTGGATTTGATACTTTACCCACGGTATCTTACTCTTTTCCACCACAATCCAATCTTTTCGATATGCCAAAAATTGGTGAAACTAATTCCAAACATAACACTTATCAAGTCGGATTTGATGCTCTTTCACTTTCATCACTCGAATGGAAAAATGACATGTTGCAAGATGATTTTACACGATTTATTTTCGAAAAAGACAATGCACTCATCCTTATGGAGATCAAATATTCTACATTGCATATTCGTTCTGTGATTAGTTCGAATTTTAATTTTTATGCTTCACATTTTGAAACTATCAATATCATCAAAGGATGTTTTCAAACCAATAATCTAATTGATGTCATGAATCCTCTTATGATGTGTTCCCCATGGATATATCCATTTCATCAAATTCATAGTTTTCATCCTAAGTTTTATGACATGATATTAGAATGGCTTGAAGATTCGTATCTAAAAAATCTTCATAATAAAGATAAAGTCGTGCTTGCTTTGTTTCTACCTAAATATCTAGGAAGTAAGCATCACATGATTTCTTTAGATCCTCTGTGTGAAGAAATTGATGAACACTTGGAGAATTATTAAGAGGATGGGGCATTTCGGATTTCTCAGATGGTTATGTTAGGTCCCCGTAATATTGACAAGTTTTCCAAACTTACTTACACTCTTCCATGCCATTGTGACCCGTATCACGACCAGATTGCAGAATGGCTAGAGGATTCATACAAAAAAAATGTTCAAAGGAATGGTAAGGTCATGCTTGCTTTGTTTTTAAATGATGATGATAAAGCTAAGTATGATATATATTTTTTATTTTTTGATATACTACCATTCTTTTTATTAATATTTGATCTTGTTTCCATTGTAGGATTGGAGTTACTCTTATGGCTACATTGGAAGCATGACTTCACATAGTATTTTTGATTTGTTTAGTAGTTAGAGTAGGTTTAGGAGTAGGTTTTCCTTTAGTTTTATTTATCAATATTTCTTTGTGTAATAATGCAGTTATGAACAAAAGCGGGCACACCAAGAGAACCATAATATGAATTTTGTCAGGGATGTCCACTTTAAATATTTTTCTCTCTGTTTTTCATTAAATATTTCTTTTCAAAAATGTAACATCCCGCTCTGGCACACTGAGAACACTTATTATTTGAGGACACTTTCTCGCAAGTGATATGGACCCCTTTTGATGTTAGAACTTTTATATTTGATTATGATGTGATTGACAAATGACATGATGTGTTACTATTTGATGTAGACGGGTGCTATTGAATCAGTTTTATTGAGTGTGCAGGGTTTTTGACCTTGAGGATGTAGAGGCATCGGTAGAACCCCCTTGGACTCCGGACTGAGTCAGGGAGTGTGCTTTTGGGTTG
>JZKD02S1756104.1:62326-74356 GCA_000966675.3 Picea glauca
AATGGCGTCCTTACCTAATAGGTAGGCACTTCAAGGTCAAAATATATCATGATAGTCTTAAATACTTCTTGGAACAAAGACTATCTTCAGAAGAACAACAAAAATGGGTAACCAATATATTGGGTTATGATTTTGAAGTTGTCTATAAAAAAGGGAAACAAAATGTTGTGGTAGATGCGCTCTCAAGAAAGGATGAAGATGTTGAGTCCTTTCTCTGTGCTATCTCAATCATCCAACCTAATTGGATAATAGAAGCAAGGGATGAATGGAAGAATGACGAAAACGTGTGGACTCTCATTCAAATGTTGCAGCAGGATTCCAATGCATCAGATACATTTACATGGAAAAATGATTCACTATGGTACAAGGATCGCTTATATTTATGTAATAACTCCCAACTCAAACAAAGGGTACTATTGGAATTGAACACCTCTCTAGTAGGAGGGCACTCGAGATTTTTGAAAACCTACCATAGTGTCAAGAAGGAATTTTTTGGGGATGGCCTTAAAACTGATGTTCAAATGTTTGTGGAAGAATGTTTGGTTTTCCAACAAAATAAGGTGGAAACAATTAAGACCCCAAGTCTTTTACAACCATTATCCATCCTAAGTCAGAGCTGGGAGGATGTTTCCATGGATTTCATCACAGGGTTACCAAAGTCTAAAGGAAAGAGTGTCATCATGGTGATTGTTGATAGACTAACCAAGTACACACACTTTTGTGCACTCTCTCATCCCTTCAAAGCCAATACAATTGACACCGCATTCATGGAGATAGTTCAAAAGCTACATGGCAGCCCAAAGATTATTGTCAGTGACAGAGATCCCATCTTCACTGGAAATATTTTGATGCAGGAGCATCTCTCACAACAATTGAGCCAGCGCAGAATGCAAGTGAACAGCTGGACGAAACCAGCACAAGTTTTGAAATTGTCTCAAATATAATGCACCAACCTTAAATGTGATATTAAAGAGAGGCGTACTTTTATATTGTAATTAGACCTTGAGCGTCCTGCTCTCGTCTGAAGTAGATAGAGGCATTTATGTTGAGATGAAATAGGTAGATAGAATTTAATATTAGATTAGACAGTTTTAGAAAGAAAGAGGGAAACGGGATATAGACACCCTCATTGTGCATTTTTGTATTATTATTGAAGCAGGAAGAGTATATAAGAGCATTCAGAGAGCTGTGTAAGAACATCCATTTACATGTCTTGAATTAATAGAAGGAAATTGATTCAAATTCATGGCATTGTGTTATTCTTTGTGTGTGTATGTTGATTGATATACTCATAGATGTTTGCTTCCTGTTATGCATTTTCTTTACATGCTATGTATGAATGATTTCTTGCTGACTGTTTGAAACCTGAGAAAGGAAGTAGAAGAAATGAGTTTCAATTGTTTCTCTATCTGAGCAAGGATTCTTGCAAGGAGTGTAGTTGAAGTCATTCGCAAGGAGTGTGTTGACAGAAGGCTCAGATAGTTTAACTCTTGTTCTCATTCACCCAGAAGTGAAATTGGGTTATAGGAGTCATGCAAGGAGTGCGCAGGCTAAGGAAAGTCTCAGTTGTGAATCTGAGCGGAGCATTGAAGGACTGCTACTGCAGGAGTGCGCAGAGTCGAAGATAATCAACACTTGGAAGTGTATGAGAATTTTTGCAAGGAGTGCACGTAAGAATCTTCTCTAAGACTCAGAGTCAAGAGAAATCTCAGGAGGGATAAATCCTTTGAAGCTATTGAAGGTAGCGTAAGGAGTTGGAGCATATCGAGTGACTCAAGGCGTCGAAAGTTTTGTGTCATAGTTGATTAAGTCCGAGAAGGAGTCTTTGGCTCACCTCGTGAACGTATCGAAGAGGAGAAGACAGACGGTTGGGATATTTTGGAGAGGATTGGCGAAATCTCTCCAGTCGTCAGATCTTCTAGAGAAGTGAGGAGGTTATGACTACATCCAGAGTACAAGCTCTAGGGATTGTGAGTCATTGGATCATCAAACAGTTACCCGTCAATCTTCCATTTGACAGGAGTTGCATAGGGTTTAAATCTTCGTGAGCAGAGTGGAAACCCCGAGAAGCATTGGAGTGTTGAGGCGTCGGGGTTCAGGAAATTGAGAATCCTGTGGGGCAAAGATCGGGAAAATACATCATGGAAATCCTGACAAGATCTGAACCATCCATCATTGGGACGCGTGTTGGAAGGTCTGACAAAGTTGGGGTTCGGTATATTGGAGGTCCTGAGGACAGGATACTCTTGCAATTTGAAATCGTGATACGTGATATCCCTACAGTTAAAGGATAACATGGGCCACAACAGACTTAGTGGAGGACAGGTGGCACGAGCTATTGGAGTTTCGTGGCGAGAAGCCCCAAAATATTGACATCAGGATTCGCAATCCCTCGAAGTTCGAAGTCCCGATGAGATAAGGGATCATGGAAAAGTCAAAGCAGCGAACTCATCGCGGAATCTCCTATCGGTATTTGTGAGGGAAGAGTCGAAGATTTGGTAGTGAAAATCGCGATACGCGATATTCCGATGGATGTGTAATGGTGTGGGGCCATAGGAGTTGGTGACGTGGACAGGTGGCATGAACTATCGGGGTTTCATTCCCCCCATGAACAAATGCATTAGGATTCATGATCTTGCGAACCCTGAATTGCCGATGAGGTGAAGCGTTGAATAGTCAACCCGTGCATGCGTTGGAGTTTCGACGTATCAGGCATCGGGAGTCAGGGATACAAGTTGTTTGATATCGCGAGTAGCAAAATCGCAATAAGGAAAGTTCTGAAATAGAAAGGAAGGTCAATGTTGAATTTCATCGGGTCTCGGGGACTCGAGGGTACAATTCTCGACCATTGACCTCGCGATACCGCGAAGTTTGATTCCCCGATAAGTAAAGAGGGAGAATCGCGTGAAGATTTTTGTGTGTGCAAATTTATCGATAGGGAAATAGAAGGATATTAGAGTTCTTCGGGCCGTAATAAAGGGAGGATCTTGTGAGCAGATGTGCCTTGAGGGAACACCTGCGTCAAGTGGTTTCAGAGCTTAGAAAAGATTCTTTTCTTTCTGTAGCAGGAAGAAAGGAGAATTCACCATGCCGCCAAGGAGAAGGGATAGGTAATCACCCGATCTAGAGGAGGAAAGGGAAATGCCCAGAGGAAGGGGTAGAGAAGTGCAGAATCCAGAAGTAGAAAGAGATCTGCATAATTTACGTGCTAGAGTTGTGGACATGGAGATAAGACAAAGGCGCTCAACTGATGTAGGAGATACCAGTGAGTCTGAAAATGAAGATGATGCTGGACATGGAGAAGAAGAAATCCCAGCAGAAGATGCAGCAAATCAACACTTACTTAAAGTTGTTGCAAGGATGGGTGCAAAGGTAAAAATGGACATTCCAGTTTATGAGGGAAATCTGGATGTAGAAGAGCATCTAGACTAGATTAGAGCTCTAGACACCTATTTTGACTATGAAGATATCGAAGAGGACAAGAAAGTTAGGCATGTCTTCACGAGATTAAAAGGACATGCAACCTTGTGGTGGGATGAACTACAAGAGGATAGGCGTTACCAAGGCAAGCAAAAAATTAAGAGCTGGGACAGGATGATTGCAAAGATGAAGGCAAAATTTATTCCCAGGGACTATCAAATTTCTCTGTTCAGGAGAATGCAGAACCTGAGATAGAAGCTGATGATAGTAAAGAAATATACTGAGGAATTTTATAGGTAGAATATCAGGGTAGGTCATCGTGAAAGAAATGACAAAAAAGTGGCCAGGTATATGAATGGCCTGAGATATGAGATTTAGGATGAAATGAGAATGGTGGAAGATGCTTATCAGATGGCTCTGAAAGATGAAGAGAAGCTGAGATGAAAGTAGAGTCAGAGGGGTAGAGGCAGAAGTCAGCCCAGATACAAATCAGTTGCCCAGGAAAGAACCCAGAAGCCTAGGGACGAATGGAAGAAACCTCAGACTCGGACAGAGAGAGGTGGAAGTTCACAGCGAGGGAAATACGCTGAGCAAAGAGGGAAACATACTGAGCAAAGAGGGGGGTATGCTGATAATAATACTTTTCCTTGTACTAGAGGTCAGGGAAGAGGAAGAGGTGGAGTAATCACATGCTTCACATGTGGAAAGAACAGGTACAAGTCTTATGAGTGTCCTAATAAAAAGAAAGAGGTTGGAGAGACTCACATTGTCGAGGCACAGAGGCGAGATGTTGAGGCAGAAGACGCTGAAGGTGGAAGATCGTTGGTGATGCAAAAATTCCTTTTGACACCAGAGAAAGAAGTGGAAAGTTCAGTCCAAAGGACTAGACTTTTCAGAACAGCTTGCAAGACCAAGGGTTGGGCATGCAAGGTCATTGTGGACAGCGGTAGCACGAACAATCTCGTTTCAACCGAGATGGTAGAAAAGCTGGAGCTGGAGACGACTGATCATCCAAGTCCATATAAAGTTTTGTGGCTACAAAAAGGACATCAGGTAAATGTCACCAAACAGTGCTTAGTTGAATTTAAGATAGGGGGATATAATGATAAGATATTATGTGATGTCATTCCTATGGATGTTTGTCATCTATTGCTGGGTAGACCGTGGAAATATGATAGAAATGTGATTCATGATGGGAGGATGAACACATACACCTTGGAGAAGAATGGGAGGACACACATGTTGCTTCCGATAAAGGATAGGGAGGTGAAGCTGAAAGTAAGCAACACAGTACTTCTCATGAGTGGGAAGGAACTTCTTACTGAGGTGAAGAAGAAAGAGGATCCACAATTCATAGTGGTCAGAAAGCCGAGGATTGTTCTAACTAGCACAAGAGTGGATGATTTACCAGAGGAGGTTCAAGAACTGCTGGAAGAGTTCGCTGATATAGTAGTGGACGAATTACCTCGTTCGTTTCCACCGATGAGAAGTGTGAGTCATCATATCGATATCATACCTGGAGCCAGTTTACCAAACAAAGCCGCATACAGATTGACACTGCAGGAAAATGAAGAGGTCAAAAGACAAGTCCATGATTTGTTGGACAAAGGTTTGGTCAGGGAAAGCTTGATTCTGTGTGTTGTTCCGATAGTACTCAGTCTGAAGAAAGATGGAGGTTGGAGGATGTGCATTGATTCAAGGGTGATTAACAAGATAACCATTAGGTACAGATTCCCATTGCCAAGAATGGATGATTTGATGGATTGCTTAAGTGGAGAAAAATTCTTTTCAAATATTGATTTGAAGAGTGGATATCACCAGATTCACATGAGAGAAGGTGATGAATGGAAAACAACATTCAAGACAAGAGAGGGTTTGTATGAATGGCTTGTTATACTGTTTGTCTTAACAAATGTGCCAAGTACCTTTATGAGGTTGATGAATGAAGTCCTGAAAGATTTCATCGGAAAATTTGTTATCGTATATCTGGATGATATACTGATCTTTAGTAAAATGGAAGCTGAACATCTGAAGCATTTAGCCATTGTGATGAAGAGATTACAGCAAGAGAAGTTGTTGATAAACGTGAAAAGTCCTCATTCTTGAAGACATAACTCATTTATTTGGGATTTGTTATTTCAGCAAATGAGTTGAAGATGGATCCAGATAAGGTGGAGGTAATAAAAAATTGGCCATCACCGAGGAACATATTCGAGGTGAGAAGTTTTCACGGATTGGCTAGCTTCTACCGAAAATTCATTAGGAATTTCAGTGGAATCAGCGCAGCAATGATGGATACAGTGAAGAAAAGACACAAATATTTTCACTGGACAGAAGAGGTTGAGAAGAGTTTTAATCTGTTGAAGAGGAAAATTACGGAGCAACCAGCCGAGGGGAGTTTCTGAATTGAGAAATTCAGAACAGACTGCGACTAGAAGCGCTAGTGCAGAAGGATTCATGGAGGCGATGAAGGAACTTCACAGCCGAGTGAAGGAGCGACTGTAGAATTCAAGTCAAGAATATAAATGTAGAGCCGATCAGCATAGAAGACAACTTTAGTTTGAGGTTGGTGATTTTGTTCTGGCACATTTGAGAAAGGAAAAGTTCCTGAGAGGAACATACAATAAATTGAAGATGAAGAAAATCGGACCATGCAAGGTCTTGAAGAAAATGGGAGAAAATGCTTATGAGATTGAATTTGGGATCGGGATTTCTCTGATATTCAATGTCTCAGATTTGTACCCATAAAAAGCTGAGGAAGTAGGAACAAGTGATGAACAATCATAGGTTCAGTGGCAGAAGTAGATGCCAGTTGCAGAGAAGCCACAGATGGAGAAGATACTGGATAAACGAGTGGGTAAGAAGACCAAAAGGAAATAATATTTTGAATATTTGGTCAAGTGGAAGGGCCATCCAGTTGAAGATGCCAGCTAGGAAACTGAAGAAGAGATTCTGAAGCATGGAAAGACCATGCAGGAGCTCATGGACAGGAGCCCATGAAAGTTTTCAAGCGAGGGAGTATGATGTAGGAGCATCTCTCACAGCAAGCGAGCCAGCGCGGAATGTAAGTGAATAGCTGGATGAAACCAACACAAGTTTTGAAATTGTCTCAAAGATAATGCACCAACCTTAAATGTGATATTAAAGAGAGGCGTACTTTTATATTGTAATTATACCTTGAGCATCCTGCTCTCGTCTGAAGTAGATAGAGGCATTTATGTTGAGATGAAATAGGTAGATAGAATTTAATATTAGATTAGAAAGTTTTAGAAAGAAAGAGGGAAACGGTATATAGCCACCCTCATTGTGCATTTTTGTATTATTATTGAAGCACGAAGAGTATAGAAGAGCATGCAGAGAGATGTGTAATAACATCCATGTACAGGTCTTGAATTAATAGAAGGAAATTGATTCAAATTCATGGCGTTGTGTTATTCTCTCTGTGTGTATGTTGATTGATATACTCATAGATGTTTGCTTCCTATTATGCATTTGCTTTACATGCTATGTATGAATGATTTCTTGCTGAGTGTTTGAAACCTGAGAAAGGAAGTAGAAGAAATGAGTTTCAATTGTTTCTCTATCTGAGCAAGGATTCTTGCAAGGAGTGCAGTTGAAGTCGTTCGCAAGGAGTGCATTGACAAAAGTATCAGATAGTTTAACTCTTGTTCTCGTTCACGCAAAAGTGAAATTTGGTTTAGGAGCCGTGCAAGGAGTGCGCAGGCTAAGGAAAGTCTCAGTTGTGAATCTGAGAAGAGCATTGAAGGACTGCTGCTGCAGGAGTGCACAGAGTCGAAGATAATCAGCACTTGGAAGTGTCTGAGAATTTCCGCAAGGAGTGCGCACAAGAATCTTCTCTAAGACTCATAGTCGAGAGAAATCTCAGGAGGGATAAATCCTTTGAATCTATTGAAGGTAGTGTAAGGAGTTGGATCATATCGAGTGACTCAAGGCGTCAGAATTTTTGTGTCACAGTTGATTAAGTCCGGGAAGGAGTCTTTGGTTCACCTCGTGAACGTATCGAGGAGGAGAAGACAGACGGTCAAGACTTTGTGGAGAGGATTGGTGAAATCCCGCCAGCCATCAGATCTGCCAGAGAAGTGAGGAGGTTACGGCTACATCCAGAGTTCAAGCTCTAGGGATCGTGATCCATTGGATCATCAAATAGTTACCCGTCAACCGTCCATTTGACAGGATTTGCATAGGGTTTAAATCTTCGTGAGCAGAGTGGAAACCCCAAGAAGCATCGGAGTGTTGAGGCATCAAGGTTCGGTAAATCGGGAATCCCTTGGGGAAGAGATCAGGCAAATCCATCGTGGAAATCCTGACAATATTTGAACCATCCATCATTGGGACGCGTGTCGAAAGGTTTGACGAAGTCGAGGTTCGGTATATCAGAGGTCCTAAGGACAGGATACTCTTTCAATTTGAAATCATGATACGTGATATCCCTACAGTTAAAGGATAGCATGGGCCACAGTGGAGTTAGTGGAGGACAGGTGGCATGAGCTATCGGAGTTTCATGGCGAGAAGCCCCGAAATATTGACATCAGGATTCGTGATCCCACGAAGTCCGAAGTCCTGACAAGATAAGGGATCATGGAAAATTCAAAGCAACGAACTCATTGCGGAATCTCCTATCGGGATTTCATGAGGGAAGAGTCGAAGATTTGGTAGTGGAAATCGCAAAATTGCGATATGCGATATTCTGATGGCTACGTAACGATGTGGGGCCACAGGAGTTGGTGACGTGGACAGGTGGCATGAACTATCAGGGTTTCGTGCCCCCCCCCGAACAAATGCATTAGGATTCATGATCTTGTGAACCCCAAATTGCCGATGAGGTGAAGCGTTGAATAGTCAACCCGCGCATGCGTTGGAGTTTCGGCGTATCGGGCATCGAGAGTCAGGGATACAACTTGTTTGATATCGTGAGTAGCGAAATCGCGATAAGGAAAGTTCTGAAATAGAAAGGAAGGTCAATGTTGACTATCATCGGGTGTTGGGGACTCGAGGGTACAATGCTCGACCATTGACCTTGCGATACCGCGAAGTCCGATTCCCCGATAAGTAAAGAGGGAGAATCGCGTGAAGAGTTATGTGGGTGAAAATTTCCCGATAGGGAAATAGAAGGATATTAGAGTTCTTAGGGTCGTAATAAAGGGAGCATCCTATGAGTGTACGTGCCCTGAGGGCGCGCCTACGTCATATTTGGAAAAAATTATTTTCTTGTTTGGGTACTCAATTGGATCATAGCTCATCCTATCATCCTTAATCTGATGGAAAAATTGAGATAGTGAACAAATTTCTGGAAGGCTACCTTCATTGCTTTGTCTCTAATAAACAAACACAATGGTTTGAATGGTTACCCTTGGCAGAATGGTGGTATAACACTTCCTTTCATACTGCAACAAAAATGACACCATTTATGGCACTCTACGGATACCACCCTCCTTCCATCACTTCTTATATAAAAGAAAAATCTAAGGTTCAAGTAGTGGAAGATCACATCGAGCATCAACAACAAGTTCTCCAAATATTAAAGGAAAATATGACCATGGCACATAATTGCATGAAACAACAAGCAGGTCAACATCGTAGTGAAAGAAGTTTTGAAGTAGGGGATTGGGTGTTTTTAAGACTACAACCATACAAACAAATGTCCCTCAAGAAAGCCAATAAGGATAATAAATTATCACCAAAGTACTATGCCCCTTATAAGGTGTTGCAAAAAATTGGTACTATGGCATACAAATTGGAGTTTCCTGTAGCTGAAGATTCCACTTGAGAAGATGAGTCTTTTATACAAAAGGATATAGAGTTACTCAAGCATTGTAGACAACACTTGTCTCAAGGGCAGGGGCATGTTAAGCCCTAAATAGTGGCTCATTACCTCTTAATTGGGGCATATTACATTAGTAATGTTATTTTATTTATGTCGGATTTAGTCCATTAGTTGTAATTATACCTCAACATGAGAGTACATGAGATGCATGCTACAACCATTAGTATGTACAAATCATAATTGAAGGACATAATTTTAGAAGCTGCAAAATCAGATCAACACTACGTGGAGATAAAGACAAAGGTACACCACGATATTTTGAAACAAACCATTGACAAGTTTAAGTTAAAAGAGGATGAAATCCTTATGTATAGAAGAATAATTTGTGTTCCAAACTCTTAGGAATTGAAAAACATGATATTAAAAGAAGTGAATAACGTGCCTTATGTTGGGAACCCAAGATACCAAAAGAAAGTTGTAGCTGTCAAGAAACAATATTGTTGGCCAGATATGAAGAAATAAGTAGTTGATTTTATTGGTAGTTGCTTTGAATATAAAAAATTCAAGGTTGAGAACATAGACCCAGTTGGTTTGCTACAACCATTTCCCATCCTTGAGTGGAAATGGGAAGTTGTAACTATGGATTTATTCACTAAGTTTCCCAGAACAACCAAGCAATATGAATTCATCATGGTAGTGGTCGATACGCTTATTAAAGCTGCCCACTTTATTCCATTAAGGCTCACTCACAAGGTACAAAACATTGTTGATATTTATATGAAGGAAATTTCTAGGCTTCATGGTGTGCCTAAGACAGTTGTTTCTAACAAAGATCCCAAGTTCACATCCAATTTTTGGAAGAGATTATTTAAAGGATTCAAGACAAATTTGAATTTTAGCACAACCTACCATCTAGAGAGAGATGGGATAACAAAAAGGATAAATCAAGTGATAGAAGATATGCTAAGAATGTATGTGATGGAAAAACCAATGCAGTGGGAACAATATTTACATTTGGTTTCATTTGCATATAAAAATGGGTATCAAGCATCTCTAATATGATCCCATTTGAGGCACTTATGGCAGAAGGTGCAACACACTAGTGAGCTGGGACAACCCAACAAATAGAGTAATGGTTGGGCCATATTTACTTAGGGAAATGGAAGATCACGTGGTTAAAATAAAACATAAGTTAAAGGCTTCCTAGGACAAGCATAAAAGTTATGCAGATAAATGAAGAACTCACAGATAGTTTAAATTTGGTGACCACATGTTTTTGAAAGTGAAATATAGGAAGAGTTCACTTAAGTTGGGAAAATTTTCAAAGCTTGAAGCACGTTATTGTGTGTCATTTGAAATACTAGAGAGGATTGGTCTTGTCGCATACATGCTTGCATTTTCTGCATCCATATGCATTCATAATGTGTTTCATGTATCTTTAATTAAAAAGTATGTGTCTGATGCTAATCATGTAATTGATTGGAATGTGATTTAGGTGGATCAATAAGGAGACTTCTAAGTTTCGTCAGTGTGCATATTGGACCAGAAAGTCAATATTCTCTAGAATCAAGCAATAGGACTTGAAGGTCCAACAGACCTGTTACAATATTGAGGATGCAACTTGGGAACATGAGGATGTTATGCGCATAGAGTACCCATATATTTTTGAATACTTTTCAAGTTTTGATTGTGCATAATGCACTGAGAACAATTCTTAAATAAGGGGGAGGGGAATGTGATACCTCTAGGCTAAACCCCAATTGTAATGTAAATGTAAAAGTACATACAGGTTGGTGAGTCATGGGGCGCACAAGTTTTGGGTACAGTTTAGCATGTGCACACCAAGGAAAGAGTGCGTGCCCATTTCATAGATTTGCATGCAACTCAGTAAGTGCACGAGGATTTCTATGCACGTGAACCAAGGAAAGAGTGTGTTCCATTTCATAGCTTTGCGCACACCTGGGTAAGTGTGAAATGATCTCTCAAAAGTGCACACCAGACCGTGTTTGTAGCCATTATATTTTAGGGGTGAGAGAGCCTTTGTATATATGTATATTTAGGCTAGAGTGCCATCATGGTTATTAGGATGGAAAGCCTGGATTGCGACAAAGGCCAATGCACCTACTTTTGTAAAAGTAATTTCACTGAGATATTAATAAAAAATATCACTATGTGCATATTAATCAGACAAAAAGAGATGGCGGGATAAACTCCATTAGAATGGGGAAGGGGTGTGAAGCTTAAAGGGAATATTTTAACAATATTTCAAAAAGTATAATTATGGGATGTGTATTTATCCTAAGTTCCTAAGGAATGGGAATGAGTCACGAAGTGAAGCTAAGTTAGCCCTTAAGGTGACAAGTGTCCAGTTATAATCATGAAAATATGTTTTTGGGCCTTAGTGTATTTTGGGGGAATCTGTATCTGGTTGTAACTTGTTGCCATCACATAACCCTATTCTTGGGAAGGCCTGTGCGTGATTGAAGAAATGGCTTGTCAGGACTGTGTTTGTCAAAGTAGCGAGTTTTCAAGCCCATAACCATTATCTCCAGGCGAGAGAACTGTTGGGAATTGTTTTCGCAAGGTGCATAGTTGTAGCTACAGGGCTCTAAGACTTCCTTTCCATTATGATGTTGAGGCCTTGGAAGGGAAGCGGGGCAGCCAAAGGACTGTTGAGAAGAGAAGGGGAACACTTCCTGAGGTGGGACAAGCATATGGAGAATGAGGGATTGTAGTCTCTTTGTTGGGGTTGGCACCTTTGTCCGAGTGTTTTGAATGTGGATATACCTTAGCTTGGATTAGGAATCCATTTCCTAGGAAGAGGT
>JZKD02S1756104.1:74401-85339 GCA_000966675.3 Picea glauca
AGATTTTCTAAACGACAAATTCTATGGATGGGAGGAACGTCTAAGGTCTATGCATAGTTTGTGGATTACAAAAAAAGATAAGTGTCTTCTTATGTGTATTATTCTCTAAGTAATGTGTATATACATGTTAAATATATTATGTGATACAATTGTACACACACACACACACACACACACACATATTATATTTGTGCATGGATTATGTATGTTGTAGAACTGCATGTTTTCTACATATGTAGGGCATGGTTCATGACATTTTATATGTGTTTATATATTATTTAACATGTGAATGATTATGCTATTGTTGTTTATGGAATTGATACACAATTATGCTAGACTATGCATATATTTTTAGTTCTACGTAATTGTTGCAGATGTAGAGCATGGTAGTTATTAAGTGTTTCCTATTATATTATTTTGTGGTAATGATTATGGAATTCTAAGGAAAGGATTGAATCATCGCGCACACAAAGTAGTATTAGTCCGTGCATGAAAATATGATATATCTCATGTGATGCATAAGAATGGTTGCTTGCGTAGTGGTATTATGCGTTATTTCCATTGTTATAGTCACTAACTTGTTAAGTAACTTCAACAGTAATCGTATGGGTTCTAGTGCGAAGCTAGAAATGTCGTGCATGCTGAGGGACAATCAACACATCTGACACAATGAAAATTGAGCATGAATATTTTCTAATACATAGTAGTTGCGCACTATACGAGACTTGTTGTTCACACTAAGGAAACCATAGCGGCGTGTAGCACAAGGCAACTCATGCACATTGTTGGTTTCAACGAGTTTCTTCCGTAGAAGAAAGAATTGATATCATATATTTATATAGAGAAGTTGCAGTGGTGGAGACTTTAAAATGTGGTAATGAGAATCAATTAGGAGGCTGGATACATAACAAAGTGGTATCAGAGCTCAAATTTTGATGTGATATGGCCTTTGATCAGAGTTGGGGACATTGCAAACTATACATCTAATAGTTTCTTCAACTCAGTTTTGACTATTTCTTGAAGTGAAAGATTCATTCTTCATTGAGGTTATCTAATTGGTCGAAAGTTATCTTAGACATATATGTGATGAGTGCATAGGCTAGGATGAATCCCTTTTATATCTATATAATCCCAAGAAAATGCCTTATCATGCAATTGTAACAACTTAATCAACCTTTGTTTTTGTGGTTATTCTAATTGATGATTTATGTTGAGTGTTTTTCCTAGAAAGATTTCTACATAAGATGGAATTATTGATTTTTTTAGGGATTGCATAGAAATATTGTGTTTCTTCTATCATATTCATGATGTGATTAGTAGGTGAATACAGATTAGTGATAATATTGCAAATAATATCATCTTCAGTATTTTATTTAAAGGAAAGAGTTGATTCAATCATAAATACTTGTTGGACTTTGTCACCATCACTATCTCCATTTCCTATCCATATAGATGTTTCATGAGTAGGACTTGGTTATCTGGTGGATATAATGTAATTTTCTTTGTAGAACTACCCTAAGAGATAGTCATATCTTCGAATATACACCCAATAATAGAATCGATTGTAGCGAACTAGTGATCCAAAATGGATCTGAACCAAGAATTGATAAGATTCAGTACCTGAAAGACCATTCGGAAAACTATGATGATTATGTAAACTATGTAAATTATAAAAAAATGTAAAGAATAATAAGAAAAAAATGAGAATGTGAGAGGAAAATTAAATGTAATTAAAAATCGAATAGGAGAGAAGGTTGAGGAATGGGAAATGAAGAGCCATGGATGTTCACCTTCCCTTTCCCCCTATCGCTTCCTATTTCTTCATCTACTCTCATTATCAAGGGGGATTTTTCTTGGGTCACAGAGTAAGGAATAAGATTTTATCAAAATTTTTGAAAAGATAATACTCAGAACCATTCAAATATGGTTTTCCCGTATGGTGTTTTAGGGTAAAAATTGTGTCCACATGTCATGGAATGTCTTGAAATTATTGTCTATTTGTAGTATGGTCTGTGGGTTAATTTTGTGTAATAAATTTTCTATTATCAGGTTGACTAATGGATGAGGAAGAATTTCAACTGTAATTGTGATATCTTCACATGGAAATTGATTCAAGTAATGTGACTTTGTTTTCTTTGAAGTAAGCCAAGACTAGCCATTATGAAGACCATCCAATAGAAAAATCATCCATGTCATTCATTTGCTTGTGAAATCGAGATCAAGGGTTGTAATTACATAGTTGTTTTAACTATTTGGAAAATTTTCCATCCTGGGAATTCCTCTCACCTCTCACAGGTTGTTGGGAATTACCTTTCTCTCTCTCTCTCTCTCTCTCTCTCTCTCTCCCGAGGCATATTACCACTTTCTTAAAGGTTTCTCATTGCTTGCACCAACCATCAATTACCTAGGTGTTCTCATACATTGTTGGGAAAATTTGCATCATCTAGGTAGTTTTCAAACGTGCATGTGCATTTTTTAAATGACACTAGGAGTTTTTAAATATTGTTGAGAATTTTAACTGTTGTCGGGAGGTTTTCTAGATGTGCATGAGCATATTGAGACATGGATAAGAATTTAAATTATGCGATGGGTAAAACATTGCATTGATGAGTCAAATTTTAATTATTGGGGCGAATGTTCTTACTGTCTGGGTTGATTCATTGCTAGTCAGTGTTAATATTTGGTCTATAGAATGTGTTGCATACCATCGAATTGATGGGATGTCTTTCATTTTTCCCACAAATCATCTATGGATTGTACTTTTCCATAAGGTGTTGCCAAAACATTTATTCCTTTTTCGAGATGTTTGATCTAGATAGATCTAGGGAACATCACAGAAGTTTCATAAGTGTCCCATGAGGCTTAGAATGGCCTTAGTAGGCAGAGAAAGGGAAAAATTCAAAGTTCCCAAAAATAAATGGAAATGACATGATCACGAAGAGAACGTTTCAATATTTCCAATGACATAAACGATTGGTCAAACAGAGTTACAGATTGAAAGATATTCACAGTCAAAGTTTGGTCAACCTAGCCCAGTCAGTAGGGGATGAGTCAACATCCATACTACTGACATCATCATCTATACAGATGGCATCATCATTTGTACAACACACATGGAATTATAAATAAGGAGACACATGTCATGTTGACGTCAACATGATGTTGACATGATGATGTGGCAATACCAGAGGTTGCCACGTGTCACTCATTTTTGACATTTTTGGGCTGATCTGTGGACCAATAGGATCGTACCATGTGGTAGTACGTACAATGACGTGGTAGGATTACATGGTAGCTGACGTGGAAGTCCGTAATTTTTGGGGTGAATTTTTATACTGTCTGGGTTGATTCATTGTTGGTCGGTGTTAATATTTGGTCTATAGGATGTGTTGCATACCATCGACTTGATGGCATGTCTTTCATTTTTCCCACAAATCATATATGGACTGTATTTTTCCATAAGGTGTTGCCAAAAAATTTGTTCTTTTTTTGGGATGTTTGATCCAGATGGATCTATGGAACATCACATAAGTTTCAGAAGTGTCCTAGGAGGCTCAGAATGGCCTTAGTAGACAGAGAAAGGGAAAAATTCAAAGTTCCCAAAACTCAACAAAAATGACATGATTGTGAAGGGCATGTTGCAATATTTCCAATGACATAAATGGTTGGTCAAGTGGAGTTATGGATTGAAAGATATTCACGATCAAAGTTTGGTCAACCCAACCCAGTTAGCAGGGGGTGAGTCAACATCCATACCACTGACGTCATGATCTATACAGATGGAATCATCATTCATACAACACACGTGGTAGGAGAAATAAGGAGACATGTGTCATGTGGATGTCATCATGACATCGACATGATGATGTGGAAACACCAGAGGTTTCCGCATGTCACCCATTTTTGGTGTTTTCAGGCCGATCCTTGGACCAATCGGATCATGCCATGTGCCAGTCCATATAGTGACGTGGTAGGCTGATGTGGTAGCTAACATGGAATTCCTTAAAAGATGATGTGGCAGCTACTATTGCAGGTACAATCAACAACTGCATTGAAGGTGACTAGACAACAGGGGCCAATAGCTGGGTGCCACATGCCCCAATTAGAGGGTTCCACGTGGCACCCTTGAAATGCCCAAGGAGGGTTTGTGACCAAAAATCCAGAAAAAATATATAAATTAGACCCTGCCAAACTTGGCATAGGTCCCACCATATCTGGCATATCCTCTAGGGTTAGAGTACCGCCAAAACCACTGCCAATAGTTATAAAAATGAACCAAATGGGGAGGCTTGTGGGATTGACCCCGAGACCTCCCCCTACCTCTACGCCTTAACACACACGTGCTAACCAACTCGGATAATGCATTTGTTGGGTAATCCACCCACATTATTCATTAAAACGAGGTTTTCTCCATTGCACGAGGAGAGGGAGTGCACCAGTCTACCTAGGTCCATACCAGACATGTATTTCGATGCATAGTACAATGCATTAATTGCACAGAGTTACATGAAAATCGAGACATAGGTCCAAAGGAGGCCAGAAGGTGCCTAGGTCTGATGGAGATGATTTGACAGTCATTTTTATGTAATTTGACAACGCAAATCCAATGGTGAGGTCTATTTATGCATTAGAGCTTCAGATCAACAATCTAGGTTCTGGAGAAGCCAATGTAAGCATTATTTTCATTATGTTGTTTTGTCATTAAATGTTGCAGCATAACATCCGTGTTACAGGTTTGAAGGAGCATGGAGAGGCTACAACAAGGAAACATGACCAACTTATTCCTTCTATCTTTTATTTTCTTCTCTTCAACATAAAACCAATCAGTTACATGTGATAGAGAAATTGTGGCACTTGCATGATAAGTGGCCAACGAAGCAGTTCTAAATATCGTAGTTTTAGGATATTTGTATGGGCTTCATATATATGCTTGGATCTGAGCAGTAGATCTAAGGCACTTTATGGCTCCATGATGATGGGGGTCATCTTTTATTCTTCCTCTTTTTATGTATTGAGTATGTGGGAATGATGTCCATGTTAGCATCATGGATGCCTCATGAGCATGAGAACTTATGAAGCTTGTATCCATTCCTGATCACATTCCGATTGCTTGCTTCTTTCATAGAAAAGGGACTTTGGCCTTAAAACTCTTAAAGGAGAGACATCATTACAATGAGGAGAATAAAGCGATCAGGCTTTGGAGCATGACCCGGAGAGGTAGCCCACACTGGGTGAACTCCATTATCAAGAAAAGTGTCATATCCATTACGTGTCTTATGTTATTATGTTTCTTTTCTATGAATTTACGCACATAGGATATTAAATGCAAGCATGACATATAACACATAAGAACAACTAAGGAGATTTTATTCACTTTGGATTTAAGCTTAGAATACTTCAACTTTACCTTTAATTGCAAATCGCTCAAGTAAAACGAACTATAACTGACCCTTTGAAGGAGTAGCAAAAATCAATCAATTATTGGAAACTTATTGATGCAGGAGCATCGCCTTCACAACCATCAGTGCACACATGGAGGAGAGAAGAATGACATTTCAACAAAGCCAGAAATCCAAATCGAGCATTAACTCATAATTTATTTGGGTTGTTAAGATATTTTGTTGAGAAAATTTTAAAATCGTAACCTGTTTCTAAAGTCTCTAAGGACTGTAAGAAATCCCAGACATGGAGTGTTGACTCTGTCTGATAGTAATTAGCAGTTATTATAATAGGACTGAGTAGGTAAAAGTTTTAAGTTTGATTTGATAGATTTCAAGAAAAGGACGAGAGAGCTTAGGGAGCCGGTCCTTAAAAAGTTTCATTTTCATTGTAAGAGTAGATTAGGATGGATAGCGAAGGATAGAACAAAGTAGAACAGAATAGAAGGAACACCATGCAATTTTTGTTTTTCAGTAATGAATAGAATAGACATGAGATTGTCATATATATGTGTTCATTTACTGTTTAAAGAAAAGTGTGTTGTATTCTCTGTGATGTTCATATTTTCATTTTCATTTCCTGTTAAGAGTGGAGAGAATGACTGTATGATTCTATAACAAAACTTGATAATTTTCAGTTTTTGTTCTACTGAAATATGTATGCAAGGTGTGCCTTCCCTAACACAAGGTGTGCATTAACTGGATCTTGGAACGATTCAGAGAGGGATTTTTAGAGGAGAACAAGGAGACTTGATATTCCAGGTACAAGGAGTGCACAGAACTTAGAGTCGACTAAGTTCAAAGAAACAACAAAGAAGAATGCCAGGAGGGTGTGAGGTATTTTTTTTTTAGGAAAATCCCTTCGAATCTGAGTTATTTGAAATCCTCTAATGCAAGGTGTGCATAGGAGTTCAAATATTTAAGGAGAAGAAGCTCAGGAGGATGTGTGTTTTTGTTCACAGAGAGCCAGCTAAAGAAGGATTGAAGATTTATTCCTTGACACTTAGAATATTTCCCAAGTCTGGGAAGAAAATTTGCAGAAGCTCAGGGGGGAGACCACAGTAACCGTCAGATATAAACGTAGAGAGATAATAGCCATTAGATCTAGAAGAACGACGAGGAGTTGAATGGACGATGGAAATACTTTGAGAGGAAGTGTTGATCTTCTGATAGCCATCAGATTTGTGGAAGCAATGCGAACCTTAGCACCTTGTGCCCAAAGGAGGATTTTAGCATTCGGCGTCTAGTGGAAAAAGGGTGAAGTTCCTTTGGACTCACATGTTGCAAAATCCCGACGACCGTCATATTTCACGAAAGACACCCGTCAAGTAGGGAAGAGATAGAGAGTTGGGATACGTGGTGAGTAGTTGGTGTTTGGGAGAATCACCAAAAGAATCAGGACCCTCCATTGTGTATAAGATAGTTGGAGACAAGATCTGATCAACCGAGGCACTCACGAGGAGAAGAGCAGAGGATTATTGAGAAGGAAATCCATGAAATCATCTAGAACATCCCTAAGGAAGAATAAGATGGAGGATCCTGACCATTGGTAGAGGGGCAGTGGAGACTGTCGATCCAGTGTGAAAGGATTTCGTATTTTTGGCATTCGGGGAACTGAAGATGCAGGGCCTTTGGTCTCGCAAGTTGTGAAACCTCGAAGTGAGAAACCCCAATGCGCTCAAGTTTTGACCCTAGGTCACGGTACCCAGTCATATGGTGATCCACTAAGGGAGGCGTTAAAATAACGAGGGGTCCTTTCAGAGTTCTAAACTTCGGGAGTTGAGAGGTAGGAGAGCATGTTCGTGGGTTTTCTGAACCACAAACTCCAATATCCCTTTTGGTGTATATGTGTGGTTGCGAGGCATGGTCACGTGAGGTAGGAGCTAAGAAACTTAAGCCCCCAATCAAGATTCAAGGATTCAAGTTGCAAAGGAATGGGACGCTTGACTGCAGAAGTCTCGATCTACGAAAAGTGTTTTTTGGTTTAGCGCGAGGTCATGATGAACAGTTGCATGGATTGAGATTTAAGCACAAGATAATCACCGTTAAGCTCTTTTCAACATTTGGTGATTGAAGAGACAAGGATTTCTCCCTTGAGAAATCCCAAATCGCAAAATGTAAAACACACCTTATGGGTAAGGACCTAGTCATAAGGACGATGACATGAAGGGGGAGCTCACACTTGATGCTAGTGTCTTCACACGTGAGTTCTAAACAAGAGGACTTGTGGATTTGATTTACAGGGTTCCAATGGGGGACCTAAAGAGCTATTCTATCTCAAAGTTAGAGGATGATCTAGTGACCGTGAGGTCACGGACCCCAATGGGGTAGGGGGTTTGCATTAGGTGTTATCAGAGCCAAAGAAAAAGATTTTAAGTTTGTTTGCGGAACAATAGACAAAAGAAGAAGAGAGGAAGGTTGGTATCCTTCATGGGGATTTCACTCTATTGGGAGGTGACACAGTGAAGTCATGTTGCCAAGAAGGCACAGAGAAAACACAAATATGGAAGAAGAAATGAGGTGACTTAGAATGAGGTTGGATTCCATGGAAACAACACAGAGAAGAGAACCAGATACTGGTGATGTCAGTGAAGATGAGAGTGAAGAAGAGGCCAAAGATAGCAAAAATGTGGCAGAGGATGTTACACAAGACCACTTGATAAAAGTTGTTTCAATGATTGCGGCTAGAGCAAGGATAGAAGTACTTATGTACGAAGGTAATCTGGAAGTTGAAAAATTGCTAGATTGGATACGTGCCATGGATAAGAACTTCGATTATGAAGATATCAAAGAGGACAAAATGGTGAAGCATGCAGTGACAAGATTGAAGGGTCTCGCAACATTCTGGTGGGATGAGCTGCAAGTCAGACATAGAAGAAATGGTAAGCATAAAATTAAAATCTAGGATAGGATGGTAGCTAAGTTTAAAGCTAAATTTATCCCAAAGGATTACCAGATCAATATTTACAGGAGGTTGTAGAACCTGAAATAGAGAATTTTATCAGTGAAGGAGTACACTAAAGAGTTCTACAGACTGAACATCAGAGCTGGACAAAAGGAGAATGAAGGTGAAAAGACAGCCATGTATATCAATGGGATGAGATATGAAATCCAAGAAGAGATCAACATGATGTCTATCAGTACAGTCGAGGATGCTTATCAAGCAGCCTTGAAAGATGAGGAAAAATTAGCTAGGAGGTAAAGTCAATGAAGCAGAGGCAAAAATTTGAGCCGAGGCAAATGAACCAACAGGGAGAAGTTCCAGAAGTTAAAGCCAGAAGCTGATAAGAAACATAGCCACCAAGAGAAGGGAAGAATCTCTAAAGAAGGACAACATGGTGGACGAAGTTCTTTTCCTAGAGGTAGAGGAAGAGGAAGAGCTAGAGGAGGCATAGTTAAATGCTATACCTGTGGAAAGGAAGGGCACAAATCTTGGGAATGTCTCGATAGAAAAAGAGAAGGCAGAGAAGCACACATTGTCGAAGTAGAGAAGCATGTGGAAATAGAGGTTGCATAAGGAGGAAGAAACCTCATGATAAGGAAAGTTCTTCTCAAACCAGAGAAGGAACCCGAAGAACTAGTTTAGCATACAAGCTTTTTCAGAACTACTTGCAAGATGAAAGACAGGGTTTGCAAGGTGATCATAGACAGTGGGAGCACAGATAATATAGTATCCACAGAGATGGTGGAAAAGATGGAGCTGAAGACAACTACACATCAAAGTCCATACAAAGTATCGTGGCTGCAGAAAGGACATCAAGTCATGGTAAGTCAACAATGCCAAGTTGAGTTTAAAATAGGAGGTTACAAAGATGAAATATTGTGTGATGTAATCCCTATGGATGTCTATCATATTTTATTGGGAAGACTGTGGAAATATGACCGAAAGGTTATTCATGATGGGAGAAAGAATACCTATACCCTAGAAAAGAATGGCAGGACACATATGTTGTTACCCATAGTAGACAAGGAGAAGGCATAAGCTAGTTCAAGCATAGTTCTCATCAGTGGGAAGGATCTCTCAAAGGAATTCAAGAGAAAGAGATGCAATTTTCTATTGTGAGGAAGCCTAGAGTGATCCTTACAAATACTTGATCCTTACAAATAATTATGTAGAATATTTTCCTATAGAAATCCAAGAACTGTTAGAGAACTTTGTTGATATAGTTGTAGATGAGTTACCACACTCATTACCACCCATTAGGAGCATAAGCCATCACATTGACCTTATTCCAGGAGATAGTTTGTTGAACAAAGAAACTTATAGGTTGACACCTAGAGAGAATGAGGAATTCAAGAATCAAGTATAGGAGTTTTTGGATAAAGAGTTAGTCAGGGAAATCCTAAGCCCATGTGAAGTACCGACTGTATTAAGCCCAAATAAATATGGAGGATGGAGAATGTGCAAAGATTATCGAGCCATCAACAAGATAACCTTTAGGTACAGATTTCCTTTACCAAGGATGGATGATTTGATGGATTGCTTGAGTGGCACAAGCTATTTTTCCAATATAGACTTAAAGAGTGGATACCATCAAATAAGAATGAGAGAAGGAGATGAATGGAAAACAACATTCAAAATGAATGAAGGATTATTTGAATGGCTGGGCATGCCGTTTGGGTTGACAAATGCACCAAGCACATTCATGAGACTGATGAATGAAGTGTTGAAAGAATTCATTGGAAAATTTGTCATAGTATATCTAGATGACATACTAATCTTCAACAAAACAAAAGGAGAACACTTAAGACATTTAACCGTAGTGATGGAAAGGTTACAACGAGAGCAATTGCTGATAAATCTGAAGAAATGTTCTTTTATGAAGAAGGAGCTCATATATTTGGGATTCTTAATATCTTCGAATGAATTGAAGATGGACCCAAAGAAGGTGAGAGAAATTAGATAATGGCCATCACCAAGCAGCTTGTTTGAAGTACGAAGTTTTCATGGGTTAGCAAGTTTTTATAGGAAATTTATCAGAAATTTCAGTGGCATATGTGCACCCATGTTGGATACTATGAAGAAGAAACACAAGTCCTTTAGTTGGATAGAGGAAGCTGAGAAAGGTTTCAAAGTGTTGAAAGAGAATATCACAGAGCAACCAATTCTGGTCTTACCAGATTTTGGAAAAACATTTTAGGTGAGATGTGACGCAAGTGGATTAGCTATTGGAGCAGTCTTGAGCCAGGACAACAAGCCAATTACTTATTTCAGTGAGAAACTGAATGATGCCAAGAAAAAGTATTCCATGTATGACACGGAATTTTATGCAGTGATTCAAGCTTTAAAAAAATGGAGACATTATTTAATTCCTAAAGAATTTGTCTTGTATAGTGATAATCATGCTTTGCAATTTATTACTAGGGAAGAAAAGTTGAATCAAAATGTTAAGAACCAAACATCAATATAGCATATAAAAACCTCAGGAAAAGTACTCAACGCCTTGAAAAAGAGATAATTTCAGATAATAAGCCTCTTCAAGGGGGAAACCTCCTTTTA
>JZKD02S1756104.1:89956-118814 GCA_000966675.3 Picea glauca
CCTCTTCGAGGGGGAAACCTCCTTTTACCCCACTTAAATGTTCAAGTACAAGATGATTCAAAATGAAAATGTCTCCTTGGTATATATAGGAGACTAGGAGGTTTAATGGCTAAAGACGACATAAATAAAATAACATTACTAATCTAATATGCCCCAATTAAGTGGTAATGAGCCAATATTAGGGCTTAACACAAAAACAAGAAAAATGGGTAGAATTAACGCAAAATTTTACTTTTGTTATTAAACATATTGTTGGAACTGCTAACAAAGTTGCATATGCTTTGAGCAAAAGAAGTTTGATTGTACATGAATTCCAAGTGGAGACATTGGGGTTCGAACACCTCAAGGAGATGTATACAAAAGATGCAGATTTCAAGGGAGCATATGAGACATGTAAGAATCCCTTATTGGGAGACAGAAGCCCATGGAATGAATATTTAATTCAGGATGGATTATTGTTCAATGAGAGCCAATTATGTATTCCAAAGTGCTTGATGAGAGACAACCTACTGAAAGAAAAAAATAGTGGAGGTTTAGCTGGACACTTTGGTCACAACAAGACGTTTGCACAATTGAGAAATTCATATTATTGGT
This sequence comes from Picea glauca, assembly GCA_000966675.3. Taxonomy (NCBI): domain Eukaryota; kingdom Viridiplantae; phylum Streptophyta; class Pinopsida; order Pinales; family Pinaceae; genus Picea; species Picea glauca. The sequence goes on from JZKD02S1756104.1 coordinate 90,551, forward strand.
CGAGCATGAGAGAAGAAGTGAAGAACCGTGAGAATTGTGAGAACCATAGGATCATTTCAACATTTCGAGGTTTGAAAGTACAAATTGCAAGCCAAAATCCTTGGTTGATCAAACCCCCTAAATGCGAATAGAAGTATTCATGTGTGGAAGGAGCGGGGAAGAGTATATGTGTTTCGAAACATCGAAATTCAGAAAATTGGGGATTACGAGGACATAAGGTGGTTCGAGAGTTCCAAACTCCCGATACCTAGAAACCCAAACAAGAAGAAGGCGACATGTCGAAGGATAAGAGACTTTCTATCGAAGGTCGTGAAAGCAGAGGAGGAGAAATACCATTTCGGCATTTCGAGACTTCGAAAACCAGAAGATGGAAGTGACAGAGCATTCGATCCTTAGCATATCAAACTTCTGGAACGTGAAAGTCCGAAAGGATTTCAGAAGATGAAATTTCGGCATTTCAGGGTTCGAAGGTTCGAGGACCCCGAGGACATAGTGGAAGCGATTTTCGGTGTTTGAAATCCTGAAACCATGAGGAGGAAGGGAGGACAAGAACATTTTCATTTCGATAAATTGGAAGTCGTAAATTTGGGACTCCAGGGGTTGAAAGCAGAGTTGCAGGTCATCGCAACTCTCGAATTCACGAAAGTTGAAAAGACAAAATTTACATCAGGAAAGGTCAAGTGTTAGTATTTCAGGTTTCGAAGGTCGAAGAGGTAAGGTGCTCGACCACGAGATTCACAAAATCACAAAATCCGGTATCCTGAAATAAAAGAGGAATTTCCTCAAGGTTTATTGTGGGTGTTGGTTTCCCGAAAGGGAAATGGAAGAGCCAATTGATCTCTTAGGGGCAAGAAGAAGAAAATATCCTGTGTGGATCGCAAACTGTAGGTCTGCATCAATTGTGGTATCAGAGCCCTTCTCTATTTGTATATTGCAGATAGAGGGTGCGAGAAATATTTACAACCATGTCACAAAGAAGAAGAGACAAGCAAACACCCGATCCACCAGAGGAAAGGGAAATTCCAAGAAGAAGGGGTAGGCAATTACCTGGTTTGCCAGGTGCAAGAGAGATGCATGAAATGCATTCTAGGATGGATGCCATGGGAATAGCACAGAGGGTCATAGTCGGTGTTAGAGATATCAGTGAGTCTGAAAGTGAAAATGAAGTTGGACATGGAGGAGAAGAAGTTGCAACAGAAGAACGCCTATTCAGGGTTGTTTCAAGGATAGGTGCCAGGGAAAAAATGGGCATTCCAGTATATGAAGGAAACCTGGATGTTGAAGAGATTCTAGACTGGATTAGAGCCCTAGATAAATACTTTGACTATGAGGATGTTGAGGAAGACAAGAAGATCAAACATGCTGTCACAAGACTTAAAGGGCATGCAACATTATGGTGGGATGAACTGCAGGCTGACAGGCCCTGCAAAGGAAAGCAAAAAATCAAGAGTTGGGATAGAATGGTTGCAAAGATGAAGGCAAAATTCATGGATTATCAAATCACTCTGTTTCAGAGGATACAAAATTTGAGACAGAAGCTGATGTCAGTGAAAGAGTACACTGAAGATTTCTACAAACTAAACATCAGGGCTGGTCATTGTTGTAGGAAAATATCCCTGTGGATAGGTAGACCGCCTCTAAAGCTTGACCTTAACCCTAGACAGAAAAATGCTTAACGTGGACACTGAATTCCTCTCAAATCTATCTAAACTAATACATGAGAAGGAAGGATAACAAAAGTACCTCTTAATCGACGTTTGTCCCAGCATGCTCCGAGTTGTGCTCCAATCCTTTGCTCCTCGCTGAGTTCTGCAGACAAACAAGATACGACCACTTTCTACTCTATTGATATTAGCTTGAAAACAGATCTACCAATTAATGATAAGTTCATGTAACATCAGACACAAACTAGAAAGAAACAGGCCAAGCATGTCATATTAATGAGAATAACGACAACAGTGCTTACAATCGTAGATGCGAGTGCGACAGCTTCGTCAAGTCCCCTTCGTCTAACCCTTTCTTGAAAGATCCACAACCTGGATGACAGTAGCTTCACTGATCACTTCTCCTTTGGCTGACTGTGTATTTCCTATGAGATCATAAGTTTCATGCTAGCAATTCTCCCCCTTTCCACCATCATAGAGCTTGTTTATATAGGTTGGGAGGAGCTTAACCTCTCGATTTATATTTAGAACAAGTTAGGAACCTCGTCCTTAGATCAGGGATCTCTTGATGAAACCAAGAATTCGAGCACAACTGCCTCCTAATATCGAAATATATTTTCCTTATTCCCCTCACTGGGCTAACAACTGACCCAGATTAGGGAGCGCTCCTTCAAAAGGGGCATCAGAGCGCTAGAACGCTCCCAGAGAGGCTTAAGGGGAGCGCCAGCGCTTCAAAAGTGGGCAGTGCTCCTGTAGAGGGGTAGAGAAGTGTTATAACGCTCCCTGAGGCCTTATAGGGGAGCACAAGTGTTCCTAAGGCTGTTTCAAGGGAGCGTTCCCTCTCAGAACTCTTGATTGGAAGCCCTCTTCAGGTGTTAAGAGTTGTATGACTCCAGTGAACCAGTTCTCCTCCTTCAAACTAAGTACATAAGATGTTTTAAGTGCCTCCTTAGTGTCTTCATCATGGCAGTATGATTCAATAACATTTGCGACACTTGTAACCAACTTGCGACACTTGCGACAGTTGTGACACTTACAACAATTGAGAAGCATATGCGACACTTATCCAGTTGAGTGATTTTGATGTGTAACAGAATGCCCCCCAAAGTATGAAGTCAGAAGATATGAACTAATGACTGAAATACTTTGTAGACGTTCAAGCAAGGGTATAGACTCAGAGAACTTGACGGAAGCTGCACACAAACATCCAACAAAAATCATGACATATTTCAAAACCCAAGGCAGGCATACCTATGCTTGGGTGATCGAGACTTGTAAGGTATGGCCGCGATAATATACACTGCGGATCCATAATTGTATTGATAAAAAAGGGTATAGCCACCGAAGATACAATGTGGATCTATACTTTGATGACTCGGACTGATCGTAGCCACGAAAGATACACAGTGGATCTACGAGATGACAAGACATAGCCACGACCAATACAAAGTGGATCTATGTAACTGTGCATGTGTTCTTTGTCCAATAAAACTCCTTCGCAACCCGAGCAAAGCATATATCAAGGTGATTACTCAACCCAGGGTCTTCTTACCAATCCCAATATGGTATGAATCTGACCATGTGAATAAATGTCTTGATGTCGAACATGGCAGAAACCACTTGATTACCGGTCAATGAGGTAAACCGTTAACAAGTGTGAGGGAGATAACCATTAATGTCAATGATTCCCAAGGTACCTAAGTACATTCCATCAAACATGAATTGATGAGCTGAGGTTGACCATTCATGGAATCATTTGATCAGAGGTCAATGATGTAAACCCACTATCGAATGTGAGGAGGCATGCCATTGAGGCATGCAGGTCCCAAAGTAATAGCTTGTTTCTAAGTCTAATTCCCGGATAATGTGTTGAAGTTGACAGGAACAGACTCGTCGAGGGAGGGCCTTGATGTATCCTCCATCAACGACATGAAACGGACATAGATATGTAATTGGTGGATCAAATGGACATGGACTGACACGGGTTCTGAGACAAGATATTTGGGATGGTTGACTCTCGAGGCGGATACTTCCCTTGAACACTAAGGAACGACAGCAAAACATGACATGGACCAAAAATGTGCAATGGATACTATGACTTGCGTCGGGTGACCCAAAGGAATGAAAGGAAACTCAAAGGATTGGCTCAGTGCAGAGGTTCAGCGGATTATGATATATGCAGATGACAAAGTGTCGTGTTCAAGGGAGACTCTAAGAAGTGTTGTATGATGTTCTCAAGAGACTTCTTGGCTTGCTCCTTTCAATTTTTCCCCCATCCAGATAGATGAGTACCTCTTTTTGATTTAACGAGCTCGAGGAGGATAACACATGCTCGATATAACTCACCTTCGGTAAGTTCCTCTTCCTTTGTTTAACGAACCGGAAGAAGCAAGGGATCGGTCCCCTATGGGCCTGTCGATGTGTGTTTTAACGAGTCCAAAGACAGGAAACTCGAAGGTTTTTCGGGATTATAGAGTTTGGAAAAATGCTTAAAAGAGAACTCTCTTAGTTCCTTTTTCGTACAGTAGTCCAACGAGACCGAAAAAGGGTTAAACTATCGCTCGAAGTACGCCCTTTCTGACCTTTTAACGAGTGTGAAAGGAAGCAAGATCACTCGGCAATCTTTTCATTTTTAGAGAGTCTGAAAAGGGTTTAAAGAAGACTCCAGGGGGGTTCCTTTTTCGTGTGTTCATATCCAGACAGGTCCGAAAAAGCGATAAAATTTCACCCGGTTACGTTCTCATATTGTCGAGCTCGAGAACGAACTAAGACTATGCTCATCAGTGTGACAAGGCGAATAACCGATCAAGACTGCCAGAAAACCTGTGATGCCAAAGCTACAAACCATATTTTAGTGAAGCCATTTACACTATTAGAGAAACCCAAAATGACCATACCTTATAAAAATTGAAATTTTATAAATAACAATTGATTTAAAAAACTCATTTACCATTTCATTTGCAAGGATTTTTGGAGTGTTGGAGAATCTCAATTTGAAGCAAATCTTGTTTTTCTCACTGCCGAAGCTACAATCGATCATTTCGCTCGCCGTTCAAACCAGGTAGGTTCCCATCCCTTGATCTTTCAATTGCATGGTTTCAAGTTTATTTTCATGGCATTATTTATTTTAAAACACAAAGCCCTAAGTCGCCCCTCTTTGACCAAATCGGCCTCCTTTTAAACATCAATAAAATAGGGGGATTTTTTTTGCAAAAATGTGTTAGGGAAGGGTTGTTAGGATCTCTACACCCTAGCAATCAATTAGGCAAGTCATTATTTAGAAAAAGAGCTCATAAAAATTCTCCCCAAAGGCCCACGCACCCCCCAAATCGTTTTTCATTTTAAACACGTTTTAATTATTATTTGGCAAATGTTAAAGGGTGTGGTAGTCAAAAAGAGTGATTGGTTGCTTTTAAATGACATGGGTCCTTTGTTTTATGTTTTAAAATATTTTTTGAAAATCGCCGAAATTATCAATACGTGGGGAATAATGAAATTCTTGATTTTTTGTTTTGTAGGTGTCTTTGGCAATCATGATTGAATGGAAAGAGAGGGAACAGGAGATGGATGATTTATCCACTCTATAGAGTCCACGTACGCGGGCCGCTTTGCAAGCCTATGGCTTGCTCAAGTTTTTCAAATTGCAAAAAATGAAGAGAGAGATTCTACTGCTTGAGCACATGATCAGCCTTTGGGATGTTGCGGAATAGGGATTCCATATTGGTACACAACTCCTAACCATTGAGTTGGAAGATGTGTACTTTTTGACCGGCCTCTCGAAAAGAGGGGTCCCTATATATTTCACTGGACAAAGGGCATTACCTGAGAAGATGGATGTGTATCTGGCATGTCACTGTATTTCAGGAGAGAGGTTGGTAGGGGGAAGGATCCCTATCAAGGATATACAAGATCTGCCTCTCCAATCTATATTATTTTCTATCACAAGCGTGACCGGAAGTACTAGTTCTCATTTGGCATCGAGATCACAGGTGGCCTATGGTGTTCAGTGTTTAGAGCCAACACTCTTCGGAATGTAAAGGAACAGATCTCACGATGCAGGACTGGTCAGAAGCAGTTCGTCTATGGCTCATTCTTGGTCTCATTATTTCTAGAGTGCATACCTCAGATGTAGCCTCAGATAGCATTGATAGTACGCCTAGTGGATGAACCTCGGATGGAGAGGTGGACTAGTCTGTCTCCAAGACTAGTTTCGGAGTCAGAGTTCCACTTCACTGGTGATTTATTTACCTGGCCGAGACGACAGTTCCTCTGGATAGAGGACTTCCCTTATGCCGATGTAGACTTTCGTGGGAGTATGGACTTGATTTTTCCTGCGGGGGAAGACTGGGATGAGTCAGGTAAGAGATTAATCCATGCCTCATCTAGTTTTTGTTTTTTAAGTTTTTGATGTATATGCATTTTTTTTTGGGTATGTAAAAGAGTTTTAATAGATGTTTTGTTTCCAACCTGCAGACAAGGGAGCAGTGCGACCAGTTGATATACCAGTACCAGGGTGTCGTGGAGGCACCCCAACTGCAGCAGATCCAGTGGTACCAGTGGTGGGTCTCCGGGAGGTTGAAAGAAACCTCCAAGGCCTTACGATGGGCATCCCTCCTCTGCGGAGGGGGGAAGTGCCTTTACATTTGCAGCGACACACTATAGGGGTACCAGAGAATATCAATTCTCTGTTGAGGCGCGTGGTGCATGCAATAGTATGTTACTCATAGCACAACGCCGTGCGGGGAGATTAGAATCTCCCTGTGATCATGTTTTTTGTATGCCTTGTTAGGCGATGTTGTATGGATGAACAGACCCACTATTTTGCCCCTTTTACACACTTTTTGATGTAAAGAAAACATTTCAGTCACGCCATATATATATATATATATATACAGTTTCGAGTTTTTATGATGTCGATGATTTGTACATGATGATGTCTGTGATGTGTTTTAATTTACATGTAATGTACAGTTTTTGCTTTCCTTGAATCTTATTTGTGGGCTAGATACCAATCCATGATATAATTATCTAATGAATCTGAAACACTATTAAGTTCTCTCGGAATGTGTCGATATTCAATGTAATCGAACATTCATTCAAGACGACGAACTTGTGAGTGTAGACGTAGTAGGATAGGACTACAGATAGCGTAGATGCGGTTGAGTTGATAAACCACGAGTTGGGAGTCTAAGTGAATGATGATACGAGATATACCTAGAGAGGAGGCTTGGGTTAACAGCCCAATGACAGCGTGGTATTCTGCCATATTGTTGGTTGCTGGTCCTAAACAGATGCCTCCCAAACTCACCACCTCATCAAACTGATAAATAACCCATGTCGCCGAAGCAATGTTCCGGGTATGTCGGATGGCGCCATCCGCGAACCCAAAAAAGATAGGAAAGGTAGACGTCATATGCGCATGAAAACACAGGCACATTCATGAGTGGCAACGGTAAAGACTCGAGCACGCGAGAGAAAAAGACACACCAAACTAAAATACAATAATGTACAAAGTACATATGCTAGGTGATCTAGGCATAGTACTTTTTAAGGTAAATCCCGTTTCGGGGCTCTCCCAAGAAAATTCCATCATGATCTACTAGTTCATAAGCACCTCTGTGTAAAACACGCTTCACGATGTAAGGACCGTGCCACATAGGTTCTAACTTTCCTGTTCCCAATTTATCGTGTGCTTGGTCATAAACGAGGACTAAGTCTCCTTCTGCAAAGGCTCGAGGTTGGACGGATTTGTCATATTGACTCTTAATTCGTTTCTTATGTGCCTCATTAACGAGAGTAGCATCATAGCGTGTTTCGTCCAGCTTGGATAGGTACAAGAATCGTTCTTCTTTCGCAGAGGTATGGGGAAGAAGTTCTACTTTCAATTTGAGTGATGGGATTTCACATTCGATTGGTAGGACGACTTCAATGCCATAGACCAACTGGAAAGGCATGAATCCGGTTGAGGTTTTCACCGAGGTGCGATAGGCCCAGAGAGCGGAAAACAGTTGTAAATGCCATGATGTTTTGTTTTTCCCTGCCATGCGTTGGATCATGGTTTTTAGGACTTTGTTGATAGCCTCAACTTGTCCATTCGCTTGAGGGTAGTAGGGGGATGATTTTTCATGGAGAAAACCCAATTTGACATGTATCTCGCTCATCATATGGTTTTTGAAGTGTGCACCATGGTCGGTGACAATGGCATGTGGTACACCAAAACGAGTAATGATGTGGTTGAAGAGGAATAGAGTTGCAGTACAGTCATCGTTCAGGAAGGTAGGCATAGCCTCAGCCCATTTGGTGAAGTATTCGACGACGACGATGATGTAACCGTGCCCCCCGGCTGAGGTAGGCTTACACTGCATGAAATCGATACCCCATTTGGAAAAGGGGTCGATGGAAATAATGGGGTGCAACGCAGTAGGGTGGGTGCGTGCCTTCTTGTTGAATATTTGGTAGGGTGGGAATTTTTTGATGGCCTCGATGCAATATTTGAAAATAAAGGGCCAAAAGTAGCTGGCATGTAATATTTTTTGGGTTGTGGTCATCCCGGAAAGGTGACCGCCACAGGCGCCAAGGTGACAATCGTTCAAAACACGTTCAGCCTCTTCGTGAATCAGACATCGCCGAAGGATGGTGTCAATACCACGGTGATACAAAGTGTCACCGAGGATGAGATAACGAAGAGAGTGGTGACGGATGCGTCGACGCTCTTCACGAGAGATGTTTGGCTGAAAATGTTGGGTTTGAAGGTAGAGGAGAATGTCTCCGTACCAAGGGTTAGAGGTGCTGATGAGGAAGAGAGACTCATCGGGGAGAGAATCTCTAGGTTCAATGTTTTCATTGGCACAATGGAGAGCACATATGAGCTCGACAAACACCAGGGACTTTTTGGCTTTAGCCTTTGTAAACTCGATATCAAATTCTTTAAGAATAACGATCCATTTCGAATATTTTCCCCCAAGTACTTGGCGTGTCAAGATGTGGTACATGGGATTAGAGTCTGTGATTACCGTGGTGGTGCATAATAGGATGTAGTGGCATAATATTTGGACAGCAATGACAATTGCCATAGCTAGTTTTTCAACATGCGAATATCTGAGTTCAGGTCCGGATAGACTCTTGCTTAGATAATAAATCATGTGTTCTTCGCCGTTAGAGTCCTCTTGAACTAGCACCATCGCAATGGTGGAAGTAGAAGCGGCTAAGTAAAGGATATAATCCTTTGTATATTCGGGAGGATGTAACAAAGGAGCGTGGGTCAAAGCGTGATTGAGAGCATCGAATAACCATTGGGCAGTGTCATCCCAGATGAAAGGGACATTCTTTTGCAGTAGCCGCATGAATCCTTTAGTGATCTCGGCATAATTGCAGATAAAACGACCAAGAAAGTTTGCTTTGCCTTGCAAACTTTGGAGTTGGGTTAAGTTGGTAGGTGGGGGTAAGGCTAGTATGGCCTTGATCTTTAAGGGATCCACCCTGATCCCGTCTTTGGAGACGATGAAACTGAGGATTCGGCCGGATTCGACAGCGAAAATGCATTTATGTGGGTTTAGATGAATACGATAGAAACGACATCGAAGAAAAATTGCCCGCAAGTGGCCAATGTGATCAGGTCGGTTGGATGAATGGGCGGGTAAATCGTCAAGGTAAGGTTTCGCAATATGTTTGATGTCGTGGAAAGCATACGACATGGCTCGCTGGAAAGTAGCAACAGCATTTTTAAGGCCAAACGGTAGCTTTCGGTAGGCGAAAGTTCCCCAAGGGTAGATGAAGGCTGTCTTATGTTGATCAGCAGGTAAGATTTCAATCTGGTTATATCCAGAAAATCCATCCATGAAGGAGAAGATTACGCTTCCCGTGCAATTATCGATGATCTGATCGATAAAAGGCATGGGGTAGTTGTCCTTGGGACAAGCTCTGTTGAGATCTTGATAATATACGCAAACAAGGATGGTCCCTTGTTTCTTGGCAACCGGAACAAGGTTGGAGACCCATTCTGTCAAAGGGACGGGGTAGATGAAGCCAGATTTTAGAAGTTTTTCAACTTCTACCTTTATAGCTGCCATTTTCTTGGGATGAACCGGGTGGAGTTTCTGTCGAACCGGTTTTGCATCAGGGTAAGTCTTGATTTCGTGTATGACGATTGAAGGGTCAATCCCTGGAATTTCCTCGTAGCTCCATGTGAAGACATCGCATAATTCTTTGAACAAAGCGGTGTAAGAAGCCACTTCGTCGGGCGTGCAATTATCACCAAGATTAATGTTTTCCACGACACCTTCTTTGACTGAAATGTAGATTGTGATTGTAGTAGAGATGTTACCCATGTTCCCCTCAGAGAAAGTATCTTGCGTGAGGATAGGGGATTGTGGAGCATTGGTAACATCGGGGGGGGAAGACAGATCATATGTCTTGCACTTCTTCCAATGGCGGAAGAAAAGAGGATCGATGGTGGTTATCATCCCAGGGTAAATCGTCAATACTGAACATTTCCATAATAGATTCATCCGAAGGAAAAATGTGGGAAATGTAATCAACGACAGATGATAGGGAATCCAACCATGAGGGCACCGAGTAAGCATCGGGTGCCAATGAATGTGAAGTGTTTGAAGAGGGGGAGGCAGATTGAATAGTTACGTATGCGGCCTCGACTGGGCTCAGTGGCATGGTGGCACTGAGCACATCGAATTCCAAAGGACTAGGTACGATCCAAGGATCAGATGATTCCAAGGATTGATAAGGCATAGTCAATATCATGTTGATGGCAGCAACGTGGTGTGTAGTAGGTGGAAGTGGTGTAGGGAAAGTACCCATAAGGCTAGAATCTTTCAATAAGCCAACACCAACGCTTTCATACGTAACTAGGTGGTCTCCCAAAAAAGGAATGTTGTTGGTGGAAGGGATGCGAGTGTCGGGTGTACAGAAGTCAAGTTGATCGACGGTGACAATTTTTCCTTGATGAGGGAATTGTACACATCGAAACACCGACGAGGTGACAACAGTCATGGTGTAGAACCAACTTCTTCCGAGTAAGAGGTTGTAATCGAGGAGAGCATCGACCACCTCGACATCAACGGTAACAGTTTTGCTGCCCAATTGAACGACGATGGATTGTAGTAATCCGTGAGGATGGAAATCTCGTCCATCGAAAGCACGTAACATCATCAGGGATTTGTTAAGGGCTGGTGATTTTAGGCCTTTCCAACAGGCTAGGGACATGACACAGGTAGAGGCTCCCTCGTCCAGGATAGTTTGGTGGATTTGTTGATTGTGAACAACAACATCGATTTGGAAAGCTAGCTGGTGGGAGAGTCGCGGTTCATGATCATCCAGTTTAAATGTGATGTAGTTTGATGACTCAGGATCGAAAGCGCCAATAGAATCTAAGAGCGTCCTACGTTGGTTAGGACAGTGTTGTAAAACTTCCAATGCGGACATGGCACACGGGGCTTGGGCCAAATCTTCTACAATATTGTAATTTTGGGCAGCCCGTGAGTTAGGATTGAAAGTGGATTTCCAGATGGTACTCTTAGGAGGGCATAAGATGGAGTCAAAAGAAGGTTTCTCAATATGATGTGGCCCGAATGGAGGGCTGACAGATGGAGTATTGACAACATATGGTGAAGGATATGGCGAAGAACCGTTAGTCGTCTTTGACTTGTCGGGTTTAACTGGCGTGTCGTATGTCGCAAAACGAGTGGTTAGATTAACCCTGTTAAACATGTAAATGTGGGCGCTTGTCGAGGAATCATCAGGGGGTTGGTTGGAACTGCCCCCCGTCGTGGGGGTTTGTGCAACCAAAGATTGTTGTTGAGGACAAGGCTGAGTAAGAAGGGCGGTATGTGAATTTCACAGGCAAATCTTAGCCACTTCATCACGGTGTGGGCAATATTGGGTGTAGTGATCGTCACCACAAATGAGACATGGGAATTTTGATTTTCCCTGTGGTTGTTTTCCGGCAGCAGGGGTTTGCGGTTGGGTTTTGGGTTGTTCGTTGTTATTGTTCTTCTTTGTTTTGTTTCTCGCTTTCTTCTTACCCCCCAGTTGTTGTGAAGGGGTTGATTGGACTGCATTCACATCAGAGATCTGAGTTTGGGTGGGGGTAGAAGAGGGTGCAGTCGAACTGGGAGCAGCCGTCGAAGCGGTCCGTTGAGTCATTCCAGTGGACTGGGTGGTAGATTGGGTTTTCACGGAGCCAATAACTCCATCCACATGTGAAGCAGTCGATGGTTTGGATGGATCGTTAGTGGCATGGGTAGCGTTTGGTATCAACTCATATAGAGTCCCGGATTGTGAATAGACTAAGTCTAGGTACTGAGCTCGGGCGATGGCTTCTTCCTCGATGACCACACCGCCCATGGAAACATCACGAGCGATCTGAGGTAATAATGATTTCGTAAACCATTCTGCTAATAATTGGTCAGGGATGACCGCTTTGATTAGCCTTCATTTTCGTCTCCATTCGTGGATATGATCGGAGATGTGTATGGAATTTGTCTGACGAAGAGAGGTTAATAGTTTGGTACCCGTCTCGTATCGAATGGGCAGTTGGAAGTGTGTGAGGAAGGACATGGCGAGGGAGTTGAAATCGTGAAAGGATGCACGTGGTAATTCAATATACCATTTTGCTGCGGAACCCGTAAGTGTTCGTTGGAAAAGACGCAAACGAATAGAGTCGTCCATGAGGGAGTTGGATGAACACCATAAATGGAAATTCATCACGTGGTTGTTTGGGTCTTCTCCGGACTTTCCGTCGAATTTTGGGATATCAGAAGGAAGTTTTGCTGGAATAGCTAGCCAAACCGAAGAATGATAAATGGGGTCATTCATTAACCGAGGCAAGTCTGGAAGATCTAGGGTAGCCAGAAAAGGTAGCTGTCGGTTAACCTGTGGGTAATGTTGGTGTGGTAGAGGGACACCAGTGGGGCCCATTACCGGGGTATGTGGATAATTATAACTAGTGGGCCCTCTCATATGAGGTTGGTTTTGACCAAGGTATGCAGGATTTGAAGTGTTTTGAGAAGCATGGGTGAGCGGAGGATAACCGGATGGGTTTTGAGGGTTATGTGTTGGGTTGGGCATTTGTCCATAAGGAGGTTGTTGCAGAGCCTAAGAATTTTGTCCTGTCGGGAATTGTGGGTTTCCTGAAAAAGGAACGTTCCATGGATTAAGTGTGGCAGGCACATTTTTTCCTGTGGAGGCATGCAGATTTCCTTGAAAATGGACGCTCCACGGATTGGGTGCGACGGACACATTTTGTCCTTGTGGTTGATGGTGGACTCTGACTTGAGGTTTCCCCCCAGCATGAGGGTGGCCCCCGAATGGGATTTGTCCTCCGATGGGAGGATGACCCCCAATATTAGGGTTCCCTCCGAAAGGGATTTGTCCTCCAGAGGGGGGATGCCCCCCGGTTTGAGGTAGAGTTCCCGGAATCTGAAGGCTAGATGCCAATGACTGACCAATGTTGCTGATCGGGTTAGGACCACCAAGGCCAGTCCCTTCGGGTTGTTGGATAGGTATGGAACTTCGCGGTACAATTTGAGTAGTGGTTTGGGCAGTGGTGGTAGCGGATGTGTTCAGTGCCCTAAATCCAAAAGGGAGATTAGGTATTGGTGTTACAGGTGTGCCAATCGGGGCTTGATTAACTACCGCATTACTGGCAAAAATAGTCGGAATGTGCAGGGCCATTGTCGAATGGGCTGTCTGGAGGGGAATAGTAGGCCTTGGGCCAATGGATGGTATGTTCGGACCAACGGTTGGTGTGGCTGTAAAAGTGGTAGTACCGGTGAAGTGATTTGGGGGTACAGTGTAGGAAAAAGGTGCATCTACACCTTCTCCTGTTCCATAAAGATATTGCACCAAGCGTGGTGGACTCCAAACAATGTCCACAGTCTAGAAAGGATCATTGGCTAAAGGGTTTTGAGGGGACCTAGCCGAAATGTCCGGATTGACAAAAAATTCTCCGACATAATTTAAGTGGAGGATCTGTCATTCATATCCTTTCGGAATGCGGTATGCTTCCGAAGATTCGGAGACAATTCAAAAATTCTCCAAAGGGATGGGAACTTCTTCCTGGGAAATTGTAGGGTTATGAACCTCGCTCTGTTGAGGAGATTCCTCCATAGAATGGGGGGGTAAAGGGGTGTTTCCTTCCATATCTTCTGTAGGAAGTCCCTGTAGCCTCTGCGAACGGCGTGGAGGGTCGATGTTGGCGGAAAAGAGTCGGTGAAAGAAATCTATGGCCAACTAGCGAAAAGGAACAGCACATGCTAAAAAATATAAGAATCACAACCAAGCAAACATGACCTTCTTTTTATGACCGTACTAGTTGGTGATGAAATCCAACATTGCGTGATCAAGTCCAGAAGGGGTGGGGGTAGGGTGGAACAGTTACAATGGCGACCTGCTTAACAGACTTACGCCTTCGTGCAAGCTTCCATGCAGTAATTGTGGATTTACCCTCCAAGGAGCCCGAGTGAGTTCGACCAATGTTTGTTCCAGGTACAGTGAGACTTTCCGTCACCATCACCTTGTGTAAGTCCCTAAATATTATGGCTACTAAGGTTACCAATTCGCAGCCAGCCCCTGGGCGGGAACAGTCGACAGTCTGATCGGAACGTACAGACAGGGTATCAAGCCTGAAATCAACTAGAAGGCTTCCACGCAGTAATTGTGGATTTACCTCAAAGTGACCCCCATAATACGATCCAACCACCACAATCAGTTAAACCACGGAGGGTTAGTCCCCGTAGCTTACCCGAATGCGACCTCGTGCGTAACCCTTGTGTGAGAGGGGGATCCTAGGCAGACTTATACGATAACTGGATTTGACTCTCCCTAACTCAGGATGCTAGTGTTTGTTTTACAAACTTTGGAGAGTTATTCTCACAGCCTAATCCAAAGTACTACACCTATTCTACTGTTGGTGGAGGATCCTAGTAAAGAAAAATTTCTAGATAATTTTTAATTAGCGTTGATTTTTATGGCTGTTCTTTACGCAAAAGGAGTGTACGGAAGTGAAACAAATGGAATTATGACTCAGACCCAAAGAATGCATCGAATATGATAAGCATTCATTTCCTTTCGATGAACGTCTATCTAAGGGAGAGAGAGAGTTATTTTCACTAATAAGCACAACTACGGAGTGTCCTCAAACGATTCTTTTTCTCAATCAAATCCTGATGTAATGCTAAAACTTTTAAATGCCTTCTAATATGCACAATCAATCATAAATATGTCTTTTATTGTTTGCATATGAATGATGATCAATTCAACACAATGCTCGTCTTGCTAATTATCTTTCTTGTATGAATGAAAACCAAACTAGGACAAGCAAAAGTCATACAAACAATACACCCTTTCATTGCAATCAAAACGAAAAGCGAAAGAAAAGAAACAATCAAAGAGAAAAACAAACTTCACACCCAAAAGAAAAAGTTGAAGAACAATGATCTTGATTGAAATCGAGATAAAGAGGTCTGTAGGCCTTTGATGACCTTCACCAGGGTTTTTACTCAACTGACGAGGAGAGAAAAACAATGCATGGGTTTCAAATTTCACTCAATAGGGAAAAAATCAATGAAAATAGTGAAGAAGGCTGTAAGATCCAATCAACAAGGTGCTTATTCTTCAAAAAGACAGATGTCAAGGTTGAAAGAGAAGAAAAACTGACTCACTAGATCACTCAGCAAAAGAGACACAGAGGCAAACCCTGAAAAAGGTAGTTCTGGAGGGTTATTGGGCCAAAAAGAGGTTGTCGCTCTGTTGCCAAGGGCAAGGAGCATTATAACGCTCTGTGTAAAGTGATTAGGAGTGCTGGCGCTCTGTCAACACTAGGTCAGGGGAGCTAGTGTCTGAAAGCCCCAGAAATGTCAAAACATTCCAAAAATTGGGATTCATACTTGACAAGTATGCTGAGTGTGGTAAGGTAAGGAGCCAATCAGCTCATGAAACCAATCAGAAGAGGAGTGAACCAGGTCTGAGACAATCAAGGGATAGAACTAGGTCAATGAGGAGAAATCGAAACAAGAGGTTTCGATTCGAGGCAATTTCCCCAGCGGAGTCGCCAGTTTCTGTTGTAGGAAAATCTCCCTGCGGACAGGTAGACCGCCTCTAGAGCTTGACCTTAACCCTAGATAGAAAAATTCTTAACGTGGACACTGACTTCCTTTCAAATCTATCTAAACTAATACATGAGAAGGAAGGATAGCAGAAGTACCTCTTAATCGACGTTTGTCCCAGCACGCTCCGAGTTGCGCTCCAATCCTTTGCTCCTCGCTGAGTTTTGCAGACAAACAAGATACGAACACTTCCTACTCTATTGATATTAGCTTGAAAATAGATCTACCAATTAATGATAAGTTCATGTAACATCAGACACAAACTAGAAAGAAACAGGCCAAGCGTGTCATATTAATGAGAATAACGACAGTAGTGCTTACAATCGTAGATGCGAGTGCGACAACTTCGTCAAGTCCCCTTCGTCTAACCCTTGCTCGAAAGATCCACAACTTGGCTGAAAGTAGCTTCACTGATCACTTCTCCTTTGGCTGACTGTGTATTTCCTATGAGATCATAGGTTTCATGCTAGAAATTATCCCCCTTTCCACCATCATAGAGCTTGTTTATATAGGTTGGGAGGAGCTTAACCTCTTGAGTTATGTTTAGAACAATTTAGGAACCTCCTCCTTAGATCAGGGATCTGTTGATGAAACCAAGAATTCGAGCACAACTGCCTCCTAATATCAAAAGATCTTTTCCTTATTCCCCTCACCGGGCTAACAACTGACCCAGATTAGGGAGCGCTCCTTCAAAAGGAGCATCAGAGCGCTAGAACGCTCCCAGAGAGGCTTAAGGGGAGCGCCAACGCTTCAAAAGTGGGCAATGCTCCTGCAGAGGGGTAGAGAAGCGTTATAACGCTCCCTGAGGCCTTATAGGGGAACACCAACGCTCCTAAGGCTATTTCAGGGGAGCGTTCCCTCTCAGAACTCTTGATTGGAAGCCCTCTTCAGGTGTTAAGAGTTGTTTGACTCCAGTGAACCAGTTCTCCTCCTTCAAACTAAGTACATAAGATGTTTTAAGTGCCTCCTTAGTGTCGTCATCATGGTAGTATGATTCAATAACATTTGTGACACTTGTAACCAACTTGCGACAGTTGCGACAGTTGCGACACTTACGACAATTGAGAAGCATATGCGACACTTATCCAGTTGAGTGATTTTGATGTGTAACAGTCATCACGAAAGTTATGATGAAAAAGTTTCCAGATACATGAATGGTATGAGATATGACATCCAATATGAGATCAGCATGATGACCATCCAAATGGTGGAAGATGCTTATCAGATGGCTCTGAAGGCTGAAGAGAAGTTGAGCCAAAACCAAGGTCAAAGAAGCCAAGGTAGAAGTCAAGCCAGAGGCAAAACAGTTGCCCAAGATAAAAATCAGAAACCTAAGGAAGAGTGGAAGAAACCTCAAACTCAAACTGAGAGAGGTGGAAGCTGACAGAGAGGACAGTATGCAGACATAAATACTTTTCCTCGAACCAGAGGAAGAGGAAGAGGCAGATGTGGCGAAATAAAATGCTTTACCTGCGGGAAGAATGGGCATAAGTCTTATGAATGTCCAGATAAGAAGAAAGAAGGAGGTGAGACTCACATTTCCAAAGCACAGGGATAGAATGTTGAGGTAGAAGATGCTGAAGGTGGAAGATCACTGATGATGAGGAAAGTTCTCTTAATGCCAGAGAAGGAGGTAGAAAATCCAGTCCAAAGGAACAAACTTTTTTGGACTGCTTGCAAGACCAAAGATAGGGTATGAAAAGTCATCATGGACAGTGGTAGCACAAACAATCTCATTTCTACAAAGATGGTAGAAAAGCTGGAGCAGGAGACTATTGAACATCCAAGCCCATACAGAGTTTCATGGCTACAAAAAGGGCATCAGGTAAATGTCACTAAACAATGTTTAGTTGAGATTAAAATAGGAGGATAGAAGGATGAAATACTATGTGATGTCATTCCCATGGATGTTTGTCATCTATTGCTGGGTAGACCATGGAAATATGACATGAATGTGATTCATGATGGGAGAAAGAACACATACACCCTGGAGAAGAATGGAAGAACTCACATGTTGTTGCCAATTAAGGATAAAGAATTGACAATAGAGGTAAGAAACAGTGTACTTCTCATGAGTGGGAAGGAACTTCTTAAAGAGGTTAAGAAGAAAGAATATACACACATCATTGTGGTTAGGAAGCCTAGAATTGTTTTAACCAACACAAGAGTGTATGATTTACCAGAGGAAATCTAGCAGTTACTGGAAGAATTTGTTGATATAGTAGTGGAAGAACTACCTCGTTCGTTTCCACCTATCCAAAGTATAAGTCATCACATCGATCTTATAGCTGGAGCTAATTTACCAAACAAAGTAGTGTATAGATTGATGCCGTAGGAGAATGAAGAGGTCAAAAGACAAGTCCAGGACTTAATGGAAAAAGGATTGGTTAGAGAAAGCTTGAGTCCATGCGTTGTTCCGACAGTGCTTAGTCCAAAGAAATATGGAGGCCGGAGGATGTGTATAGACTCAAGGGAAATTAACAAGATTACCATGAGATATAGATTTCCATTTCCAATGATGGATGATTTGATGGATTGTTTGAGTGGAGCAGAATTTTTTTCAAAGATTGATTTGAAAAGTGGATATCATCAAATCCGAATGAGAGAAGCTGATGAATGGAAGACAACATTCAAGGCAAATGAAGGGCTGTATGAATGGCTTGTTATGTGATTTGGCTTAACAAATGCACCTACTACTTTCATGAGGTTGATGAACAAAGTCTTGAAGGAGTTCATTGGAAAATTTGTCATTGTATATCTTGAAGATATACTAATTTTTAGTAGAACAGAAATAGAGCACTTGAAGCATTTGGTTACAGTGATGAAAATATTACAGTAAGAGAAGTTGTTGATAAATATGAAGAAATCATCATTCATGAAGATAGAGCTCATTTATTTGGGGTTTTTTATCTCTGCAAATAAGCTAAAAATGGATCCAGATAAAGTGGAGGTGATTAAGAATTGGCCATTGCCGAAGAGTATATTTGAAGTTAGAAGCTTTCATGGATTGGCTAGTTTCTACAAAAAATTTATCAAAAAATTTAGTGGAATTAGCGCACTGATGATGGACACGGTGAAGAAAAGGAATAAATCTTTTCACTAGACAGAAAAAGAAGAGAAAAGTTTCAATTTGTTGAAAAGGAAGATTACTGAACAACCAATTTTAGTGTTTCCTGATTTCAACAAGACATTTCAGGTCAAATGTGACGCTAGTGGATTTGCAATTGGAGCGGTCTTGAGCCAAGATGACAGGCTAGTTGCATACTTTAGTGAGAAACTGAATGAGGAAAAGGTTAAGTACTCCACACATGACAAAGAGTTTTATGCAGTCATACATGCATTGAAGAAGTGGAGGCACTATTTGGTTCCTAAAGAGTTCGTTTTGTACAATGATAATCATGCCTTACAGTTTGTAACTCAATAGGAAAAGTTGAACCAAAGACATGTTAAATGGGTTGAATATATGCAGAATTTTACTTTTGTAATTAAAAATATTTCTAGAACTACTAAAAAATTTGTTGATGCTTTGAGCAGGAAATGTTTGTTGATGCAGGAGTTCAGAGTCAAAACATTGGGTTTTGATAATCTCAAGGACATGTACAAGGATGATCCAGATTTCAAAGAGGCATATGAGGCATCTGAGAATCCAATTCTCAGGGACAGAAGTCAAAGGAATGAATATATGATCCAGGATGGATTACTATTCAGAGGCAATCAAATGTGTATCCCAAAATTCTCCATGAGGGAGAATCTCTTGAAGGAAAAACACAGTGGAGAATTGGCCAGAGATTTTGGTCATGATAAAACGTTCTCGAAATTAAATGGCTCATATTTTTGGCCAGGGATGAGGACATATGTCAAAATATTCATGGACAAATGTAGAATTTGTCATCACACAAAAGGAAGAAAACATAACACAGGGTTATATCAACTGTTACCCATAGTTGAAAGGTCGTGGGATGCAGTAAGCTAGGATTTTTTGTTGGGGCTGCTAAGAACACAAAGAGGATTTGATTCAATATTTATGGTGGTAGACAGATTTTCGAAGATGGAACATTTTATACCATGTCATAAAACCAGTGATGCAACTCATATTGTGAACCTATTTTTCAAAGAAGTTGTCAGACTTCACGGCTTACCAAGGAGTATAGTTTCAAATCAAGACACCAAGTTCGTCGGACATTTCTGGAGGACTTTATGGAAGAAGTTGGGAACAAAATTGTCATTTAGCTCAACATATCATCCTCAAACGAATGGGAAAATAGAATTTGTAAACAGAAGCTTGGGAGATTTACTAAGAGCCTAGTGACTGAACACCACAATTAGTGGGATCACATTCTGCCATAGGCGGAATTTTCTTATAATGATTCGATCAATAGAAGCACATGGTAGAGTCTATTTCAGAATGTTTATGGAATGCAACCCAGGGGAGTTTCTAAACTGAAGGATTCAGAACAAGATGAAACTAGAAGTGCTAGTGCATAGAATTTTGCAGAGGCAATGAAGGAACTTCACAACCAAGTGAAGGAGAAATTGCAGAATTCAAGCCAAGAGTATAAGAGTAGAGCAGATCAACACAGACGACAACTTTAGTTTGAAGTTGGTGATTTTATTCTTGCACACTTGAGAAAGGAAAGGTTCCCAAGGGGAACATATAACAAACTGAAAAGGAAAAATATTGGACCATGCAAGATCATAAGGAAATTTGGGGCAAATGCATATACGATCGAATTACCCGATGGGATAAGAATGTCACCGATATTCAACATCTCAGATTTGTACCCTTGCAAAGATGAAGAAGCAGGAGCAGACAGTGAACAGACAGAGGCTTAGTGGGCTAAACAAATTCCTGTAGCTGAAAATCCACAGATGGAAAGTATACTTGACAAGAGAGTCAACAAGAGGACCAGGAGAAAAGAGTATTTTGAATACTTAGTCAAGTGGAAGGGACATCTAGTTGAAGATTCCAGCTAGGAGAATGAAGTAGAAATTCAGAAGCATGGATAGACAGTGCAAGAGCTCATGAACAAGAGTCCATGAAAATTTTCAAGTGAGGGAGTATGATGCAGGAGAATCGCCAGCAGCAAGCGAGCGTGGGACACGCGCCATCACATTTTTGGCACATGTTGAAAATGTTTGAAATGTTTTTGAAATTTTGGATGCCCAGACACTAATGAAATAGTTAAGAAGGCGTACTTCCATATTGTAAATAGATCTTGAGTGATTCACTCTCATTTGTAAAGTGTAGAGGCATTTATGCATAATTAATGGAAGTAGGTAGATTTAAATTCTAGATTAGACAGTTTTAGGAGTTGGAGGGAAAATGACTATAGACACCCTCATATTTGTATTATTGAATCAATCGAAAGAGATTGTATGATTAAGCACACGAGGATAGAAGAGAAACAGGGAGTGGTAGAGAAGAATCCATGTACATAAGTTCTGAAATTAATACATGAAGCTTTGATTCAGACTCAGGGGGTCCTAATGTTTTTTGTGTATACATGATGAGTGTTATGCTTATGGTTGTTTTACTCTTTCTGTTGTGCATTTGATTTTATGCTATGTATGTATGATTTCATGTTAAGTGTTTGAAGTCTGAGAGAGTAAGGAAACGAGTTTCAATTGTTTCTCTTCTTGAGTCAGAATTCCTGCAAGGAGTTCAGTGAAGCATCTGCAAGGAGTCCATTGATGGGTTCAGAGTTCATCTCTGAAAGCTTAGGAGGGATACCGTTGTTCTCATTTCAACTGAAGTGCAATACAAGCACAAAAGTCGTGCAAGGTGTGCACAGGTTGGTCGAGACCTTATAACACATAGACTAAGGTTGAGAGATTGAAGGACTGTTGTCGCAGAGTTGCGCAGAGTCGAGAGACTCAAATATTTAGGAATATTTGAAGAAGTGCCACAAGGAGTGCATGCAGAAGTCTTTTAGGGAGACTTGAGTTTGTGAAAGGAAGCTTAGGACGGTCATCACTTTCAAAGTGTTGAAGAGAAGAAGAGGAGTTTTGATCACTGTGTAGAGGCCAGGCTCAGGAAAAGGATTGCAGGTCTGATTGAGGTAGAAGGTTCTCTGGGGAGAGATTGGATGATCAGAATTCTCTAAGAAAGATTCCCAAAATAGTGAGAACCGTAGGATCTACAAGAGCCACAAGGTAGATAAGGGGACGTTGATCTTGACCTATTGGGACGTCATATCATTTTGGCATTTCAGGGTTTGAAAGTCTGAAGTGCAAGACAAAATCCTTGGCTGATCAAACCCCCGAAACGCGAATAGAAGTATTCGTGTGTGGAAGGAGAGGGGAAGAGTATAAGTGTTTCGGAACATCGAAATTCAGAAAATCAAGGATTACGAGGACATAAGGTGGTTTGAGAGTTCCAAACTCGTGACACTTGGAAACCCAAACAAGAAGAAGGCAACACGTGGAAGGATAGGAGACTTTCTATTGAAGGTCATGAAAGCAGAGGAGGAGAAATATCATTTTGGCATTTCGGGACTTCAAATACCGAAAGACGGAAGCGACAGAGAATTCAATCGTTATCATATCAAACTTTCGGTACGTGAAAGTCCGAAAGGATTTCAGAAGATGAAATTTCGACATTTCGGAGGTTCAAGGACCCCGAGGACATAGTGGAAGCACTTTTTGGTGTTTGAAATCCTGAAACCGTGAAGAGGAAGGGAGGACCGGAACATTTGCATTTCGGTAAATCAGAAGTCAGAATTTTGAGACTCCAGGGGTCGAAAGCAAAGTTCCACGTCATCACAACTCCCGAATTTGCGAAAGCCAAAAAGCCGAAATTGACATCAGGAAAGGTCAAGTGTTAGTATTTTGGGTTTTGGAGGTCGAAGAGGTAAGGCGCTCAACCACGGGATTTGCAAAATTGTGAAATCCAGTATCCTAAAATAAAAGAGGAATTTCCTCAAGGTTTATTGTGGGTGTTGGTTTCCTGAAAGGGAAATAGAAGAGCCAATCGAGGTCTTAGGGGCCAGAAGAAGAAAAGATCCTGTGCGGATCCCAACCTGTGGGTCTAGGGGTCTACATCAGATTCCATATTTTTTGTGGTGGAAAACAATTCTCAAAAATGGCACATTTCATACCATGCCAAAAGACAGGAGATGCCACACACATCGCCAATTTGTTTTTCAGAGAAGTAGTGAGACTACATGGATTGTCGAGGAGCATAGTTTTAGACAAGGACACCAAATTTGTGGGACATTTTTGGAGGACTCTATGGAAAAGACTGGGGATGAACTTATACTTTAGTTCAACATATCACCCTCAGACAGATGGACAAACTGAATTAGTAAGAAAAAGTCTGGGAAACCTACTAAGGAGTTTAGTCACTGAGCAAGGAAGACAATGGGATCAAATTCTGGCACAGGTAGAATTTGCATTCAACAATTCAGTGAACAGGAGCACGGGGAAGAGTCCATTCAAAATTGTGTATGGTATGTAGCCAAGAGGGATTGCCGAATTAAGATATTTGAGCCAAGATGAGTTTAGAAGTGCTGGAGCAGAGGATTTTGCAGTAGAAATGAAAAAACTCCATGACAGAGTCAGAGAATAGCTACAGGACAACAATCAGAAATACAAGAGCAAAGTTAACCAAAGAATAAGAGAAATTCAATTTGAATTTGGGGATGAATTTTTATCTCATTTGAGAAGAGAGAGATTCCCAAGGGGAACGCACAACAAATTGAAGATAAAAAAGACTGGGCCATGCAAAATTCTCAGAAAATTCACAGCCAATGCTTATGAGATTGAGTTGATGGAAAACGTTGGGATATCAACAATATTCAATGTTGCAGACCTATATCCTTACCATAGGGATGAAGAAGGAGAGATAGATGATCAGAAAGAGATTTAGTGGGAAGAGTAATTTTCCACAGCAGAAATACCTCAGATGGAGAAAATCATCGAACAGAGGGATGGAAAGAAAACTAGGAGGAAAACATATCCTGAGTACTTAGTGAAGTGGAAATATCACCCAAGGGAAGATGCAAGTTGGGTCACAAAAACCTAATATTTTGAAGCATGGAACGACAGTGTAGGAGCTTATGGACAGGATTCCATGAAATTTTTTAACCAGAGGAGTATGATGTAGGAGCATCACCTTCATAGCCATCAGCGCACATGTGGAGGAGAGAAGAATGACATTTCAACAGAGCCATAAATTCAAATTGAGCATTAACTAAATATTTATTTGGGTTGTTGAGATATTTTGTTGAGAAAACTTTAAAATCGTAACTTGTTTCTAAAGTATCTAAGGGCTGTAAGAAATCGCAGACATGGAGTGTTGACTCTGTTTGATAGTAATTAGCAGTTATCGTAATAGGACTGAGTAGGTAATAGTTTTAAGTCTGATTTGATAGATTTCAAGAACATGACGAGAGAGCTCAAGGAGCCGGTCCTTAAAAAGTTTCATTTTCATTGTAAGAGTAGAATAGGATGGATAGCAAAGGATAGAACAAAGTAGAATAGAATAGTAGGAACACCATGTAATTTTTGTTTTTCAGTAATTAATAGAACAGATAAGAGATTGTCATATATCTGTGTTAATTTACTGTTTAAAGAAAAGTGTGTTGTATTCTCTGTGATGTTCATATTTTCATTTTCATTTCCTGTTGAGAGTGGAGAGAATGATTGTGTGATTCTATAATGAAACTGGATAAGTTTCAGTTGTTTTCCTACTGAATCAAGTACGCAAGGTGTGCATTCCCTACCATAAGGTGTGTGTTAACTGGATCTCAGAATGATTTAGAGAGGGAGGTTCAGAGGAGAACAAAGAGACTTGATATTCCAGGTGCAAGGAATGCACAAAACGTAGAGCCGACTAAGTTCAAAGAAACAAAAAAGAAGAACGCTAGGAGGGTGTGAGGTATTTTCTTTTCAAGAAAATCCATTCAAATCTGAGTTATTCGAAATACTCGAATGCAAGGTGTGCGTAGGAGTTCGAATCTTTAACGAGAAGAAGCTCAGGAAGGAGTGTTTTTTCATTCATAGAGAGCCAACTGAAGAAGGACTGAAGATTTACTCCTTGACACTTAGAATATTTCCTAAGTCTGGGAAGAAAATTCACAGAAGCTTAGGGGGGAGACCATAGTAAATGTCAGATCTGAATGCAGAGAGACAATAGCTGTTATATCTAGAAGAAAGACGAGGATTTGAATGGATAGTGGAAATACTTCGAGAGGAAGTGTTGATATTTCGATAGTCATCATATCTGTGGAAGCAGTGTGAAACTTAACACCTTGTGCCCAAAGGAGGATTTTGGCATTCAACATTTGGTGGAACAAGGGTGAAGTTCCTTTGGACTCACGTGTTGCGAAACCCCAACGATTGTCAGATTTCACGGAAGACACCCGTCAAGTAGGGACAAGATCGAGAGTTGGGATACGTGGTGATTAGTTGGTGTTTGGGAGAATCACCAAAATAATAAAGACCATCCATCGTGGAGAAGACATGTGGCGACAAGATCTGATCGACCGGGGGACTCACAAGTAGAAGAGTGGAGGATTCGTGAGAATGAAATCTGCAAAATCATCTAGACAATCCCTCAGGAAGAATAAGATGGAGGATCCTGACCGTTGGTCAAGGGGCAGTGGAGACCATCGATCCAGTGTGAAAGGATTTCAGAGTTTTGGCATTCGAGGAATTGAAGGTGCAGGACCTTTGGTCTCACAAGTTGCGAAACCCCAAAGTGAAAAACCCCGATGCACTCAAGGTTTGAACCTATGTCATGGGATCAGGTCATATGGTGATCCACTAAGGGAGGCATTAAAAGAACAAGGGGTCATTTCAGAGTTCAAAACTTCAGGAGTTGAGAGGTAAGAGAGCATGTTCGTAGGTTTTCTGAACCGTGAACTCTGAAGGTCCTTTTGGTGTAGATGCATGGTCACGGGGCGTGGTCACATGAGGTAAGAGATGAGAACCTTAAGCCCCCAATCGAGATTCAGGGATTCAAGATGCAAAGGAACGAGACGCTCGACTGCAGAAGTCCCGATCTATGAAAATCACTTTTTGGTTTAGCGTGAGGTCACGGTGAACTGTCGCATGGACCGAGATTTAAGCATAGGCTAATTGTCGTTAAGGTCTTTTTTGCATTCGGTGGTTGAAGAGACAAGGATTTATCCCTTGAGAAATCCTGAATCATGAAATGAAAAACACACCTTATGGGTAAGGTTGTGGTCATAAGGACAATCACATGAAGGGGGAACTCGTGCTTGATGCTGGAGTCTTCACACGCGAGTTCTAAACAAGAGGACATGTGGATTTGATTTACAGGGTTCCAGTGGGGACCCAAAAGAGTTATTCTAGCTCAAAGTTAGAAGACGATCCAGTGACCGGGAGGTCGCGGACCCCACTGGGGTAGGGGGTTTGCATCACTTATCACCCCCGGGTTCAGATCAATGTTTTTCTCGACTATTGAATAAAAAATTGATTCCTAGACATTTTTTACTTGCCATGGGATAGAGAAATTTCCCTTGGGAATTTTATTGATTATGGGGTTCCATAATCACCCGCCAAACATTTTATAATTATAGGGGAATATCAAATTCCACCCCTATAGGTGGTATTCTCTATTGAGGAGTACATTCTCCCTCTAGATGATCATTTTGATTGCTTGGTTGACTAGTTTAGTTGGGTTATTCCACCCCTATGTTTTTGGCCATTTTCCTCAGCTGTATTCAGTTGAAAACAATATCTAGTTGAACAGATCCACCTAGATTGTGACCAGAGTTTCATTGGGTCGATATGTGTCCCTCGGTTGAACCAACTAGTAGGAATCCAACCGATCCCTCATTTCTTGACTCGACTTAAGGGTGGTCAGATTCCCTTTCACTCACTCGCCTCGACTTACAGTTTCCAACTCATTTTTCGACCTGACTTGCAGGTAGTCGACTCATATTTCACCCAGTCAACTTCAAATCAATTTTTGACATGAATTCCTCTTCAATTTCTCAACTCGACTTGTATTTGTTTTGACTTAATTTTCTAGTTATTAAGTCATATTTCTTCTGAATTAATTTCTGCATAGTACCTGTGTTGGTGAAGCGAGTGGGATATGAGCCCCTTGTTTATAGATCAACTAGGACCTTCCAAAAATCAAGGGGTATCCTCTAATATTTAATTTGGGTTGTAGAACCATGAAATCAACAAGATATTTCTAGGATTCTATAGAGATAACTACATCCACTACTACATATAGGCGGATTATTCCACGAAAATTTTCCACACTTCCACTAGTTTCATCATTTTTTTAAAGAGGGCGGGATTTTCATGGATATTTCCATGCACGTTCATTGCAATATTGACAAAAATATTAATTTAACCTAGTTGAGATGTTCGTCGCTATAGCGACGATCTTTCGTGGCAATAGCGATGAAAATTTTACCTATCTCATTGGTCGGTGATAACGGCTAGTTGACTATTTTATCTATATATACGTGACTTTAAGAGACTTTGCGACACAATTGCTATATTTGCGACACTGTTCTTGGATTTTGTTTGAGCTGTTTATTTTTTCCGTCACCCACCGGATGAACAAATCCAATTCTCGATCTACATAGCTTGGATTTTGAACTTGCAAGGTTAGTATGTTATTTTTTATTGATGTACTCATTTAACTTGTAATTTTTTTTTCAAATGTACAAATTGCATTTAGCTTGTTTTTTCCTTGATAATATAATATGTGTGTACCATATTTCATGTCTTTTATTTTTGGATCTAGTTGGTATATTCTATGGAAAAGGGTATGAGGATTCCATAATATTCTATGTTTATGGAATCCACATATCTTTTTCCCTTCAATTGTAGCTATAATCTCTCTCTCTTTTCATTGATAAAGATAAGGAATTGCTCTTGAAACTCAACCCTAATCGATGAAATGATAGTAATTGATTGCTATATTCCCTGCTTTATCAGGGACTAATAATATAAATAAACACTAACCCTAAACTTATGTTAGGTGTATATGTCGTTATTATATAAAGAAAACATTCGTACACATACGACCTTATTATAGAGATGTTATATACGTACTCATGATGTTGATCCTCTACACATATGATCACCTTATTATAAAGATGTTGACCTTATTATAAAGATTTAGGTCACTGTAAATAAACATATCATAATTGAAAGGAGTAGCCAAAATATTAAAAATTAACAACTTAATGTTTGGTATGGTGTAGGTAAGACAATTACTTGTCAGGACAAGGATTTGTCACAATGAATGAAAATGACAGGAAGCTTCCTCGATTAAGAGAAGCATTAGAGGCGAGGGGCAATGGAAAATGTTATTTCCCTTGCTATGATTGTAGAGGCTTGCAAAATAGAAGACTTTTAATAACAACATCCCAAAAACATTATAGGGAGAAGGGGCACGCCGAAGGGGGTTATGAATATCATCCCTTGGTAAGAGGATTCAATATTTAATGTATTCTCTGTAATAATCAGTATGTCATGAATTTTAGTAAT
>JZKD02S1756104.1:121717-132556 GCA_000966675.3 Picea glauca
AGGCTATGTGGTGTAATGGTCATAAATTTCATATCAAAATGTTGGATGATAAGATGAAAACCTCGGATTGTGGGATAACTACAGTGTTTAAGGTCACCAACATTTCCTCTAGAAGCGACATAAATCTGGAAGAAACTGAGAATAGGTGTTGAAGGAAAATCTCCCTTCGGATAGGTAGATCTCCTCAAAGAGCTAGAGTCTTAACTCTAAGACAGAAAGTGCTTATCATGGTCACTGACTTCATTTTATATCTAGGTGGATTAGTGTGTGAGGAGGAAGGAGAAAAGAAGTACCTTTGACCGGTGTTTGTCCCTGCACGCTCCGAATTGAGATCCAATATTTCGCTTCTCGATAAGACTTGGAGACAAAAAAAGTACGACCACTTCCTACTCTATCAAGATTAGTCCGAAATAGGTCTATCTACTAAAGGGAAAAATTCATGTGAGATTGAACACAAATTAGAAAGAAACAAGCCAAGAAAATTATATTAATGAGGACAAAACATTGCTTACAGCTGTGGATGGATTGCAACAGTTTCGTCAAGTCCTCCTTGTCTACCCCTTGCTCAAAAGATCCATGATCCGAATGATGATAGCTTCACCAATTGTTCCCTATGAGATCATAGGTCTCTTGCTTCCCAATCATCTATGTTCCAACACCACTTATAAGATCATAAGTTTGGTGTGATTCTCCCTTTCCAGTCCTCTTTCACCATGAGAAAGCTTTCTTATATAGCCTTGGAGAGGCTCAACAACTTGAGATATCCTTGGGTAAGTTGAGGATTTTCCTCCTTCAGTTGAGGATATTCCCTAAGATCATGGCTGGACTAGGTATTCAAATCCAAATTCCTTCCAATAATGAAAGGATCCTTCCCCCATTCATCTCAACAACTTAACTATTGCCCAGAATAGCCAGTGCTCCCTCAAAAGGGCCATCAGAGCGTTGTAGCGCTCCCTAGTAGTGTATAGGGGAGTACCAACACTCCTGAAGATAGGAGCACTCCTACAAAAGGGATGATGCAATGCTATAATGCTCCCTGATGGCTTATGGGGGGGGTACCAACACTCCTGAGATAGTTATAGGGGAGCGCTCGCCTCCAAAAACTCAGTTTTTGGGGTGCTTTCAAATGGAAAAAGGTTCATGAGCCCATTTAACCTTTCCTCCTCTTCCAAATCAAGTGTTTGACATGTGCCAAGTGTCCTCCTGATGTCAGTTACAGGCACAACATAGGAATCATGGCAGTATGCTTCCCTAACACTTGCGACACTTGTGAGCAAAATGCGACACTTGCAACCTTTGTAATGACGACACTTGCGACACTATCAAAGTGAGTATTTTTGATGTGTAACATATTGCCCCCCAAAGTATGAAGTTAGAAGATAGGAACTGATAACTGAAATGATTTGTAGACTTTCAAGCAAGGGTATAGACACAGAGAACCTAACAGAAGCTGCACACAAACATCCAAAAAATATTATGACATGTTTCAAACCCAAGGCAGGCATACCTATGCTTGGGTGATCAAGACTTGCAAGATATGGCCACTATAAAATACACTGCGGATCCATAATTGTATTGATAAAAAGGTATAGCCACTGAAAATACATTGTGGATATATACTTCCATTACCTGAACTGATCATAACCACAAAGAATACACAGTGGATCTACAAGATGACAAGACATAGCCACAACCAATACAAAGTGGATCTATGTAACAGTATATGTGTCATTGTTCAAAAGAAACTCCATTGCAACCTGGGCAAAGTACATATCAAAGTGATCATTCAACCCAGGGTCTTCTTACCGACCCTGATGTAGTACGAATCTAACCATGTGAATAGATGTCCCGATGTCGAACATGGCAGAAACCACATGATTACTGGTCAATGATGTAAACCATTAACAAGTGCGAGGGAGATCACCATTAATGTCAATGATTCCCAAGGTACTCTAGTACATTCCAACGAATGTGAATGGATGAGCTGAAGTCGAACATTCGTGGAATCACCTGATTAGAGGTCAATGATGTAAACCCACTGTTGAATGTGAGGAGGCCTGCCATTGAGGCATGCAGGTCCCAAAGTACTAATTGGTTTCTAAGTCTAGTCCCTGGATAATGTGTTGAAGTCAACAAGAATAGACTCGTCGAAGGAGGGCCTTGATGTATCCCCCATCAACGACACGAAACGAACACAGAGATGTAATTGGTAGATCACATGAACATGGACTGACATAGGTATTGAGACAAGATATTTGTGATGGCTGAATCTCGAGGTGGATACTTCCCTT
Source organism: Picea glauca (assembly GCA_000966675.3). Lineage (NCBI taxonomy): Eukaryota > Viridiplantae > Streptophyta > Pinopsida > Pinales > Pinaceae > Picea > Picea glauca. The sequence goes on from JZKD02S1756104.1 coordinate 124,009, forward strand.
GAACACTGAGGCACGATAGAAGAAACATGACATGGACCAAAAATTTATGATGCATTGGATGCTGTGACTTACGTCAGGTGACCCAGAGGAGTGGAAGAAAGTCAAAGGATTGGCTCAGTGTAGAGGTTTAGCAGATTATAATGTGTGCAAAAGACAAAGTGTTGTGTTCAAGGGTGAATCTAAGAGTTACTTGGTAATGTTATCAAGAAACTTCTTGGCTTGCTTCTTTCAATTTTTCCCCCATCCAGATAGATGAGTACCTCTTTTTAATTTAACGAGCTCAAGGAGGATAACACGTGCTCAATAAAAATCACCTTTGGTAAGTTCCTCTTCCTTTGTTTAACAAACTAGAATAAGTAAGGGTTCGAACCCATATGGTCCTGTCGATGTTTTGTTTAGCGAGTCCAAAGACAAAAAACTCGAAGGTTTTTCATGATTATAGAGTCTGGAAAAACACTTAAAAGAGAACTCTCTCGGTTCCTTTTTCATAAAGTAATCTAACGAGACCGAAAAAGAGAAAATTATCACTCAATAGACGTTTTCTTCAAATACTTTAACGAGCGTGAAGATAACAAGGTCGCTCGACAATATTTTCATCTTTAGAAGGAACAAAGACTAAGCTCAATATGCCCCCAGCTTGAAAGCTAGTGGCTTAACTCCAGAAAGATCATCAAAGGCTGGAGACATGCCCTCCAAGCTTCGATTCATTCATCGAAGGAGAAGGCTGGATGAAAAGAAGGTTCAAGAGAGGCGACTGTTTCATTTTTTAACGAGCTTGACATAGGAAAAGAACTATGCTCAAGGCCTTTGTTTCATTTTTTAACGAGCTTGCCACAGAGAAGAGAAACTATCCTCGTGGTTTCATTTGGATCATGGATTCCAAGAAGATAATGCTCTAGAAGGGTACCATGTCAAAGGATAAAACGTGGTCATGGCCTCCAGGAGATCTTTGCTGGATGGAAGATAATCACTCGAGAAGGAACACATGTCGAGGGTTGCGATAGGAGTAAGGAGATCAGGATCCAATAATCCTACTGAAGAAATCACCATGTCCACTACCGGATCCAAATCGTCGGAAGTTAAAAGCATGGGAGATGATGAAAAATCAACACCAGGAGGGGAGATAGATGGTATATCTACCCAAATTTCTTCATGAGGGGGAAGAAAAGAGGGTCAGTGACAGTTATTATCCCAAGGTAACTTGTCAATGCGAAACATTTCTGTTGAAGGAAAAGTTGGGGGAATGTAGTCGATCGCAGACGACAAGGAACTCAATTGTAATCACATTGAGGAACTATCAGGTGCCAATAGATGTTGGGCATCCGACGAGGGAGAAGCGGATGGGATAGAAACGTATGATGTTTTGGCTAGACTAAGTGGCACGGTGTCACGTAGTGCATCAAATTCCAACGGACGAGGTACAATCCAAGGGTCAGATGATTCCAAATATTGATAAGCCGTGGTCGAAATCATATCGACGGTGGCAATATGATGTGTAGTCGGTGGAAGTGGTGTAGGGAAGGTACCCATGAGGCTATAATATTTCAGTAAGCCAACACCAACTCTTTCATACATGATCTTGTGGTCTCCCAATAAAGGAATATTGTTGGTAGCAGGAGAGAGAGCATCGGTCATGCAAAAATCCAACTAATCAACAGTGACAATTTTTCCCTGGTGAGGAAATTGTACACATCGAAAGACTGATGAGGCAACGACAGTCATAGCATAAAACCAACTTATTCCAAGTAACAAGATGTAATCGAGGGGAGCATCGACCACCTCAACATCAACAGTAACAGTTTTACCACCCAATTGGATGGGCAGGGACTGTAAAATCCCATGGGGATGAAAACCTCACCCATCGAAGGCACATAACATCGTTGGGGATTTGTTGAGTGCTGGTGATTTTAAACCTTTCCAACATGCTAAAGACATGACACAAGTTGAGGCTCCCTCATCTAGAATAGTTTGATGGATTTGTTGATCGTGAACAACAACATCAACATGGAAAGCAAGTTGGTGGGAGAGTTGAGATGCATAATTATCCAGGTTAAACATGATCTGATTGGACGACTCAAGATAAACAACACCAAGAGTGGTCAAGAGCGTTCTATGTTGACTGGGGAAGTGTGGTAGAACTTCTAACGTAGACATAGCACACGGTGCTTGAGCCAAATCTTCAACAATGTTGTAGTTTTGGGCGGCACGTGAACTAGGATTAAAGACATCTTTGCGGATAGTGCTCTTAGGAGGGCGTAAGATAGAGTCGAACATGGGTTTCTCAATCTAAAGTGGTCCAAACGGAGGATTAACCGATGGAATACTAACAGAGGATGATGATGGATCTGGTAAAGTACCGGTACTGTTAGTGTATTTTCCTTTATCAGTGTTACCTGGTGTGTCATATGTCTTAGAGAGAGTGGTCAAATTGATCCCATTAAACATATAAATATGTGCACTCGACGAGGCCTCATAATTAGGATCGCTAGAACTACCCCCAGGAGAGGGGGTTTGAGCAACCATGGATTGCTACTGTGGAAAAGGTTGAGTAAGCACAACGGGTTGTGACTTTCCTTGGAAAATTTTGGCCACTTCATTGCGAAGTGGACATCTTGAGTGTAGTGATCATCACCACAAATGATAGATGGGAATTTCAGTTTCCCTTGTGGTTGCTTTTCGGTAGCAGGTGTTTGATTTTTGGGTTGTTCATTATTATTTTTTGATTTATTCTTTGTCTTCTTCTTACCTCCAGATTTTTGTGAAGGGGCAAATTGAACTACATTCACCTTAGAGATCTGAGTTTGGGGGGAGGTAGAAGAGGGTGTAGTTGATTTGGAAAAAGATTGAGTTTTGATGGAACCGATAACACCATCTGCATGAGATGAGGATGATGGCTTAGAAGGATCGGTATTAGCTCAAGCAACATTTGTAAGCAAATCATACAAAGTACCAGATTGGGAATAAACCAAGTCTAAGTACCAATCCTGAGAAATGGATTGTTCCTCTGTGACTGCACCACCCATAGTGACATCGTGAGCGATCGGGGGTAGCAGTGATTTAGTAAACCATTATGCCAAGAGCATGTCAGGAATGATTGCCTTGATCATCCTTCATCGTCGCATCCACTCATGAATATGGTCAGAGATATGCGTAGAGTTAGTTTGACAAAGGGAGGTCAAGAGTTCAGTACCTATCTTATGGCAAGGGAATTAAAATCATGAAAATAAGCACATGGTAGTTCAATATACCACTTTGCTGCTGAACCGATAAGTGTTCGCTGGAAAAGACGCAAACGTATAGAATCATCCATGAGGGAGTTTGATGAACACCACAAATGGAAATTCATCACATGGTTGTTCGGATCTTCGCCAGGGTTTTCGTCAAATTTTGGAATATCAGAAGGAAGTTTAGCTGGAATAATTGGCCAAACTGGTGAATGAGAGATAGGATCATTAGTTAACCTAGACAAGTCTGGGAGATCCAGAGTCGCAAGGAAAGGTAGTTGTCGGTTAATGTGCGAATGATACTGGTACGACATAGGAACACCAGAAGGACCATAGATTGGGTTAGGTGGATAGTTGTAACCAGTAGGTCCTCTTACATACGGTTGTTGCTGGCTAGGATAAGAAGGATTCGATGGTGCATGAGAAACATTGGCATAACCCGGTGGGTTTTGAACATTATAGGCCGGGTGATTTATTTGCTCGTGAGAAGGATAAACATTTTTCCCTTAAGAATGGTAAGGAGTAGATCCTAGAGGTGGATACACATGAGGCCCATGAGGAGGATAAGACTGTGTTCCCGTAGAACTCCAGGTGGTGTTTTGGATACCGCCTAGATAAGATTTCCAATAAGATGTTCCGGGAGGAACAGGATTGGATACTCCTCCTAGTGGGTTATTATAAAAGTGCCCCCCAACATGGGGTTGAGTAAAAGTGCCTCTTGAGGATGCTCCCTAGGATTTTGAAGGGTTTCTAGCAAACGGGGGTTGCCCCCCTACCAGCGGCTGATTTACGACTGGGGTATAACTGGAAAATGAAGGTTTCCCTCCAGGAGGATCATGAAAAGGGGATTGTCCCCCAGGAGGGGTAGGCCCACCATGGAAAGGTAGTCCTCCAGGAGGAAACAGTTCATTGGATGGTGGTTTCCCTCCAGCTGGTTGTGCTTTCCCAGCAGGGGTCTGCATTCTAGGGTGAGAATATGTCCCAGCAGGATCGTCTGGAACATGCGAAGCTGTAGAGTAAAAACTTGTAGAAACAGGGGTAGAGATTGAAGTTCTTTGGGGATGAGTAGAGGTGATGAGTTCAACATTAGGATGGACTTGTGTTGTTGTAGTAGTAGGGTGAATAACCTAATCGACTGGGTGATTCATGGTTTGACCGGATGGTCCCGTTTCACTAGGAGGGTCATGAGAATGAAAGGGTTGTCGAATAGATTCAAAATGTTCATAGAGATTGAGTCTCGATGAATTCATCCATATAGAATGAGAAGGTGTGGGATTGGTTGCTACTACAGTGCTAGGATGAACAACAGTCCTATAATCGTCACCAAAGAGTGGTTCCATAGATCCCATATATGTTTCGGTAAAGATCCTCTCCGGTAATCGTGGGATCTCTTCATCTATGACGTTCCCAAGGGAGTCTAAATGAACCAAAAGTGGTTTGAGAGGAGTTACCGACACAGGTGTGGTGGGATTTTCAACTGTGACCAAAGCATCTTCTAAATTATCTAATGGACGAGTAGTAGCACTTCCAGCATCAGATTGATTTTCTACCTCTCTACGATAGTTGTCTTCTGGAGGGTTAGGAGGTAAGGGTTGATAGCCTTCTAGAGGCAGCCCTTGCATCCTACGTGATCGATGAAGACCTTTATCATATATTGGCTCAATTGTGGAGAATAACAGAACACACTGAAAATCTAGGGCCAACTAAGAAAAATAAACAACATGTGCTAATAAAATCTAGGAATCAACCAAGAAGACAAAACTTCTCTCGATGACCGTACTAGTTGGTGATGAAATCCAACGTCACGTGATCAAGTTGAGAAGGGGCTGGGATATGGTGGAACAATTACAATGGAGACCTTCTTAACGAAATTTCACCTTGGTGCAAGTTTCCATGCAGTAATTGTGGATTTACCCTCCAAGGAGCCCGAGTGAGTTTGACCAATGTCTGTTCCAGGTACAGTGAGACTTCCCTTCACCGTCACCTTGTATAAGTACCTAAAGATTATGGCAAATAAGGTCACCAACTCGTAGTTAGCCCCTAGGCGGGTATAGTCGACAGTCCATTCAGAACATATGGGCAGGATAACAAGTTCTAAATAAACCCGAAAGGATCCCACACATAATCATGGGTATACCTTCTAGTGACCCCCAATATACGATTTGATCACTACAAACAGTTGAAACACGGAGGGATAATCTCTATAATTCGCCCGAATGCGATCTCGTGTGTAACCCCTATGTGAGAGGGGGATCCCAGCAAGCCAATACGACAATTGGATTTGACTCTCCCCACTACAAGATACTAAGTTTGTTTGATAGCTTTGGAAAGTTATCCTTTCAACCTATTCCAAATCCCTACACCTTAAACTAATGTAGGTTTGCTAACAAAGATGTAAAAAGTCTAATAAATTTTAAGTAAGCATTGATTTTAATGATTGTTGTTTACTCAGAGGGTGTATGAAAGTGAAACTGATGGAATGATGACTCAATTCCCAAAAATATGCATGAAATATGATAAGAAATCGTTTCTTTTCAATGAATACCTATTTAAGGGAAAGAGGAAGAGTCGTTTTCACTATCAAACACTTGATAAGGAATGCCCTCAATCAATTTTTGTTCTCAATCAAATTCAATATGATGCTACAACATTTCAGAAATGCAAACTAATCATTGAGATGTACTTTTGTCTTTTTCATGCGAATGATGATCAATTCAATGAAAAACTTGTCCTGCCAACTACCCTTTCAGATCAAGGAGATCCGAACAAGAAAATGCAGATTTCGCACAAACAACACACCCTTTTGCAATCAAACAAGAGAAAGAAAATAAAAAATGCAAAAGGAAGGAGAAAGAGATTGGATTAGACGACCTCAAAGAACCAAATGAGAAGAGTTACAGATTTTTTATGTCCTTCACTAGAGTTCCCGCTCAGTCGGATAGGAGGGAAGAAAGCAAGGGATTGATTTCAAGCTCTCAACAACAAAAACTCAAAAAGAATGAAGAAGGGCATAAAATATGAACAAAAATGTGTTTACTTCTCAAGAGGAAGCATGTCAAAGGTCAAAGGAAGAAACATTAAATCACAAAGCAACTCAACAAGTGAAGAAACAGGGTTTGGACCTCCAAAAATCGCAATTTTTGAAGAAATTTTGGGAAAAAAGGGATGGAGATTTGGTATAAGGGCCACCAAAGCATTATAAAGCTCTATCAAACACTTTCAGGGAGTGCTGGCACTCTTTGAACATGGGCATGGGTGCGCTAGGCTCAAAAAAATCATAAAAATGTCAAAAAACCCAAAATTTTGATCAAATTTTGACAGGTAAGCTGAGTGTGATGGGGTAAAGAGTCAATCCGCAAATGAAATCAGATATGAAGGGGTGAAAAAGGTTAGAAAACAACAAAGGGTAAGATGAGGTCTATGAGGAAAAATCAAAACCAAAAGTTTTGATTCGATCCCCAATGGAGTCGCCAGTTTCTGTTGAAGGGAAATCTCCTTGCAGACAGGTAGATCTCCTCAAAGAGATAGACTCTTAACTCTAAGAAAAAAAGTGATTATCATGGTCAATGACTTCCTTTTAGATCTAGGTGGACTAGTGTGTGAGGAGGAAGGATAAGATAAGTACCTTTTACCGGTGTTTGTCCCTGCACGCTCTGAATTGATCTCCAATCTTTCGCTCCTCGATAAGCCTTGGAGATAAACAAAGTACGACCACTTCCTACTCTATCAAGATTAGTCTGAAATAGGTCTATCTACGAAAGATACAAATTAATGTGAGATTGAACATGAATTAGAAAGAAACAAGCCAAGCAAATTATATTAATGAGGACAAAACATTGCTTACAGTCGTGGATGGATTGCAACAGTTTCGTCAAGTCCTCCTTGTCTACCCCTTGCTCAAAAGATCCACGATCCGAATGACGATAGATTCACCTATTGTTCCCTATGAGATCATAGGTATCTTGCTTCCAAATCATCTATGTTCCAGCACCACTTATAAGATCATAAGTTTGGTGTGATTCTCCCTTTCCAGTCCTCTTTCACCATGAGAAAGCTTGCTTATATAGCCTTGGAGAGGCTCAACAACTTGAGATATCCTTGGGGAAGTTGAGGATTTTCCTCCTTTAGTTGAGTATATACCCTAATATCATGGTTGGACTAGGGATTCGAATCCAACTGCCTTCCAAGAATGAAAGGATCCTTCCCTCATTCATCTCAACAACTTAACTACTGCCCAGAATAGGCAGCGCTCCCTCAAAAGGGCCATCAGAGCGCTGTAGCACTCCCTAGTAGTGTATAGGGGAGCGCCAACACTCCTGAAGATAGGAGCACTCCTGAAAAAGGGCTGATGCAACACTATAATGCTCCCTGATGGCTTATGGGGAGGTGCCAACACTCCTGAGATAGTTATAGGGGAGCGCTCCCCTCCAAAAACTCAGTTTTTGGAGTGCTTTCAAATGGAAAAAGGTTCATGAGCCCAGTTAACCTTTCCTCCTCTTCCAAATAAAGTGTTTGACATGTGCCAAGTGTCCTCCTAATGTCGATTACAGGCATGACATAGACATCATGGCAGTATGCTTCCCTGACACTTGCAATACTTGTGAGCAAAATGCGACACTTGCGACCTTTGTAATGACGACACTTGCGACACTATCCAAGTGAGTATTTTTTATGTGTAACAATATGTACTATGGCCATTTGGAGGATATAATTGAGTGTGATTTTAATTCCTTTAAAATAGTTTTGTTTGAGGTTAAATGGTACAGACTACGGATGGATGAACTTGATCCTGAAAGAACTGTTATTGAGCATGATAATGGATTTACCATGGTTAATACAAGGGAATTTGAACTGGGTACAGAGCCTTATGTTCTTCCAAGTCAATGTGAGAAAGTATTTTACTCAAAGGTACCTGGTAAAGTAGGTTGGTCATACGTTGTTAGATATGATCCAAGAGGAAGACCAGTAAAGTACAATCATGTAGTTGAGGATGAAGATAATTACGAGGAAGAAGATCATAATTATGTAGATCAAGAGCAGGTGGCTCATGTAGTCGATGTGTCAGACGAAGAAGTTGAAGAAGTTGATCATTCAAATGTAGGAGACGATGATCTCATTGACGATATCGATAACTATAGTAGCGAAAATGACGTTGATGATGATGTTGATAGGAATGAGCCTTTCACCAATATTGATTCTGAACCAGATCCTGATACAGATGTTGAGCTGGATGAAGAAGAAGATGACTGATATTTAATTATTGAAAAGAAGAGGTATGTGTTTATATCTTTTATATGATCTTTATATGTTTTTATTTTTTGAAG
>JZKD02S1756104.1:133608-144265 GCA_000966675.3 Picea glauca
TGTCATTACATATTTTCATTGAAATTGTTGTCATATGCCTTTTCCTTGTAATACAAATTTTGGACTCTTGATGACATGTATATATACAAAGAGAGAAAGGAAAAAATAAGAGAATAAGTATGTGGTATTTAGGGATGTGGTATGTATCCATCCTACCAAATGATATTTCATCCTCCAACCTCTTTTTAGGTACAACCATAGATTTTAAGGTTTTCATACACTTTTTCTCTTCCTTAAAAGAGGATGCTCCCAAGTTGGATATAGATGTTATCCCCTCATATGTCATGAGGTTAACTCTTGTAATTTTCATGATTTGCAACATGATATCTATGAATTTCTTGATGGATTGGGTGTATGCAAATTCATTTATTTCTTGATAATTATTCTTGCACCTTGCCTCATGCTCTTGTCATCATGGCATTATTCCCTGCACATGTGTATTGAGATCTATTCATTGCATTAGTATTATATGATGAGGTATGCTTCTTGTGCAGGAACACTCTATTGGATTTGGGTTTATTTAAAGCATGAATTGCATCTAGGTATAGTTTGCATCACACTCTTAGAGAGCATTTTTCATATAGACTCATTTTTTGCATGGTGTTAGAGATATTTCTTGTCTCGGGATTAGGCATACCTAAGTCTGCAGTTTGCATGAGAAGCACCTAAGCATAACACGAGAGAATCCTATTTTTTAGCAGCAAGTCAAGCGAGTGGGCAAAGTTTCACCATCAACGGTTGAGATCCATCCATAGAAGAGGATCGATGGCCATCAGGTTTTCGGGGCCGACCAGTTGCCCAGGGTTTAGCAAGAAGAAGTGCCATGGTTCAAAACAAATCTGGACCGTCCGATCCAACTGGGACAGGTGGCATCTGGTCAGCATATCGGGTATCGGAGTTTCGAGGAGCGGGCGCCCCTCGTTTCTTGCATTTTGAAATCCCGAACCCTGAATTTCCGATGGCACCCAGAATCGGGCCCATGGTTCTGGTGCCTGGTCATCAAGAAGGAGGCCTGGGGAAGGGGCATTTATGTTTGTCATTTGGCCACTCGGGCTCCAAAACGTCGAACTAAATCACAGAGGGAAGGAACGGTGATGTTCCAGATACCGATTCGACATGGGTTAAATCCCAGTACCTGCTAGAGATTAATGAATAAAAGAGAGGGTGGCTCAAACCTCACCTCACTTATTTATTGCAGAGTATGGAGGTCCCGACCGAAAGTCTGTCTAGGAGGGTCCCCTGTACCATTTCTCCTCAGGGAAGCCACGTCGATTTTTCAATTCGCCAGAGGAACCTGCACACGCCAATTCAACATTCAAAGGGCTCAACTACCCCCCTGGCGTGAGCCATGCTGAATTAAAGAGGTGTATGACAGGGGAACACAGGACAGATTTGATTGAGGAGACGACACCCATTGAAATTTTTGAGATGCCTCTGCTAGGCGAAAGGAAGGGAAGAGTATATGTAGGCATTTTTTCCATTTTGTAATGGTCGATGGTTGAGCGAGGCTCCCAGTTGTAAAGCTTTCATGAAGCATTGTTATCTCTGGTTATGTATGAACTCTTGAGACTTCTTGCCTTATGGATGTCAGTTTCTTTCATGTCTTTGTTCAAACTGTGTTAGAGCAGCTCGGAATTAGAGAATCCAGTCGAGTTGTGGCTGTCATATGATGATGTAGAATTTGATCACTGTGACAGTTGCATTGTCTCTGATCAGTCCTTGTGATTTTCCTACACTGAATGACTTGGAATTGGAGAATCCAGTCAAGTCCCTTTTTCAGTATCTTGAAGCCCTGAACCAGAGGATCTCGCAGTCAGAGTTTTTATTCTACAAATTGCTGAAAGCCTGTTGCCCAAAGTAATTTGTTCACTCTTCTTATCAAGTCTTCCACCTATTCACCCTTGAATCAACCCGCTGACTGAATTTAGTTCAAGACCTCCTTTGTTTCTCATGTGCCAGACAAAGTCTCTGAGTTAGAGTAATATCTTCCTGAGTCTCTATCCATTTGATCACCTATTAAAAACCACCGTGACATAAAACTGATGAGCGTCGGGCTCTGCTCCTGCAAGCAATCCAGGAGTGACTTCCATCGCCGACATTTCTGGCGCCGTTTCCGGGGACGAAGTTGAATATTTTCCCCAGGATTGAACGACAATGATTAACTGATTCTGAAGGTGCATCAGATATCACAATTATCAAGATTGCTTCTGTGCACCTGGCGACTCCATTGTGACGAATCCGTTGGGGAGAACCTGCTCTATCAATTGTGGCTTTCAGAGGTAGACACACGCGGTCTCATTCACAGCTGCCCCTAGCTACACCTAAAACTGATCCAGAGGTGGTTCTCAGAAAAGGAAAGGCCCCAGAAGAAGAATCTTCCACTGCCGAAACAGGTAATCCACCATCTCCTTCTGTGAGAACTCCATTTTCTCCCCCTCAGTTTCTTGATAGACCTCCTTCAAAGGTTTCTCGTTTCTTGAATTTCGGGAGTGTTCCTACTGAGTTTTCCCCTCCTAGTCTAGGATTGGAGGGAGAAATCCTTGTCACTCCCCTCTCCTCTGAGGTTGTACCTTGGCGTAGACCCACGACCACAAAAGATTTACCCACTCCTGCACAAGGAGGAGCACTTGCTGACTTGAGCCCGTTATCCTTCTCCTTGAGTCCCCTCTTGTTTCCCACCCCACTCTGAGATTCATTCCCGGTAGCCCCTTCGCGAACTCTTTCCCCTCCAAGTTCTCCTCCACCTAATATTCCTATGGTCGGAGAAAATCCCCCTATGACCGAAATAGAGGTCATTATATCCATTAGGTATGCTCCCCTTGTTCTACCACAACCTCTCAATAACCTCCCAGCAGACGGGTACCTTAAACAACTGCCCAAGTTTACAGGCGAGGGGGACATAGCTGCAGAAGAGCACCTAGCAACCTTTTAAACTTTCGTGGATGATAATGTTATCATGCACACAGACGTATGGATGAGAATGTTTGTCCGTAGTCTCCAAGGAGAGGCTAGAAAATGGTTCAAGGCCCTGCCTCCTGGATCTATTGATGGGATCAGAGATTTAGATAATGCATTTTTGAGACAGTGGGGAGATAAAAAAGACTTCATGTATTACATGACAGAGTTTGGGTCGTTGAAGAGAAAGGAAGGAGAGTCTGTTTTTGAATTCTCTAAGAGATTTAATAAAATGTACAACAAAATTCTTGTTGAGATAAAACCCTCCGAAGCCTCTGCAAGGATCACTTACTCCAGCGCTTTTGATCCTAATTTCTACCTATTGCTAAGGGAGAGAAGAGATGCTACGTTGGCCCACATGCAGGATGCATCCGTGGAGGTAGAATCTAACATATTGGTTGTCAACCGACTCAGGAACGCAGGTGATAGAAATGTGTCAAAGAGCAGGCCTGAAGCTCCCTCATCCAGTTCCTCTCCCCTGCCCCATCAGACAGATGAGACAGCCAGAGTAATAAAATCGCTTGTTGCCAAGATGGAAAGGTGGGAATTAGAGGGGAAGCCCATGTACAGAAATCCTCGAAACACTGATAATAGAGGTTTTAGACGACCCACTAACAATATGCCTCAGGTTTTCCCGAGGGAACAAAGGGGAAAAGATAGAGATGATCAAAGGGTTCAAACACCCCTCCAAGAAAACCTAGTTGATCATGAGGAAAGAGAGGAGATAGACGAGTTTGGCCCTGAGATTCATTGTATTGAAGACACTCCCCCTTTCCCCCATTTGACGCAGTCCGCATATGAAGAATCCCTAATGAGCACTTAAATTCATGAGTTGGGGAAAGAGAAAAGGGCCGGTAACACTTCTAACAGATATAATTTCAGGTCGAGAAGGAAAGAAGGAGACTTTGACAGCCCAGACCAGCCCCTCATAGCAGATAGGCCTACTAAAACTGCAGCAGCCACAGCTAAATAAAAGAAGACTCAGAGTGTTTCGCCAGCAGCTAAAGAGCCTGTCACTGAGGTAAGAGAAGCTCCTAAACCTATCCCCTCCTTCAATTTTGAGCATGAGATTCAGAAGATTAGAATTCATGTACCTCTCTCTGAGCTAGTTAAAAATGAAGACTTCAAAAGGTCCCTCTCCAAGTTGCTACAATCTGAGTCCCCCCGGCCTCCCTCTGACTCAATAAACCTTCAAGATGAAAAGCATGTCGTCATCCTAGGTCCCATGGTAGAGGATAGAGATGATTCATCCCCTCCCTTCTACACATCCCTTAATATACATGATAAAGTGCTGCATAACTTCCTCATGGACTCAGGGGCTTCCCATAACCTTATGCCCAAAATAGTAATGGAAGAGCTGGGACTAGAAGTGAGCAAGGCCTATCATGATTTATACTCTTTTCATTTGAGGAGGGTGCAATGTATGGGAGTCATCAAGGACCTGGTGGTTTCTCTATTTTAGCTGCCCATGAAGAGTGTGGTCATGGACATTGTGGTAGTTGATGTTCCCCCCAAGTTCGGCATGTTGTTGTCAAGGTCTTGGATTAAAAGACTTGGAGGAACATTGCAGATGGACCTCACATATGCCACTATTCCAGTCTTTGGAGGGAAACACAGGAGGTTATACAGAGAGACCCATCTAGCCTATATTGTCAGTGATGAAGCAAACCCCACTAACCACCCCATCTTCGCACTTGACACTGACTTAGAATCTAGTTTCTTACAGATCACTGGAACTCCTGAGGTCCCTTTACAGATAAGAAAGTAGCCTATTCTTAATCAACAGATACCTCCTCCAATCACCTCTGTCTAGAATATGTTCTTTGACGAAGCTTCCTCCAGTATGGGTGTTGGCACTGGAGTGATTTTCATATCGCCCTGCCAAGAGACTATATCCCTATCATATAAGCTAGAATTTGAAACTACCAACAATGTGGCGGAATACGAAGCTCTTGTTCTGGGTATGAGGGATGCAAAAGAAATGGGAATTGAAGAGGTGTCTGTGTTCGGAGATGCAGAATTGATAATCCAACAGGTCAGGAATGTTTATCAGGCTAAACATCCTCGACTCAGGAGTTACAGGAATGAGGTATGGGACCTGATTGATAACTTCTTCTCAGCTTTCAACATTACTTTTGTTCCAAGGGAAGAAAATACCTCAGCCGATTCCTTATCCATCTCAGCTAGTCTGTTCAAAGCCTCTCTCCCACCAAAGATCCATGGTGAGGTCGAAATAAGATACAGACCATCCATCCCAGACAATGTAAATCACTGGGAGGTATTTGAGGATGACATTGAAATCAGAAATTTTCTTGAAACCGTCGAGGAGTTTTCAACACTGCACATTGATCAAGATCCTGACCCAGAGGGTGAACCTCAACCTGAGGTGTTTGCAAATAAAATAGTTGATCACCAGATTATTCAGCTGCCTAGCAATCATATTACAAGGGGACTAGTTCCTTTGGAAAGGCTGTTTGACAAGAATGATGTGGCAGTAAAGGGTGGTGTTTCAAGAAAAGATGTTGACATAGCCGAATGTAACATTGGCACACAGGAGGAGCCTAGGTTTGTCAAATTATCAAGCAGTTTGACCGGAGAATAGAAGGTCGAATATGTTGAGTGCTGAAAGAATTTGCTGATGTGTTTGCATGGACATACAAAGACCTCAAAACTTATGACACGTCTTCCATTGAACACAAGATTCCACTGAAATAAGAGACTAAGCCATTCAGGAAGAAGCTGAGATAGATAAATTCCATGTTGCTACCTATCATGGAGAAAGAAGTGAAGAAATTGCTAGATGCCAAAATTATCGTCCCTTTGAGATATTTCGATTGGGTGGAAAATTTGGTCCCAGTAAGAAAGAAAAGATGAGAAATCAGACTCTGTGTCGATTTCAGGAACCTGAAAAGGAACTCAAGGAAGGACAATTAACCCCTGCCCAACATGGAACACATACTGCAGAGGGTAACTGGCGCGGCCAGGATATCCATGATCGACGGTTTCTCTGGCTATAATCAAATATCAGTCATACTTGAGGACAGGGAAAAAACGACTTTCACCACTCCTTGGGGCACATTCATGTATGCAAAAATGCCTTTCGGATTGATGAATGCAGGGGCAACATTTCAGCGAGCCATGGACATAGCCTTTATCGGGGAGAAATATAAGTTTGTGGTAATATACCTGGATGATATAATGGTCTTCTCCAGGTCTGACAGAGAACATTGCAGTCATCTGAGGAAAGCTTTTCTGAAATGTCGGAGGTTTGGCCTATCCTTAAATCTCAGAAAATATTTGTTTTCTATGAAAGAGGGGAAGTTATTGGGACATATAGTATCAACAGAGGGAGTGAGAATTGATCCCAACAGGGTGGAGGAAATTCAAGCCTTCTCACTTCCCAGGTCTAAAAAAGAGGTTTGGGCCTTTTTCGGGGAAGTTAATTTTCTAAGGAGGTTTGTCTCAAACTTTTCCGAGCTAGTGAAACACATCACGGCCATGCTCAGGAAGGGAAGTGAAGTGAAATGGACCGCTGAGCCCAGGGCCTCTTTTGACCAAATAAAAAGGGAATTGACTAAAGCACATGTTCTTATCAGTCCTGACTATTCCAAAGAGTTCCTAATTTTCTCCTTTGCTTCTTTTGATATAGTGGCGGCGGTCTTATTGCAGAAAAATGAGGAAGGGAGTGAGCAGCCCATTGCCTTCTTTAGCAGGGCATTAAGAGACGCAGAGACAAAATATGAAATCATGGAGAAGCAGGCCTGTGCCTTAGTGAAATCTCTTAAGCCTTTCAGAGTCTATGTCTTGCATTCAAAAGTAATAACATATGTTCCTTCAGCTTCCGTGAAGGACATCCTTGTGCAGCCTGACGTAGATGGGAAAAGAGGCCAATGGATCACAAAAATTCTGGAATTTGACTTAGAAATAAAACCCACCAAGTTGGTTAAGGGGCAAGGTTTAGCCAAGATACTGGCTAAATCCAACTGCGAAGCCTTGGGAGTTAGTTTCATCAATACTCGCCTAGGATCTCAGCAAGCTGAATCGCCCAACCAAGGCTCTCAAGATGGCCTATCATTGGCAGAATGTGCCTGGTATCGTGACATTCTATATTTTCTGTAGGAGTTGAAGCCTCCCGATGGAATGGGAAAAAGTAAAGTGAGGGGTCTTAAGCTCAAGGCGGTCAGGTATTTCCTCATTGACCAAACCTTGTACTGGAAAGACCCTCTAGGGGTATTTCTGAGATGCCTGGACCCGCAGGAGGCCCAGAGGGTTACGTTTGATTTTCATAGTGACCTTTGCAGAGGTCATGATTTCTGGAAGACCACAGCCCACAAGATACTCCGAGATGGGTATTATTGGCCCACTTTGTTCCCCAATGTTTGCAGGGAGATCAGAGCTTGCACCAAATGTCAAAATTTCTCAGGAAAGCAACAACTCAAATCGCTGCCATTGAAACCCATAGTAGCTTCGACACCTTTTCAGCAGTGGGGGTTGGACTTCATTGGAGAAATTCATCCTCCCTCAAGTGGTCAGCACAGGTGGATCCTGACTGCAACAGATTATTTCACCAAGTGGATAAAAGATGTCCCCACCAGAAGCACATCACACAAAGTAATTATCAGCTTCTTGGAGGATATCATAGCCCGATTTGGCTGTCCCAGCAGAATAGTCACCGATAATTCTACTTCTTTCAAATCTGAACCTCTAATTAGGTTCTGTGAGCAGTTCCAGATATCGCTAATTCACTCCACCCCCTACTATCCCCAGGGAAATGGTTTAGCGGAATCCTCAAACAAAAGCCTGATAAAGATCATCAAAATATTGTTAGAGGATAACAAAAGAGCCTGGGATTCAAAGTTGAAATTTTCTCTGTGGGCCGATCATGTCACAACGAAGAAGTCTCTGGGCACTTCGTCGTTTCAAATAGTCTACAGAGCATAGGTGGTTTTCCCTACTCATCTCGCCTTACCTGTGGCAAATTTCTTTCAAGACTACGAGGGAGAACCAGATCATATGATCAGAAGAATTCATCAGATAGTGGAAGTGCAGCAGATCAGAGAACAAGTGAGGGACGTAGCTTATAGTCATCAACAGAAGATCAAGTAGGCTTTTGACAGAAAAGTCAAGAAAAATGAGTTCGAGATAGGGGATTTGGTATTTAAGTGGGACACACCCAGACAAGATAAAGGAAAACACAGCAAGTTCAACGCCCTCTGGATCGGTCCCTTCAAAATCGCTGAGGTTTTCTCCAACAACACATACGGGTTGCAGGATCTGGAGGGTGAAGAGGTTTTCAACAGCCCAGTGAATGGGCATTTTCTGAAAAAATGTTTTATTTGAGCCTTAGACGGCTCCTCTATTTGTAAATATTGTCCTTTTTACCTTTATGTATTTTCTTTTTACATGTTTTCGGCTTAATAGGTGACTCCATAGCCCAATAGCAAGGCACTGAAACTGCGGAAGGAGTTCTTAGAGCATCGTAGGGATGACTCTATCCCCCATGGAGCCTAATGTTAGCGATATTTCTTGTCTCGGGATTAGGTGTACCCAGGTCTGCAGTTTGCACGAGAAGCACCCGACCATAACATGAGAGAATCCCATTTTTTAGCAGCAAGTCAAGCGAGCAGGCAAAGTTTTGCCATCAGCGGCCGAGATCCATCCATAGAAGCGGATTGATGGCCATCGGGTTTTCGGGGTCGACCATTTGCCCATGGTTTAGCAAGAAGAAGCGTCATGGTTCAAAACAAATCTGGACCATTCAATCCAACTGGGAAAGGTGGCATCCGGTCGACATATCGAGTATCAGAGTTTCGAGGAGCGGGCGCCCCTCGTTTCTTCTATTTTGAAATCCTGAACCCCAAATTTTCGATGGCACCCAGAATTGGGCCCATGGTTCTGGCGCCTGGTCATCAAGAAGGAGGCCTGGGGAAGGGGCGTTTATGTTGTCATTTGGTCGCTCAGGCCCCGAAACATCGAACTAAATCACAGAGGGAAGGCATGGTGATGTTCCATATACCGATTCGACATGGGATAAATCCGAGTACCTGTTGGAGATTAATGAAGAAAAGAGACAGTGGCTCAAACCTCACCTCGCTTATTTATTGCAGAGTATGGAGGTCCCGATCGAAAGTCTATCTAGGAGGGTCCCCTGTACCATTTCTCCTCAGGGAAGCCACGTCGAGTTTTCAATTCGCCATAGGAACCTACACACACCAATTCAACATTCAAAGGGCTCAACTACCCCCCTGGCATGAGCCATGCTAAATTAAAGAGGTGTATGACAGGGGAAAAAATGATAGATTTGATTGAGGAGACGACACCCATTGAAAGTTCTGAGATGCCTCTGCTGGGGGAAAGGAAGGGAAGAGTATATGTAGGAATTTTTTCCATTTTGTAATGATTGATGGTAGAGAAAAGCTCCCGACTGTAAAGTTTCAATGACTATTCTAAGTTCTATGGTTGTGCATCTGTGTTTGAGAATTCTTGTTTTATGACAAACAATTTTCCTGTTCCACCTATGTTTCGCCTCATACTGGAGATTTCATGATCGAATGATTCGCATGAATTGTTGCAGTGATATTATGATGAATGATTTGTTGTTGCATTATTGTATTCTCTGGTCTTCTACATTTGAAGGTAAGAATATCTTTCCTTTGGACATTCCTTCTCACAGTTTTTTAGAAACTTGATGTTTATAACAGACCCCTGCACTCTTCTCATGCAAGTCTTCCCCCTACTCACCCTTTTTACAACTCATTGTTTGAAGTTTATCTAAGACCTCACTCGCCCATGCATTCTTGGCCTAGTTTCAGAGTTGAGACGATACTATCCTGAGTTTACTTCCATTTGATCACCCTTTTATAAACAAACCGTGACATTAAACTGATGGGTGTCGGGCTCTGCTCCTGCAAGCAATCCAGGAGTGACTTCCGATGCTAACACATGGTTCAAGTCTTTTTGAGTTTATTTGATATGGTTTGGATTGGTTTGAGCCTCATAGTGTGTGTTCCCGAGAATAGTTGGATATTATTGACACATGGATCAATTTATGATAGCATTTTCTATTACTATTAGCAAATCAATCCTCTTTTTTATACCATTTTATGTAATCCTAGCCCTCATAGCTAGCTTCCCATGTTGACTTAGTTGGAGGCTTGTCATATGAGTTACCATGCTTGTGTATCTAGGTTTTACACTTGGAGTGGTTATGATGATGTAGAATAGGATTTCATGTGGAGTGCTCACCTTTTTTGTACATGGATATCGTGCAGGCTTCTTGAGCTTATGATAGATAATCTTATGGTTTTAGGTTGAATTATCATGATTTTTATTAATGTAGGCCTATAAATTGTACCCCTTGTTTGTATGGTGACTATTTTCATTTAGATGGAGTTGTGATGGGGTTTACTATAATTTTTAGTGGATGTGTTATTGGATAAATCCGTAAGTGCGGACACAAACCGATCTCCCTAGATCCACCTGGATCTAGAACAAAACATGAGAGAATATACCGCTTTCCCTAGATCTAACTATTGAATTAAATTCGAAGTGAGAAGAAGATATGTACCTTGTAATCGCTTCTTTGGACTCTGTTGTTCCTTGCTTCGCTCCAGTGCTCTTGTGCGGTCAAGATCAAAATAGCACAAACCAACCAAAGTGAAAGCAAATAATATATCCAATAGCTAATCTATACATATGATCA
>JZKD02S1756104.1:155019-172670 GCA_000966675.3 Picea glauca
AATATCAACCAAACTTTGAAGAACAAACCAATTACATATTCAACTTATACAAGATTTCTAGAATTCCTTCAAACATAGATATTTTTAACAACTAAACAATTAAATTCATATAATTTCAATACCCCTAGGTATAACGAAATGTGCTTGGTTTGGGAGGCAGGATTCTCCTTCATCAGACTCCCAAGGAACACAAAATTTTCATGATATATTGATCATGAATTCCATTAGTTGAAGTCTTCCTGGATCCCACACTTTATGATGTAGTTGTACACCCATCCTTGTATTATGTTGTTCAATCATTGTTGTCTTCAATTCTCCAGGCCTCCAAATTTTATGTTGTTCTTGTCCACTTCCTTTACTAACACAAATATTTAAAGTTAGTTGTAATTTATTGTTGGTTTTCCTTCTTACCTTAGTATGCCTCCTCTTAGGTAGCTTCATCATCAACATCCATATCTCATCAATCTCTTTGTTCAGTTTGTCTTCTTACTGGTACATGTTGTTGTAGACTTTCTCAAATTTGTTGTTGTTGATGACTTCCTACTGCATATCCTCTCCTTGCATAAGAGTTACGTGACTTTCATTCAACACTAACTTTTTATGATGAATATGCACCTTTTGATATGCTATCTTCTTCTCTAATATTTCCAATTCATCACATAAATAAGAAAAATTAACTTGGAATGCATTTTTAAATTCCATGCAATATTAATCACCTATATCCGTTGTCAGCCAATATTTTAAGAGTTACATCTCCTCCTCGGGGTTTGTATCCTATGTAAGTATTCCTTCATGAGATGATGTTGCTCCATCTTCCTTTAGAATAGAATTTGATTTTTGTACTCCTTCAACTTCCTCCATCTTTATGACAGCTTCAAATGATTGTCCCTCTTCATCATTTGTAAAACCAACAATCATGCACAAATTTTCAGATTAAAAAACATAAGGCTCTCTAGCATCATTTGATATTTCTATCATCACATCCTCATGCTGACTTGATATCTCCATATAGACCAAGAGACTCTCAATAGGAATATCTACTTCCTCATCATCCTCATAAAGGAATAATACTNCTTTAACTTCTTGCAAACATAAATCATCTAACTTGGAACAATTTCATGTGTTCTCCAAACCATGGATTTGTGGCAAGGACTATAAGGTCTCGAAGATTCCATGATACTATCTTCACTACAAAATTTCAACATGAAAATTCATAGCCTCATCATCTCTCAAGATCTCAAGGAAACAAAAGTTTCAAGTGTTATGTTATCCAACTCCGTCATTGTATCAAAGGTTCAACCATTGTGTATCATAAGAAATTTTCTTTGATTTCAAATGAAATTTCAATTTTCATTAGATTTAATATTGATGCATTACAATTCTTGGTATCCTTACTTCTAATCCAACTTCATGATAACACATGCTTACAATATTTGGTTTGTTAACGCCTTGATTATTTCTAGGGGATATATATATTACAATATATTAGAATATTACAATGTAATATGGTAATGCCATATTACAATGTAATATGGCATTACCATATTACATTTTAATATGGCATACCATATTACAATGTAATACGATAATACCATATTACAATGTAATATGGTAATACCATATTTCATGTAATTTTTTTTTTTTTAAACCTACAGTAATTGTCGCAATATCGACGGACTTTCGTCGGGAACCTTTTACCATAATTGTTGCTATAGCAATGAATTTTTGTCGCACGGTTCCACAAAGTTTCGTCACATATAAAGCAATTCCATCATCAATATGGTTTTGAGAAAAGGGCAATTGTCGATATTACCATGCAATTTCATCGCAAGTTGTGATGAAATTTCATCGCACATTCAGTAGTTGCGTCACAAGTTATTGGCTTGACACATTTCTTCATTGGTATTGTGACGAAATTGTGTCGTAATTGTGACAATGAAGAAGGTTAACCAATATTGAAGTTGCTGACACGTGGCTAGCTAATTTCATCAATGTTTCCACACACACCTGGATCGTGGATATAGCGACGAAATTATTACGATGAAAAAAAAACTCGATGTTCGTGGAAATTGCGACGGATAAGTGTGGCAATATCAACGAACAACCGTCACAAATTTGGTCATATGTACTAGTGATCTTCTAAAATGCCTTCAGTTTTTACAATGGTTCGATATGCGAAATGGAGAACAATAGTGGTATGATGAAGATTATTTAATTGAAGCTTTTGGAGTGTCTATTTATTCATGACATTTATAGTAGCTCCCATATCTATTAAATTATTTGAGATGCAAATGTTATTGATGTGAACATCTATAATAGGACTTCCTATATCTGTGTACTTAGTAGTAAGTATATTTCCAAGCATCAAATCAATTAAATGAACAAGTACTTGAACTATTGGAAGATCCTTTCATTTTCATATTGGTTTCTTCAAACATAATTATCTAACAACTCTAACATATATTGGTACATATTTTATGTCTTGGAACAAGGGAATTTTAACACAGTCATTTTTCAATCCCCAAAAAAATCAAATTCAGGTTGTTTACTGGATTTTTCAATGGTTAAACTTTCAAGATATGGGGGATTTTGGACATGTCTTGTTGGATTTGAATTTTCTGGGGAATAATCTTGTTCTCCTATAAAAGTTTTATTAGCTAGGTTATTTGATTCAACAAATGTTTCCTCACCGTCTTGTTCCAAAATGATAGGATAAGTTGGATTATTTGATTCTATAGTTTTATCCCCATCATCTTGTTCCTCAATGATTGAAGAAGTTAGATTAACTACCTTCCTTGATCGAAGATGAATATCTTGAATATATATAGGGGATATAAGATAGGTTGAATGACTGGGTAACTCAACATTGTAAGTGTGCTGATATACTTTATTATTTGGGTTAGAAATGGGTTAGGTAGGAATTTGAAATGGAATTTGGGGTGGTTGGATTGGTGGAAATTGCAATTATGGTTGAGGTTTTTCCTATTGAAATGGAAGTTGTGGTTGAGGATTAAACCGTTGTGGATTTTGTTGTGACATATTTCCATAAGGGAAAGATTCTCTCCATCCTTGTTGCAAAGATTCGTTTTCAAATTGGGAGGTCCATTGTGGCCATGTTGTTGATGGATACCATGTGGAAAAGGGTTTTTTCAAGTGTTTTTGGTTGGCCCAAAGTGAATTATAATATTGATAAGGATTTGGATGAATACTAGGTGGATGATTTGGCCTAGGTCTCTTTTTATTTATGATAGAAATCTTCTCAAGTCTCTCACTCATTCCTTGATAAATTTCTTTTACTCTGGGTAGCAAAGGAAAATTTATTGTATCATGGTCTTGCTGACATATAACACATATTTCTACACTATCCAAGGGAAAATCATGACATGGATGTTTCTTATGAAATTTTGGAAAAATTGTAGCCAAGGGTAATGTTTTTTCATCTTGGTTCTTATTGATTTTAATGGTATCTAGTTGGGAACTTAGATAACTAAGGATGTCAATTTTAAAATTATTTAACAAATTTCCAATTTCAACCCACGTAGTTGCACTCCTTGAGGATTTACTAATCCTTGAAAGGATTTCCCGAGTCCCCCTTCCTTTTCTATTATTACCTCTTAAATATTGTTTACATAACTCACAAATGACATTATATGGAAGTTGAGAAACCTCTCCGCCCTGCATCAAATTTAGAACATCCAAACACTCATCTATGGAAACTTTAAGAAAAAGTGTCTGCAATGTGTTTGGGTCTAATTGACATTGGTTGGATTGTCTAATATTATATTTCAACCTTTTAACATAGTATTTCAAACTCTCTTCTTCCTTTTGAGCCATCTTGAAGATTTCTCCTCGTAAATCCCTAGCTTGGCAATAGTCTTGAAATTTTTTAAGGAATTCTTATCTCATACCTTCCCAATTTTGTTTATAATTTACACCCAACCCCACAAACCAGTGTAAATATAAATCTTTTAGGGTATTTAGAAACAATTTTAATTTACAGGCATCGAATGAGTAATCATAACTATGACATAAGAAATCAAAATCAAAGAGAAATTTATCTGGATCCTCACTACTTAGCCAATGGAAATGGGGTAAAGAAATAGGTGGAATTATTTTCATCCAGGTTGTACCCTATACATCATGAATTGGAAATTCAAATGTGACAGGATTTTGTGGAGAATATCCTTTCCCTTCTTCTCCTTGTTCTTCGACCATGAAGAATAAGGGATTTTTCCAAAATTTCACAGGCCCTCCAAATGATACAAACTCTTCTAAGGTAGATAAAATAGAAGGTTATCATTTATGATTGGGGATTTTAGGAGGATTTAGGTTAGCATAAGATTTGGATTGTTCTTAAAGGTTGAATGTTACCTCCTCAACATGAGGTTTTTGTTCACTTGTGGAAGTACTTCCTTTTATTCCCCCTCTCCCTGCCATTATGTTAGCTACTTGGGTGGTTCTTGCTATACCATGGAAATGTCCTCTTAAATATATTTCCCCATTCCTTCATTCATATTAAACTATCATCATTTTGAATCTAATGGATTAGAGACTCACCAAAAAAGATTATGCTGAAAACAACAAGATTTTACACTATAGATATTTCTATAGTGACTTTGTCTTTCCATCTCTATTCCCCTCCATTCATTCCTATATGAATTTAAAATAGTTATATAGGTTTCCTAAATTAGTATAAACTAGATATTCTTAATTCTTTTAGTGTTTCCCCAACAATGATGCCAAAAATGACAACTCTAAAATATGCCTTTTTAAAGGACAACTATTCTAAGGATTCACTTAATTATCAAACCCGGGGTTCATCTTGAACTTATGAAACATTGGTGCTATATACACTACGTTAAGAATATGAATATTGACTTGTTTTTATATCATGTGTAATAAAAAAGATAAATTACCTTCTTCAAAAGAAAACCAAGTTAGTCAAATAAAAATTGAAATTAAATTTCACTACTCTGATTGTCTTTGGTTTGACTAGTGGATACTCTTTATTGTGGGAGACAACTTATTCCCTCATAAGCTCTATGTTTTGAAACAAAAATGTATGATCATTTCATTGTGAAATCAAATATTAAAATAAATCATTTTAAATGCACACATATACCATTATAAAAACTAATCTAGTAGAAATGCATACAGGCATGTGTAAAACAAATATTATTTATAAACAAAAGAGACATAACATAAACAAAATTTTATGAAGTGAATTAAATATAAACAAAGTATACATAAAAAAAAATGACTATGTAGCTCTTTGAAGAAAGCCCAACTCAAAAAAGGCTCAACAAAACACAAAATTAAGCTACAGTACTTAGCAATCACTCATAGACACAAAACAAAACTGTTGATATATATTGCAGAAATATTTAGAGTTTTTAAAATACTCACAACCAATATTTCAATACTATATATCTATATCCCCAAACATGAGAATGGTACTATGTATTTATAGTTTTGATGCAGACCCCCTGCCCTCGAGCCGAGATCAATGCAGGATATTTTCCAAACCACGCAAAGAGTTAATTAAACCCTTTGTTTAAGCCACAAAATATTTCAGGCTTCACGAGTTGGAGGTTCTCAACGTAATGTCATAACTCTTACAATCACCGAAATGTGAAATGTCAATGAAGGTTGACTCCTCCAACACGATGAGCACACGCCACCTGTTACCCACTAGTTTCAGCTTTAGGGACTTTGAGCGAACAACCACAGTTGTTCCTCTTCCCTTATGATTCCTCGAACTCCAAAATTTCACTTTTTTGGGATCAATGGCTATGAGCCTCTCTTGATCCAATGGAACCGATATTTTTGGGATTTCGCGAACCGGGAGTTCGAAACTCTCAACTCCAAAATCACTTGTCATGCCAATCCCTGAATCCTCAAAATGTGAATTCGTTTAGGATATGACGACTCCTTTTGGAATGGATCTAATGACCCCTATCTCTCCTGAGCTTATGCGTGATTTAAAAGGTACTCTCATTAACCCCCTTACTTCTTTGCAAGATCTGATGGCTCTCAGGTCTTCGACCCTTCTCCACAAAGTGTTCCCGCCATTTGATTTCACACTTGAAAATCCATTTCGCGATTTGGGAGTTAGAGTGACCAAGGATTTTGGCCTGTGATCCAAACTTACAAACCCTGAATTCCTGAAATGATCTGATGGTTCTGGATCTTTCGGGATTTCATGAAATGGGAGTTTGAGACTCTCGATTCCAAAATCATAGCCTCCTCTACTTCCCGAACCCTGAAATTCCGAAATTCTGAAATGGGCTCAACGACGATTAGCCCCTAACAAAATATCGGTCCATGTGACTACTTCCTTCATGACCACATCCCTACTCCAAAGAAACATCGCGTTTAGCGACTTCAGGATTTTCAACGCAAAGTGCCCCAGCTCCTTGTCATCGGAATTGTCGAAATGATGAAATGCCTTAATTCAACTTCAAATGGGAATCAATGACTCTTGTTGCTTCTCATCCAATGGTCTCTACTCCTCCTGAGCTCATGAATGCTAAAATACACTTAGGCTTAACCTTCTCACAGATCTACAAGATCCA
This sequence comes from Picea glauca, assembly GCA_000966675.3. Classification (NCBI taxonomy): domain Eukaryota; kingdom Viridiplantae; phylum Streptophyta; class Pinopsida; order Pinales; family Pinaceae; genus Picea; species Picea glauca. Next base: position 161,595 of record JZKD02S1756104.1, read on the forward strand.
ATGGTCCATGGGATTTTTTTCACTTATTCCACGAAGAAATTTCACCGTTCGTTCACTCTTTTTGAAGGATCTCTTAGCCAAAATCACTTGGCATCCTTCCACCTGAACTTGACTTCTGCAAGATGATTTCGATATTCACCTCCGTTTGAACACTTCAAAGGTGCTATCCCTCCTGAGCTATCACTTGCAAACTCAAGCCCCCAAAAGGAATCCTGCTCGCACTCCTTGCGGTGACTTTCAAATAACCTCTGGTTATTTGAGTCTTCGATCCTGTGCACTCTTTGCAACAGTAGTCCTTCAACCTTCACCTTAGTTGATAAGTTATAAGGCTTCAAATAGCCTACGCACACCTTGCACGACTCCGTGCCTCACCTACACTTCTGCTGGTTATGAGAACAACGATATCTCTCTTGATCTTTCTGAGATAAAACTCAGATCCTCATCAACGCACACCTTGCAGACGTTCAATGGACTCTTTGCAGGAATTCTCAGGAAGAGAAACAATTGAAACTCATTCTTCTCCTCTCTCAGACTTCATACACTCAACATGAAATCATACACCTGACACAACATTGAAACAAATGCATAACAGAGAAAATAAACCAATTGTAAACATACCATTTAATAAATGTAAACAGTAAGCATCATAACATCCTGAAAATTGAGTCAAGGCTTCATATATTAACTTAAGAAATCCTGTACATGGGTTCTTCTCTACAGCTCTCGGTTTCATCTCTACAACTTATGAATTATGAATGATGATAAAATTACAATGATACAATGGTGAGGGTGTCTATATCTATTTTCCCTCCTATGCTTCTAAGCTGTCTAATCTATTAAATTAAATCTACCTACTTGCATTCATTACGCATAAATGCCTCTACATTCGACAGATGAGAGCAACACTCAAGATCTGTTTACAACATTTAGATATAAATGTAAGTATGCTTCCCCTAGCTATTACAGTAATATCCACTCATTAATTTTTCAAAACATTTCAAAATGTGTGTTGGTGCTTTTCGAGAATGTGCTTGCTTGGTTGGCTGCGTACGATGCTCCTGCATCCTACTCCCTTGCTTGAAAATTTTCATGAACTCCTGTTCATGAGCTCTTTCACAGTTTGTCCATGCCTATGAATTGTTGCTTCCTCTTTCCAACTAGCATCTTCAACTATATGTCCTTTCCACCTGACCAAGTATTCAAAATACTCTTTCCTCCTGGTCTTTTTGTTAATCCTTTTGTCAATTATGCCTTCCATCTGTGGATTTTCAGCTACAGGCATTTTTTTTGTCCATTGAACCTCTTTTTGCTTCTCCTCTTCTCCTTCTTCTTCATCTCTGTAAGCGTACAAATCCTCAACATTGAATATCGGTGATATTTCGACCCCATCGGATAATTCAATCTCATATGTGTTTGCCCCAAATTCCCTTATGACCTTGCACGGTCCAATCTTTTTCATCTTCAGCTTATTATATGTTCCCCTTAGGAACCTCTCCTTCCTCAGATGCACAAGAATCAGATCACCAACTTCAAATTGAATTTCTCACCTGTGTTGATCTGCTCTATGCTTGTATTATTGACTTGAACTCTGCAATTGCTCCTTAACTTGGTTGTGGAGCTCCTTCATTCCTTCTGCAAATTCCTCTGCACTAACACTCCTGAATTCATTTTGTTTTGAATCCTTCAATTCAAAAAATCCCCTTGGTTGCATTCTATATACAATCTAGAATGGACTCTACCCTATGCTTCTATTGAGTGAATCATTGTAAGCGAATTCCTCCTGTGGTAGAATATGATCCCATTGACTATGGTGTTCAATCACTAAGCTTCTTAACAAATCTCCCAAGCTCCTGTTCACGACTTCTGTCTGTCCATCCGTCTGAGGATGATATGCTGAGCTAAACGACAAACTTGTCCCCAAATTATTCCATAAGGTCCTCCAAAAATGCCCTACGAACTTGGTATCTCAATCAGACACGATACTCTTTGGAAAACCGTGAAGTCTGAAGACTTCCTTGAAAAACAGGTTCGCAATATGAGTTGCGTCACTAGTTTTATGGCATGGTATGAAATGTGCCATTTTTAAAAATCTATCGACTACCAAAAAGATTGAATCATATCCTCTCTGTGTCCTTGGTAATCCCAATACAAAATCCATGCTCATTGCATCCCAAAATATTTTAGGTATGGGTAATGGTTGGTATAACCTTGTGTTCTGCCTTTTTCCTTTTGTGTGCTGACAAATTATGCACCTGTCCACAAATTTCTTGACATTTGTCCTCATCCCTGGCCAAAAATATGAGCCATTCAACTTTGAGAATGTCTTGTCATGACTGAAATGTCTGACCAATCCTCCACTATGTTTTTACCTTCAACAAATTCTCCCTCATGGAGCATTTTGGAATACATAGTTGATTTCCCCTGAACAATAATCCATCCTGGCTCATGTATTCAGTCCATTGGCTTCTATCCTTGAGATTTGGATTCTCAGATGCCTCATATGCCTCCTTGAAGTTTGGATCATCCCTATACATTTCTTTAAGGTTATCAAAACCCAAAGTCTTGACTCTGAATTCCTGCATAAGTAAACATTTCTTGCTCAAAGAATCAACAACTTTGTTAGTAGTTCTAGAAATATGCTTAATCACAAAAGTAAAATTCTGCATGAATTCAACCCATTTAGCATGTTTTTGGTTCAACTTCTCTTGTTGAGTCACGAACTGTAAAGCGTGATTATCGCTGTACAAAACAAAATCCTTGGGAACCAAATAGTGTCTCCATTTCTTCAGTGCTTGTATGACTGCATAGAATTCTTTGTCATATGTGGAGTGCTTAATCTTTGCTTCATTCAGTTTTTCACTGAAATATGGAATTGGCCTATCTTCTTGGCTCAAGACCGCTCCAATTGCAAATCCACTTGCATCACACTTGACCTAGGATGTCTTGCTAAAATCCGGCAAAACCAGAATTTATTGCTCAGTGATCTTCTTCTTCAGCAGATTGAAACTCTTCTTTGCTTCCTCTATCCAGTGAAAATATTTGTGTCGTTTCTTCATCGTATCCATCATCGGTGCGCTGATTCCACTAAAGTTTTGGATGAATTTCCTATAGAATCTAGCCAAACCATGAAAGCTTCGTATTTCAAATACACTCTTTGGCGATGGCCAATCCTTAATCGCCTTTATCTTTTCTGGATCCATTTTCAGTTCATTTGCAGAGATAACAAAACCCAAATAAATAAGTTATGTCCTCATAAATGACTATTTCTTCATATTGATCAACAATTTCTCTTGCTATAATCTTCTCATTACTGCAGCTAAGTGCTTTAAGTGCTCTGCTTCAGTTTTGCTAAAAATTAATATATCATCAAGATATACAATGACAAATTTCCCTATGAAATCCTTCAGGATTTCGTTCATCAACCTCATGAAAGTATTGGGTGCATTCATTAAGCCAAATGTCATGACAAGCCATTCATACAACCCCTCATTCGCCTTGAATGTTGTCTTCCATTCATCACCTTCTCTCATTCGAATTTGATGATACCTGCTTTTCAAATCAATCTTTGAAAAAAAAATTGCTCTACTCAAGCAATCCATCAAGTCGTCCATCCTTGGTAATGGAAATCTATATCTGATGGTAATCTTATTGATTTCCCTTGAGTCTGTACACATTCTCTAGCCTCCTTCTTTCTTTGGGCTAAGCACTGTCAGAACAAAGGATGGACTCAAGATTTCTCGAATCAATCCTTTGTCCATTAAGTTCTGAACCTACCTCTTAACTTCTTCATTTTCCTGTGGCATCAACCGATATGCTTCTTTGTTTGGAAAACTAGCTACAGGTGTAAGATCGATATGATGAATTATACTTCTAATAGGTGGCAAAGAACAAGGTAGTTTGTCCACTACTATATTAGCAAACTCTCCTAGCAATTCCTGGATTTCTTCTAGTAAATCATCTATCCTCGTACTGGTCAAAACAATTTTGGGCTTCCTAACCACAATAAATTGTGTGTCTTCCTTCTTCTTAACCTCATCAAGAAGTTCCTTCTCACTCATGAGAAGTACAATGTTACTCATTTATGTTTTCACCTCTTTATCCTTAATTGACAGCAACATGTGAGTCCTAACATTTTTCTCCAAGGTGTACGTGTTCTTTCTCCCATCATGAACCATGTTTCTGTCATATTTCTAGGGTCTACCCAACAATAGATGACAAACATCCATGGGAATGACATCACATAATATTTCATCTTTATATCCTCCTATTTTAAATTCAACTAAACATTGTTTAGTGAAGTTTACTTGATGTCCTTTTTGTAGCCACAAAACTCTGTATGGGCTTGGATGTGCAACAATATCCAACTCCATCTTTTCTAATATATCTGTAGATACAAGATTGTCTATTCTAACACTATCCACTATGACCTTTCATACCCCGTCTTTGGTTTTGCAAGCAATCCAAAATAGACTATTTCTTTGGGCTGGGTTCTCTGCCTCCTTCTCTAGCTTCAAGAGAACTTTCCTCATCAACAAAGATCTTCCACCCTCAGAGTGTTCTGCCTCAACATTCCATCCTTGAGCTTCAGCAATGTGAGTTTCACCACCATTTTTCTTCTTATCTGGACACTCATAGGATTTATGTCCAATTTTTCCACAGACGAAGCATTTCACTTCACCTTCTCTACCTCTTCCTCTTCCTATGGCTCAAGGAAAAGTATTTCTATCATCATACTTCCTTCCTTGTGAGCTTCCTCCTCTCTCAGGTTGAGGTTTCTTCCCCTCTTATTTAGGTTTATGAGTTTTTTCTTGGGCAATTGTTTTGCCTCTGGCTTGAATTCTACCTCGACCTCTTTGACCTTGTTTCCATCTCAGCTTCTCTTCAACTTTCAAAGCTATATGATAAGCATCTTCCACATTTCGAATGGTAATCATGCCCATCTCATCTTGAATGTCATATCGCAGACCATTCATGTACCTGACAACTTTTTCATCATCGCTTTCCCGATGACCTGCTCTGATGTTTATCTTGTAGAATTCTTCAGTGTATTCCTTCACTGACATCAGCTTCTGTCTCAACTTCTGCATCCTCCAAAACAAAGTGATTTGATAATCCCTGGGTATAAATTTGTCTTTCATTTTTGCAACCATTCTATCCTAGCTTTTGATTTTATGCTTGCCCTTGTAGCATTTGTCATCCTACAGTTCATCCCACCACAGTGTTGCATGCCCTTTAATTCTAGTAACGACATGCTTGAATTTCTTATCTTCCTCGACATCCTCATAGTCAAAGTATTTGTCTAGAGATCTAATCTAGTGTAGAAGTTCTTCAACATCTAAGTTTCCCTCGTACATGGGAATGCCCATTTTTTCTCTAGCACCTATCCTTGCAACAACCCTGAATAGGCATTCTTCTACAACATCTTCGACTGCAACTTCTTCTCCTTCATTTCTAGCTTCATTTTCATTTTCAGCCTCGCTGATATCCCTAGCGTCGATTATGCACCTCTGTGTTGTCTCCATAGCATCAAGTCTGGCACATAACTCACTCATTTCTCTTTCCACTGATGGATCAGGCATTTGCCTATCTCTTCTTCTCGGTGGCATGGCTGAAAAAATTTCCTCTTTTCTCTCTTCTACAGAAAGCAAATAATTTGTTCTGTTCTCTGATACCACAACTGACACAAACCCCCTACCCTCAGGCTGAGATCAGCGCAGGATCTTTTCCAAACCATGCAAAAAGTTAATTAAACCCTTTGTGTAAGCCATGAAATATTTCGGCCTTCGCAAGTTGGAGGTTCTCAACGCAATGTCATAACTCTTACAATCGCTAAAACACGAAATGGAAATGAAGGTTGACTCCTCCAATGTGACGAGCACACACCACCTGTTACCCACTAGTTTCGGCTTTCGGGACTTTGAGTGAATAGCCATAGTTTTTCCTCTTCCCTTATGATTCCTCGAACTCTAAAATTTCACCTTTTTCTGGATCGACAACTGTGAGCCTCTCTTGATTCAACAGACTCAATATTTTTGGGATTTTGCGAACTGAGAGTTTGAAACTCTCAAATCCAAAATCACTTGTCACGCCAATCCCCAAATTCACAAAATGATAATTTGTTCAAGATTCGATGACTCTCATTAGATTGGATCCAACGACCCCTATCTCTCCTAATCTTATGGGTGATTGAAAAGGTACTTGCATTAACCCCCTTACTTCTTTGCAAGATCCGATGGCTCTCGAGTCTTCGCCGCTTCTCCACAAAGTTTTCCTGTCGTTCAATTTAACACTTGAAAATCCATTTCGCGCTTCAGGAGTTAGAGTGACCAAGGATTTCGTGAAATGGGAGTTTGAGACTCTCGATTCCAAAATCCCAGCCTCCTCTACTTCCTGAACCCCGAAATGATGAAATGGGATCAACAACGATTAACCCCTGACCAAATCTCGGTCCATGTGACTGCTTCCTCTGTGACCATAGCCCTACTCCAAATACATGTTGTGTTTCACAACTTCAGGGTTTTCAACGCAAAATGCCCCGGCTCCTTGTATTAGAATTGTCGAAATGACGAACCCCGAAATGCTGAAATGTCGTAATTCCACTTCAAAGGGGAATCAACGGCTCATGTTGCTTCTTATCCAATGGTCTCTACTCCTCTTGAGCTCTTGAAGGATAAAATACGCTTAGCCTTAAACTTCTCATAGATTTGTGAGATCCAAGGGTCCACGGGATTTTCAGCACTTCTTCCACGAAGAAACTTCATCGTTCATTCACTCTTATTCAAGGATCTCTTGGGAAAATTGAATTGGCACCCTTCCACCTAAAATTGACTTCTACGAGATGATTTCGATCATTTCCTCCCTTTGAACACTTCAAAGGTGTTATCCCTCCTGAGCTCTCACTTTCAAACTCAAGCCCCCAAAAGGAATCGTGCTCGCACTCCTTGCGAAAACTTTCAAATAACCTCTGTTTATTTGAGTCTTCGACCCTGTGCACTCTTTGCAATAGTATTCCTTCAACCTTCACCTTAGTTGATAATTTCTAAGGCTTCAACCAGCCTGCGCACACCTTGTATGACTCTGTGCCTCACCTACACTTCTGTTGGTTATGAGAACAATGATATCTCTCCTGAGATTTATGAGATAAAACTCAGATCCTCATCAACGCACACCTTGCATACGTTCACTGCACTCTTTGCAGGAATTCTTAGGAAGATAAACAATTGAAACTCATTTTTCTCCTCTCTTAGACTTCATACACTCAACATGAAATCATACACCCGACACAACATTGAAACAAATGCATAATGACAAAATAAAACAACTGTAAACATACCATTTAACAAATGTAAACAATAAGCATCATAACACCCTGGAAATTGAGTCAAGGCTTCATATATTAACTCAAGCATTCCTGTACATGGGTTTTTCTCTACAGCTCTCTGCTTCAGCTCTACAGCTTATGAATTTTGAATGATCATAAAATTACAATGATACAAGGGTGAGGGTGTCTATATCTGTTTTCCCTCCTACATTTCTAAATTGTCTAATTTATTAAATTAAATCTACCTACTTGCATTCATTACGCATAAATGCCTTTACATTCGAAAAATGAGAGCAACGCTCAAGATCTGTTTACAACATGTAGATATAAATGTAAGTACACTTCCCCTAGCTATTACATTAATATCCGCTCATTAATTTTTCAAAACATTTCAAAATGTGCGTTGGTGCTTTTCCAGCTATCTTCCACCTTTGTGCTTGCTTGGCTGGATACGTACGATGCTCCTGCATCAAGTTGTGAATGGGAATCTATTCATAATAGTTTGCAATAAAAACTATTTACAAAATTTCTAAGTATATGGCCAAATAACCAACCGTGCATTGAAAGTGTGTTGCAATTTTAGAGGAAACTCACAACCTAAGATACCAGAATGATAAAATTCCATGATTAGCAAGGTCTATATTCATGGTCATGGATAAATGTGCCCAAAATTGCTCCTTGATTTTCTCCCCTACTCATGCTTTGTCCACCTGTGTATCTCAGTTGATAAATTCGACTTGTTCCTTTAATATTTTCCCTCATCGATCCAATGGAGAATCATCATTATTAAACCTTCCATGATCATTGTATAGTAGCCTTGAATTTATTTGCAACCTATGGTTTATTAATCATGCTTAGATATTGTTGTTAGCAACTTTTATATACATTGTAACCAAAAAACTTTATTTCTACTCTAATATTTATGATCTAAACAAGAAAAAATTGAAAATGCAATCCACATTTACCTTTCTATGGAAATGGTAGCTAGGATTGGTGGAAAGTGATATTCATTAGGATCATAATTATCTTTATTGGACTAAATATCATCAAAAGTGTTAAATATATAGGTAAACATGATATCATTTCATTGTTCCATTAGTCACCCTAGTCTACCAATGTGATGCAAGAGCATCGCTCCATGTCTTTAAGTGCCGGAAAATCAAGGGCATTCGCACACTAGGAGGGAGCGGATCCCAAAGAGGACACGCCAGTCCTTTCAAATTTAGCCTAAATTTAAAAAAAAAAAATCATGTAATTAAATGCTTGAGGGATCAGAAAAATCCGAGCCATGTCTTTAAACAGGATGAAGTTATTTTAAGATGTAATGTCACCTTTAATGGTTGACAGGTTGTTGGCTCTAGCTCCAATTCAGAGTAGATCACCATTAAATAAAATTCAATGTAATTTATGAGAGTTAGGTAGTTGGAGGGAAGGCTCGAGGAGCCTCTCTTCTGTAAAATTATCTTTGTATTGATTTTCATCAGTTAGTTGAAGTAAGAGTTAGGAGGAGAGCGAGTTGAGAGAAATCAAGAGAGGAGAGAAAGTGTTGAAGACTCTGTTTCAGTCCAGCCCTTGTAAATATTTGTAAAGATACATCCATATATAATACAAAATAAGTTTTTCCTGCATATGAGGTGTTTTTGTTCTTATGTGTGATGAATGGTTATTCTCTGAATATTTTTCTATATTTATTCATGTATGTTGTAGATGTATGCAAATAGGTTTCATTTGCAGGTTTAGATAGACTTCTCTATATTGGTGAGGTTCTGAGTAGTTCTAGGATCTTAGGCTTGTGCAAGGAGTGCACACCAGAGTTAGAGAAATCTATGTGAATCCAGTGCAAGGAGTGCACTTGAAGTCTCTTTTGAGTTTAGAGAAGAGCATGTTAGGTGGGAACACCATAACAATTTCAACCTCAGAAAGGGGAAATAGTTATAGGGAATGCCTATCAGAGTTACTAAACACTCTAAAGAATACATATGAGAGTGATTGAATACTTTGAGGGATCTGCAGGGAGTGCATTGAGCAGGCACAGGGAGTGCATGAGAAATCTTTTTCGAGTTCTGGGAGAAACATTGCCAAGAGGGCACAGCAGAAGGTAAAGCTCAGGAGGAGAAGTGCATTTCTACACAAAGAGCACAAAGATTGTGCAAGTGAACTTACATAGTTCAGGTTTCAGGAGGTAGGTGAAAGGAGTGCACAAAGCCACACAAAGAGGGTGTAGGCAGAGTCATTTTCAGACTCATTTGTTCAGGAGAAAAAAATTGAGTTGTTCAAGAACTGGTACAAAGACTGCATAGTCTCTCATAGGGGAGCTAAGCCTAAAGAAGTCCCATGCTAGGTGTGCATCCGGTCGACATTACACAAAGTGTTGAGGAGTTGAGTTGGTGAAGTGTAAGGAGTGTGCCAGAGAGTAAGTATTCACCATGCCAAAGCTCAGAAGAGAGAGAATCTCAGATTGCCAGAAAGGAAAAAAAATTCGTTTGAAGGAGAAGAGGACAAAGACCCTTAGAAATCCAAAAAATCTCAAGCTCAAGAGGAATAACACTAAGTGTGCGTAGGCGAAATTATTCTCAAGTTCAAATCTTAGGAATTTAAACACAGGTGGAGGTCGAGAAATCAACTCACAGTGAAAGATTCAAAGTTTGAGGCCTTTGAAAATTATCAAATAATCCTTTGTTGGAAGGAAAGTGTAGTAACAGTGGAAGAGGAAGCCACAAAAATTGTTGAATGGGATGTTAGAATAGATATGGACCATCAATATCTAGTCTAGATAGGAGGAGGAGCATGTATCGAGGAGAAAAAATCCTAGCCATCGGATCTAAGCACAGGTAACAAAAACCGTCATATTATGGTGAGATGCATGGGATTTAACCCCTTAGCATTATTGATACTCCAGAAGTTCAGATATTTTTCATACTTGTGTGTAAAGGAGAAGCAGACTCTTAAAGTCGTGGGGAGCCAAAGTGAATTTGGACTGTCCATATCCATAGGATGCATGTCGCTAGATTAAGGATAGTTCGGAGGTCCGACTATCTGAAAGAATAGAGGCATGAAGTATAAGGGGAGTCTTGATGCTCTGAAGAGTTGAATTCTGTCTCCACCATTGATTTCGGTGGACATATGGTAGAAGATCTGGAAGTCTAGAGGTTCAACACTCTAGAGGAAACACAATGTCATATTGTTGATGACTCCCAGTGGCCCGAAGGTCAGAAGTCATCACAACCATCCAACTATGGGGATGTGTGTCGATATATCGCATAGTCTAGAGGTCCGTCACTCCAGAGGAATTAGGTTGTAGAGGATTGATAATCCACGAAGGACTGGGAGTTGGAGAAAATATCAGTCGTTCATTCCATTGTGTTCGAAAACACAGGTATTCCAACAGAGGATGAACACCTTCAGTAACCACTCACATAATCAGATCAAATATCAACACACTGATGTTTTCAAGAGGTAAAACCCCTATGGGGAAAAATCCACGGCCCCAGCCAACGCGACCACTTGGAGTAGTTTATTAATGCAAAGAAAAAGATTACAGAGAGATTTTACAAGAGAGTTTCTCACAATCAATCATCGACAAATGACCCTCCATGCTCTTTAAATAGAGATCATGGACCAATCGGGTGTTAATACACATATCAATGGTCGTTAAGATCGAGGAGAGTATGAACCGTCAGATCACTCTATGTCGGGAACATATCGTGACCGTCAGATTTCTTAACTACAAATGCATACTAATGCATACTAAAGAA
>JZKD02S1756104.1:172813-199527 GCA_000966675.3 Picea glauca
TTTCCTAACTACAAATGCATACTAATGCATATTAAAGAAACACACTTTTACCTAACGACATATTAGACCAAGTAGATCTTAACTAACTCCTAAGTGTCTAAATATCCTAACAGATTGGACACGTGGTGCTAGACCTTGCACTTTGGAGGTTTTTTCCTTCAAGAGAACTGTAGAGAAGCATTGTCAACAACCTTGAAGCCAAGAGCATGAAGAGGACTAGGGATGCCAATTTTTAGAGGACATGTGGTACTCGATCCCTCAGTTCCGAGGTATAACACTCCAGAGGGTTTTCAAATTGTAGAAATTGGGCGAGAAGTTGTTGAAGTGTAAAGTAAATATGATTCATCAGTGGCTGAGGACATGTGTCAATAGATCTGATACTCCATAAGGTTACACTCCATAGGTTTGTGTGTGTTAGCCATCAGTGACTCCCAAAGTTCAGGGTCCCACAGTTAATATTGTCCATCCATTTTCTAAGGACATGTGGTGAACAGATTGAGACTCTGCTAGTTCAACATTTAGAGGATTTCAAGGTATGGATTTGGAAAAATCCTCAGATTCCCGAAGCCCAAAATAAATCTGGGATGTCCACCTATAAGCGCCCAGGATTTTGAAACTAGATCCTAGTCTTTGATTCTAGGGCATGGAGAATATCTGGAATGTTGATTCAGTGGCCATGCATCATTGGATTCAAAGATCTAGATGAGTGATACTCTGGGAGCACGCATAATTAGAGTGTTTAACTGCCCAGATCCCGAATCTTCAAAGCGATGGTTTAGCACCGTTTATATTAGCTCTTGGTTTTGAGCCCTCGGTCACATATTTTTTTCTCTAGGAATAAGGGGCTAAGGCCTGAATTTGATTTCTAAAGAAAAGGGGATTTTATTTCTAAAGAAAAGGGGCTTAGAGAAGAGTCTCACATGGTTTAGATTTGTATGAACATGCACACATTAAAATTTAAGGACATGCGTATAGAATTTGGGGGCTTTGTAGAGCCCAAAGAGATGATATAGCTCCCATTTTGAACAATACTAGACTAGGAGGTCACGCATGCTCCATTCAAGGAGGGGGTTTGCATCAAGTGGTATCAGAGCCTAATCTTGTCTGCAGACAACATGCAAAGTGAGAGGAGACATAGTATTGATGCTCTATGTGTGGAGGATTGTTTGCACGTGTGCAATAGACATTTGATAGCCAGGAGGGTTGTAGAAGAAGGCCAATGATGCTCTCAATTGAAGAGAAGGAAAAGTAGACAACCAGGTGGGCTAATCCAGAAGAACCAGTTGCGTTCTTGGAGGTAGAGGTGAAATATGGCTACTGAAGGACATAAGCAGAAAAATCAAGGAGGCCATCAACAGGTGAGTAAAGAGAAGATAAATAAAGAGCTCGAGGAGATGAGATCATAGATCAATAGGTTAATGTTGAAGATGCAACATGAATCACAAGGAATATGGAAGTATGAATGACCCTTGAAGAGAAAAGTGAAGTGGCCTATCCATCAGCTGATTTCCAAAATGCAAAAGAAGAATTTGAGGAGGTGGTTGAGGCAAGTTGAAGCCCTCAGTGACATAGAGGAGGAGATGGTTTACATTTTTTAACCATAGGTTGGAAGGAACCTCAGTGATGAAGGATTAAATTTCCAGGAGGGAAATGAAGAGAGATCAATTGAATATATCATAGACTGCCAAGAGGGAGAGGTGAACTTTTAGATTTCCATCTGGGAAATAAGAAGATATAAACTGAATATATCATGAAATTCTAGGTGGAAAGATATGGTAATGCATATTTCCAGGAGGGAAATGAGATGAGATCAATCAAATATCTCATATAATTCCAGGAGGGAAAGAGTAAAACATCATATTTCTAGGTGGGAAAGGGAGGTGAAGTGAGATTGTCTGAGAGTCTCATGAACTCAGAGAGGAGTTCAGATCAACAAGGAGTGATGGAAGAGATGGATATGAGACCTTCTTAGAGTCTCATGTACTCGGTGAAGATTTTAGATCAGCAAGGAGTGATGACAAAAGAGGAATATCAAAGGTGCATTCTAATAATTAGAGGGATCAATGTATTTTTTCCAAGCACCTCAGTAGAGGCTAGTGCACATGTTGTAGTTGTAGTAGAGGAGAGACAACCAACATGGAATTTTAGGGAGAATAAATTAAAATCTTCCCGGGAGATGAAAGAAGAAGAGGATCATAAATATCAAATGATCACTCAGTGGGAGATAGAGTTGAAGTTGCCGAAGGATTGGTTAGGAAATCCAAGAACAGAAGCAGACTACCAGAGGTATGCAGTTGTGAAGGATGAAGATAAATTCCATCATGGGGAGAAGATGGGTGAAGCTAGACTTGTAACAACACAAGGAGAGGAGTTGATATAAGGAGAAATGTTAGGGGAGATCACTAAGGAACAACTCAGTGGCACTACTATAGAATTGGAATATGAAGTGGAGTGGTAATATAGTTCCACAGGAGATGAAAGTAGTGTGGGAGATTAGATTGATATACACTTTTATCAGGTTGATTGAGAGGAGATGCAACAATAGAGCAGACTACAAAAGAGGATCTAGCCAATGGACCAATTGGACAGAGTAATAGAGGAGGTAAGGAAGCTGATGCTGGAATCAATAGAGGAGACAGTCAGCAGTGGGAGGAAGCTGAACATAGGAGGACCTGCAATAGCAAGCCAGTAGAAACAATAGAAGCAAAGTAGAGGAGAATATCGACAACTCCAAATTCATATTTGGGATCCTTGAGGATCTCAACCTCAGTAGTAGGGGAGCCATGAGAAGGAGATTATGATTTTGTCAGCGTGGGAGTATGATGCAGAATCATCACTCCATGTCTTCAAGTGCTAGAAAATCTAGTGCATCCATGCACTAGGATGAAGCATATCTCAAAGAGGATGTTGCAGTCCTTTTGAATTCAACCTAAATTTAAAATTTGTTAATGTAATTAAATGCTTGAGGGATTAGGAAAATACGATCCATGTATTTAAATGGGATGAACTTATTGTAAGATGTAATGCCACCTTTAATGGCTGAAAGGTTGTTGGATCTAGATCCAATTTAGAATAGATGGCCATTAAATAAAATTCAATGTAATTTATGAGAGTTAGGTAGTTGGAGGGAAGGATTGAGGAGCCTCTCTTTTGTAAAATTATCTTTGTATTGATTTTCATCAGTTATTTGAAGTAAGAGTTAGGAGGATATCGATTTGAGAGAGATCAAGAGAGGAGAGTAAGTGTTGAAGACTCTTTTGCAGTCTATCCCTTGTAAATATTTGTATAGATACATACAGATATAATACAAAAACAATTTTTCCTGCATATGAGGTGTTTTTGTTCTTATGTGTGATGAATGATTATTCTCTAAAAAAATTTCTTCATTTATTCATGTATGTTGTATATGTATGCAAATAGGTTTCATTTACAGATTTAGATAGACTTCTCTATATTTGTGAGGTTTTGAGTAGTTCTAGGATCTTAGGCTTGTGCAATGAGTGCACATCAGAGTTAGAGAAAACTCTGTGAAGACGGTGCAAGGAGTGCACTTGAAATCTCTTTCGAGTTCAGAGAAGGGCGTGCTAGGTGGGAACACCAAAACAATTTCAAACTTAGAAATGGGAAATAGTGCTAGGGAAGGCCTATTAGAGTTACTAAACACTTTGAAGAATACATACCAGAGTGATTGAATACTATGAGGGATGTGCAAGGAGTGGAATGAGTAGGCGCACAAAGTGCGCAAGAACTTTATTTGGAGTTATGGGAGAAAGGTTTCTAAGAGGTTACACTAGAAGATAAAGATCATGAGGAGCAGTGAAATTATGCACAGAGAGCACAAGGAGTGTGCAAGTGAACTTAAAGAGTTTAGGTTTCAGGAGGTAGGTGCAAGGAGTGCACAAAGCCACACAAATAGGGCGTAGGCATAGTCATTTTCGAACTCATTTTTTCAGGAGAAACAATTCAAGTCATTCAGGAACTGGTGCAGAGAGTGCATAGTCTCTCAAAGGGGATCTAAGCCTGAAGAACTCCCATGCTAGGTGTGCACCAGTTCAACACTGCGCAAAGTTTTAAGGAGTTGAGTTGGTGAAGAGTAAGGAGTGTTCTAGAGACTAATTATTCACCATGCCAAATCTTAGGAGAGAGAGTGTCTCAAACTGTCGAGAAGGAAAAAAAATTTGTTTGAAGGAGAAGAGGGATGTGACCCTTATAAATATGAGTAAGCTCAAGATCGAGAGGAATAACACTAATGTGCAGAGATTAAATTATTCTCAAGTTCAAATCTCATGAACTGAAATGCAAGCGGAGACCGAGCAGTCATCTCACAACAAAAGATTCAAAGGTCGAGGCCTTTGAAAATTATCAAAGAATCCTTTGTTTGAAGGAAATCATAGTAGAAGTGGAGGAGTAAGCCATAAAAAATTTGGACCATCAATATCTAGTCCAGACAGGAGGAGGAGAGCGTATGGAGGAGAAAATATCCTAACCATCAGATCTTAGCGCAGGTGACAACAACCGTTAGATTAAGGTGAGTTTCATGGGATTTAACCCCTTAGAATTATTAATACTCCAGAAGTTCATATATTTTTCATACTTGTGTGCAGAGGAGAAGCAGACTCCTGAATTCATGGGGAGTTGAAGTGAATCATGATCATCCATATCCAAAGGATGCATGTCAACATATTAAGGATAGTCTAGAGGTCCGAATATCTGAAAGAATAGAGGTGCGAATTATAAGCGGACTATTGATTCTCTAAAGAGCTGGATACCATCTCCACCATTGTTTTTGGTGGACATGTGATAGAAGATATGGAATCCCAGAGGTCCGACACTCTGGAGGAAACACAGTGCAGTATTGTTGATGACTCCTAGAGGATCGAAGGCCGGAGGTCATTACAACTTTCCAACTATGGGGATGCATGTCAATAGATCCCACAGTATGGAGGTCTGTCACTCTGGATGAATTAGGTTATAGTGGGTTGAGAATCCACGAAGAGATGGGAGCCAGAGTAAATCTTGACCGTTCTTTCCATTGGACACATGGAACTAGACCTTGCACTCCAGAGGTTTGTTAGTCCGAGAGAACTGTGGAGAAAAGTCATCAACATCCCTAAATATTGGAGCATGGAGAGGATAAGGCTCATTAATTTTCAGAGGAAACATTGTACCCGATCCATTATTTAAGAGGTATAATTCTCTGGAGGGTTTGCAAAGTGTAGAAATTGGACGAGAAGTTGCCAAAACTCGAAGTAAATTTGAGCCATTTGTGGCTAAGGAAATGTGTAAATAGATCTGATACTCTGGAAGGTTACACTTCAGAGGTTTGTGTGTGTTATCCACCAGGGAATCCAGAGGTCGGTGTCCCATAGTTAATCTCATCTGTCCATTTTCTAAGGCCATGAGGAGAATAGATCGAGACTTCCCCAGTTCGACATTCAGAGGATTGCAAGGTATGGATTCAGAAAACTCCCCGGACTCCCGAAGCCCAAAAAAAATCTAGGATGTCCACCTGTAAGTGCCCAAGATTCTGAAACCATATCCTAGTCATTGATTCTAGGGCATGGAGAGAATTTGGAACATTGATTTTGTGGCCACGCGTCATTGGATTCAAAGATCTAGAGGAGTGATACTATGGGAGCACACAAAATTAGAGTGTTGAACCACCTGGAGCCTAGAGCTCCAAAGCACTAGTTTAGCATCGTTTAGAATAGTGCATAGTTTTGAGCCCTCAGTCACATGTTTTTTTTGTGAGGAATAAGGGGCTAAGGCCTAAATTTGATTTCTAAAGAAAATGGGCTTAGAGAAGAGGCCCGCAAGGTTCAAATTTGTATGGACCTACACACATTAAAAGTTAAGAACTAGTGTATAGGATTTTGGGGCTCAATAGAGCTCGAAGAGCTGATACAGCTCCCGATTTGAACTATCCTAGACCGGGAGGTCACACGAGCCCTAGTCAAGGGAGGGGTTCTGCATCAAAATTGAAATTTGAGAAAGGAAAAAATCCGGATAAAAGGATTTGAGGTTGAAAAATTTAATGGTGTCTTTGAAAGGATCACCCTTAGAGTCTACGAGGCAGTGAACACCATCGCCCTGGTCATTAAGGATGGTGAATGGGCCTTCCCATTTTGGAGTGACTTTGCCTTTTTTTTCTAAATATAATCCATTTTGAGCACTAGATCACCCATGATGAAAATACAAGGCTGAACCTTATTTTCATAAGTGGCATTCAACCTTTTCTCATACACCGTGTTGTGTTGGAGTGCTTGAAGGAATTCCTTGTCTAGTATTTCTGATTTAAGAAGGTGAGTGGAAAGGCCCTTACTATTAGGAGTTAGGTAAAGAGGTGATGTTGAGAGAGGGAATTTCAACCACAAGGGGAAGTACTTAGTCCACCCCATATGTTAGGGAAAAGAGGGTGGCACCTACTAATGTGCATGTGTAAGTAAAATAGGCCCAAAGGGTGGGAAAGAACTTTAGGTGCCAATCTCTATTGGAGGATGAAATAATTTTATTAAGGATGGAGACTAGAGACTTATTGAGGGCTTGGTTTTTCCATTGGATTGGGGGTAATAAAGTGAGGAAAAACACTATTGGATACTATATTTCTTGTAAATATCTTTCATAGGATGGTTGTGAATCCTCCACCATTATAAAAAAATGATTGTGCAAGGCACCTCATAGTAAGAGATGATGTGACTAAAAAATAACATTGTCACAATGTTGGTTAGAGCCTTTATGTAGGGTAGTGACCTTGACCCACTTCTTGAAATACTCAGTGGTAGTCAAGATGAAGGTATGAGTTTTGGAGGAGTTAAGGTTAATTTCTCAATGAGATTGAGACCCATAGTCTTGAATGGAAAAAGTGTCAATATGGGGTGCATAAAGATAGTGTAATATAACTTATGGTATATTACGTTTAATGATGTTGTATTAATTATACAGTTAATGTTAAGTCACATCCATTTTCTAGAGACGTGACTATGTCCATTCTTGTGACTTTATGCATGATATTGTAAACATATTCGTATATCGAATAATAAATAAATAAATATTGAATATATAAATTCTTATGTATCTCGTCTTCACCTTTACCCATTATTCATCCTTGAAGCATGGTTAAATATGAATGTTTGGATATAAACTCCTCATTTTTGTTATGGTATCATGACCAATGTGCACGCGTTTCTTTGTAAAGCACAAATTCATCGTGTCCAAATCTTCATGGAATGTTGACAAACTAGATTGCAACTCCTCATATTCTGATTGAAGGCCCTCTCGACTCCCATCCATTGTAGATGTTTTAAGGTGGAAACTTTCCATTCCATTTGACTCGGGTCTCCCACAACTGGAAATGCTATAGGAAGCTGAGATGGCGGCTTTTTGAATGAGTACTCTGGACCATTTCTTGAAAACATTTCATGTTTAATATACTAGTGTATTTATCCCCTCATGTCTGTCTATAGGATGACACTCTTGATGTGGAACCATTTTTTAGTGAAGGGAATTCATCTTATTGCATCCTCAACATCACGTGGATCAAAGAATTCAACAAAAGTGAAGCCAAGTTTCATATCCACGTCGTTGACACTGCACAAACGATCCCAGCCAAAGAATGAATGGACATCCATGCGATTGACAACATTAAACAAACAATACCAACTCATGAAATGCCATTTAAACCATTAAATACTTCTATATAGACTGGATTGGGATAAAAAAAGTAATCTTCATTCAGTGAGGTTGAATCGTCCTGCTAAATATCAATGCATGGTATTTTAATAGTTGTCTCTGAAAACAACATTTCATGTAGTATTTTCTCATTGTTTGTGATGGATTCACTTTTACTTATACTAAAAACTTGTGTAAAATGTTTAAAACACGCCTAATATGATAGTCTTGTTCAACTTTGTTGGTGTCCTTATGAAAACACTCCTTATGAAATAATTTTTACCCTTTTTTTTTTTTTTTTCTTTTCGTTATAGTATCTTCCCAATACCATGGGAAATTACCATAGGTTTTTAAAACCATGATCTAATACCAATTGCAAGGGAACACAAGAAATATAAGAATTTATATATTCAATATCATCTATTTATTATTTGATATCCCAATAGGTTTACAATAATGTGCATAAATACATAAGAATGGACATAGTCACATCTCTAGAAAATGAACATGACTTAACATTGACAATATAATTAATACAACATCATTAAATGTATTATACCATAAGGTATACATATAGTGAGGGTATGAATCTCATTGGCATGTTCATGGCACTGGTAGAAATTATGAACCAAGAAAAAATACACATGAATTAGGGTGGGCTAATAGTCACCTACACAAATGTCCTTTTGGGAAGTGACATGCTCCCTAAAATGACTAGTGTAGACCCCCTAGTAACATTCTTGAAGAGTGTCCGAGATTACTTCCAATTTGAGGCATTTAATAAGGATGCTATCAAAACAAAAATTTTACAACGTCCCTTAAATTATGACATAATGAGAGGATTACATGCATATGCAATGCTTCTTGGAAGGGGATGTGCCATCCTTGTAATCCCTTGAATTTATGTATCTAACCATGTTTTTTTACCATTCATGGGAATCAATGGTAGATTCCTAGATGTGGAATATGGATTCAATGTGAAATACATCACTTATGTGATCAATAAACAATGCTAGGAGAGGGGCATCAACCGAGCATTAAGCCATGGCCTTTCCATTTTTGGAATTTTGATTGAAAAATTCAAGGTCGAATTCCTAGAAGTGGAGGATACATCAAATTGTGTGGCCAACAATGTTGATTTTATTGAGGATATAGTGATGGATATTATTCTAAATTACCATGCACATTGTTCAATTGAGCGTGTGATGTTAGATATTCTTGGTAGAGAAGATGAGGGCCATAAATTGCATTTTGATTTTCATGAACTTGACCTCATAGTGAAGGAATGTGTCACTAATGTAATAAATGTCATGTTTGATTCCATTTTTCATCATTTTAAGCATGGAGATTTTGGTTATTGAGGTGTATAAGATGATCCTACAATCATTAGGAGGAAGAATGGGGACATGAGGAGATACCAACATCGCTCTTAGATATCTGAGGCATTTTCTAGTTTATTTCATTTGGGTTAGTGAAATATCCTTCTAAGAAGAGTAGTCAAAGTGAATAAATGGTGGGAAAATTTTGTAAGAAAGTGTTAAGTAGCTACGGGTTTTCCCATGGAGGAGTGAATTTTGGTAACCATACGACGAGGAGCCATATTTCCAATGGAATGGATATTCTTGGACTCAATTTATATGACACAATAGGAGATGATGACACCGAGGAACTTACTAGATTCAATACCAAAAATTCATTTTTGGGGGGACTTTATCTTGATGCAAGACTTATGGAGGAATTTAAATATTGTGTAGATGTCACTAACATCATCACAACATATTCAAGACTTTCCAATAATGTATTATACATAATATTTCACAATATTTCTTATGAGGTCATGGAACATGAGTATCATTGAACATTGGTATGCGGTGCATGTGTTCTTGAGGTCAAAATCCATAACCTTGTAACAATAGGTACCCCCATGTAGTGGTGAAGGAAGGCTTGGGTTGGTCTTCCTTAATAACGTGGATTTAGTTGTAACAAGATAATCCATCCATGAGGAACATTATCTTGAAGTCTATGGTATCATCAATGATAATGTTAATGAAGGAAAGAGGGGAATTATCTTTTGGGAAAAACTGAATAGATATGCCTAAAATCAACATAAATGTGTAAACATCTAGTTCTTTTCATGAATAATAGTGTATTGGAAACCCACTCAGAATAATTGATGGCATGAATGAACCATATGTCAAGGAGTTTGCGATTTTCACTCTTGAATTTTTTGGTGATTTTAGGGTTCATGGCACTCTATCATAATATCAATACAATGTCTTCATAAGTTATAATCTTATGAATGACCACATAAGGATTCATACCTTTAATATATTTGTACTCCCATGTGAATATGTCTATGCATTTATGAAGGAGGGAAATGAAATTTGTGACCTCTTTTATTAACAAGAAAAATCCTAAATGATTTGTTTTTAGATGTTGATTAGTGCCAATATTTATGTTGATGGCCTTGTAAAAAAGGGGGGAATTTCCCTCCTAAAAACAAAAGAGTGGAAGGTGTTATCACTCCAAGAGTCACCCCCAAACTAAAAATGGGAGTAATCTTGGTAACATACAACTTGATTTAATTTTAGTTTGAGAATCAGGGATCAACAAGAATTTAAAGAAAGGAAAAGAAGACAGATATCACTGCAGATCAGTGATGGACCATTGGGCTATGGAGTCATAAACAATCTTCTCATTGAAGACATTTAAGCTCCCTATCAGACAAAAGATTTGTATAATGACGAAGAGAAGAATAAGAGAATAGCATAAAGATGAATATTCACTAAGCAAATATCCTCTCCACAAAGAGAATTTAGAGGTGTTTGAACAATAAACAATGATAAATAAGCAAGCTTACAAAAAATCCTCTATTGCATCAAGAATCTATCAATCAAAGGAAAATTTTAATCCTTGAAATAAGAAATACATTCAAACAAGATGAAGAATAGAACATATTACATAGAATAAAAATATGATGAAACAACTCATATGAATCTTCAATAACATACAATTTACATCCACATGCCCCTCTAACTTAAAAACTAAAATATACAGTCATAAACATTTCTCAAAACCCTCTCCGGTCTTGGGCAAAAATCTCCTCCTCTCATTTTCATATCATTCATATGATGTATTTATAATCAAAGCAGTCCACCACTTATAGGGGTGCGAGATAGCCTTCCTATCCTAGGATTCTCCAGTCTCGTGTGTCTTCTCTAGTCTGTCATGTTCCTTCTGTCAAAAGGAAACTTTGGTCAGCATGGGCCTACAGGAAAAACTACCCTCTATGGTACTTCGAAATGACATTTTTCTGTCTCCTTGGATAGACCCTCCATGCTTCCATTTAAGGGGGTAGTTGATTTTTCAACCACCAGTCCTTCTTTCACCAACTGATTTCTCCTTGGGATCAAGATGAGGCTTAAGGACTAGTTTGTTGCCATGCGCTACTCTCAGATTGGGCCCTATATAAGCACATGATTGTGGAAATTTCTAATGGCGGTTTGGATCCACACCACTCCAACCCCTGCAATCCACCACCAACTGCCATGTACCTGGTTTAGATTGCAAGACCACTCTAATATTTTAGAGTTCAATAACTTTATGTCCCCATAATGAAGTGTGGTCATTGATCTTGTCACAATCCAAGATCTAGGAACGCCCTGATTGTTTTGCCACATGTTGCTCTTAGATGGACCCTACATCAGCAAGTGATTGGAGAAGTTGTCAAGGTCAGTTTGGGTCCACACTGCTTCGACCCCCGCAATCCACCACCAAATTCCATGTACCTCTTTCGCTATACCATGGTTTCGATTGCAGGAAAACTCTAGAATTTTAATGTTCAATCATCTTTCATCCCTGCAATGAAGTGTGGTCATCGATCTATTGCAATCTGCGATATGGGTAACCCTTATATTTTAATGCCCCCACTAAAATTTATTTGTCTTCCAAATCCATAATCCCTTTAACCATGTTTAGAGATGGAGCCAATTTTGGCACTTGGGAGCTTTGAATGCTGAGCAAGAATATCTCTCGGAGGATGATCTCTCCAATATGACATGGTGGCCTGACGTCATCGTGCTGTCACAACTACTGATGGATGAGAGCCATGTGTTGAATTGAAAAACACCCATGGAGTGGTAGGCCCTGAAGCAACAAGTTAACCTGATGTCACTTCGAGACTTCAGCTCTTTGGGACTTCGGGATGTTTGGATGGAAATCTCCCAAAGTAACTTTCTCTTGGTTGACGTGGCATCCTCTTGTTACTTTGATGCTTAGAGCTTCAGGATATTTTTAACACGAGAATGAATATCTCTCGAAGTTACTTTCTCTTGGTTGACGTGGAAGTATCTCGTTACTTTGGGACTTCGAGACTTCAAAACTTCGGGCCTTTAGGATGTTTGGATGGAAGTCTCCCGAAGTAACTTTCTCCCGGTTGATGTGGAAGCCTCTCGTTACTTTGACACTTCAGGCTTCGGGATATTTTGAATGTGGGCTTGAATATCTCCAGAAGTGACTTTATCCCAGTTGATGTGGCAGTCTCTCATTACTTTGAGACTTTGGCACTTCAGGGCTTCTGTCTAGTCATTAATAATTGCGCGAATTTGAAACTCTGAATGCATAAGATCTATTAATATGAACTACACATGGGATCTCCACCGTTGAATATTGAACCTATTTTTTTGCTTGTATTTCAAGCCCGAAATGAATTGATCTGAAAGCTACATTTTTCTCATTGTTTTTCCCTGTGCATACAACATACTTGACCAGCCTGAATTTATCAACCATAAGAGGAAAAACTTATAGGAAGGCATGCATAAAAGAGAGAGACAGGGAAGAGGTGTAAAGATAGGTCTTAACAACAACTACATATGACCCATGACAACTTTATGTGATAACATTGGCTCCACAGGGGATGGCATGCTCCCTGTGAGCTGCCAAGAACAAGTAGCTTCAGTGTCTTATCCTAGGGATATGGGGTGACTTATTCAAATACTAAAAGAAAACTGAAAACTGAAAATATTATACACGACCTTATTTATATACAATACCCTACTCTAACTGAACTTTACAATGCTCAGGTGAAAACAAAATTCCACCATAGCCACCCAAACTGTTTGGTAACATAATTCTTCTTTTCACTACAAATGATCCATAAAAGGTAATGGAAGTATGACATCAGAATGAAAACATGTTTCAGAACACTGACAATACCTCCAAATGATGATAATATGATTAATTTTGCAGGCTCCAATGCTTTTGGAAAGTTCAACTCCATATATTACTCCCAGAGTCATAAAATTTATACTAAGGCATGCTAAACTGGTAAAAAATTACCTCCTTTATTTCATCATTGATTACATGTTGTTTGATGTTTTCAGCATGTACAGGTGGATAAAGGATTGATGCAGTCTTGCTAATCCCAGGTGATATCTTCTCATTTATAAGTGTTGGACATGAGATAATATGCACATTTATCTCTTCCTTTTCTCCTCCACGTCTGTCCCAAGGATCAGATTCATAATTATCTTATACAGGAACCATGCCACAAGGTTCCAAAGAAGGTATTAGAAAACTATGCTCTTCATCATCTTCGCTGGGATATTTATCAAAAACTGGTTGCTCTTGGTTAGTATTTGAAACAACTTCTTCTTAATAAGCAAGGCTGCTAAAGACATCTGTTTCAAGAGCATAAATATCATCTGAATTTCCTTCATAAGAGCAACAAACAAAATCTTCCTTCAATTCTGAAAAGCTAGGAAAAAAAAGAGAGGAATAGTCCCTAGTTTTTTTTAACTAACTTATCATTTATCTCAACTTCATAGTCAAGAGAAATATCTATTGATGTATACACTTGTTCTTATAAAAAAAAATATTCAAAAGAGACATGTTGATCTTCATAAACATTTAAAACAACAGATACATATGATATGATGCCATATGTTTCTATGTTATGTCTATCATAATGAATATCATTTAACACTTCTTGATCTTCATGGAAAATGCTTTCTTCCACAATAAATGCTTCATCACAAATTTGGTTTTTGTGACTAGAAGAATATTTATGAAGCAAAGAAAACTCATCACAACAATTTTCATAAAGATACTCAGCTGAAAAATACTCTTTACAAAATGAATTGAAAGATGCATGAAAACTTGTTAAAGAGTTTATGCTTGCAATGGGAAGAGATCGACACCAATCACAAGAAATACCCTCTAATGAATACCTGCAAATATTAATCTGAACATCTTCATGCACGATATGAATTTGATGAATAAAATCATGAAATTCTAACAAATGTTCAGCTGGTACCTTCCACTCTTCTCCTTGAAATTTAGGAAGGCTACTTTCCCATTCATCTGTACTAGGCTCTGGATTAGGGAAACCAACTATTTTTGAAAAATCACAAAAAACATACCTCTGAGCTAAAATATTGTCCATTTCAAACCAGTGGAGTTGCCAATATATTTTCTAACAATGGAGTCACCATGGTGAAACATGAACAGTTGGAACAATGTGTCCAACTTCAATTCACCATCTAAAATTGGATCGCTTGTTTTCATTCTCCCAGGGAAGATATATTCACTTCTGTCCCCAACAATGACACCATTTATGTTATCACTCCAAGAGTCACCCCCAGACTACAAATGGGAGTAAGCTTGGTAACATACAAATTGATTTAATTTTAGTTTGAGATCAGGGATCAACAAGAATTTAAAGAAAGAAAAAGACAACATATATCACTGCAGATCAGTGATGGACCATTGGGATATCGAGTCATAAACAGTCTTCTCATTGAAGGCATTTAAGCTCCCTATCAGACAAAATATTTTTATAATGATGAAGAGAAGAATAAGAGAATAACATAAAGACAGATATTCACTTAGCAGAAATCCTCTCTGCAAAGAGAATTTAGATGTGCATGAACAATAAGCAATGATAAATAGACAAGCTTACAAAAAATCCTCTAATGTATCAAGAATCTATCAATGAAAGGAAAATTTTAATCCTTAAAATCAACAATACATTCAAACAAGATGAAGAATAGAACAGAGTACATAGAATACAAATCTGATGAAACATCTCAGATGAATCTTCAATAACATACAATTTACAGCCACATGCCCCTTTGTCTTACAAACTGAAATATACAATCACAAAAATTTCTCAAAAACCTCTCTGGTCTTGGGGTGAAACCCCCTCCTATATTTTTCATATCATTCATCTGAGGCATTTATAAAAAAAATAATCCACCACTGCTAGGAGTGTGAGCTAGCCTTCCTATCCTAGGATTCTCCAGTGTCGTGTGTCTCCTCTTGTCGGTCTTGTTCCTTCTGTCAAAAGGAAACTCTGGTTAGTATGGGCCTGCAGGAAAAACTTCCCTCTGTGGTACTTTGGGATGACAATTTTCTGTCTCCTCGACCAGACCCTCCATGGTTCCATTTAAGGGGGTAGTTGATTGTTCAACCACCAGTCCTTCTTTCATTAACTAATTCTCTTTGGGATCAACATGAGGCTTAACGCCTAGTTTGTTTCCACACGCTACTCTCGGATTGGGCCCTATATAATCACGTGATTGCGGAAGTTGCCAAGGGAGGTTTGGATCCACACTGCTTCGACCCCTGAAATCCACCACCAACTACCATGTACCTCTTTAGTTATACTGTGGTTTCAATTGTGGGACCGCTCTAAGATTTTAGCGTTCGATCACTTTTTGTCCCCGCAATGAAGTGTGGTTGTCGTTCTTGTCACAATCCATGATCTGGGAACTCCCTACTTTTGTTTCCACACCCTGCTCTCAGATGGACCCTACATCAGCACGTGATTTCAGAAGTTGTCAAGGGAGGTTTGGGTCCACATGGCTTCGACCCCCGTAATCCACCACCAACTGCCACGTACCTCTTCTGCTATACCATGGTTTCGATTGCGAGATCACTCTATAATTTTAACGTTCAAACATGTCCTGTCCCCGCAATGATGTGTGGTCCTCGATCTGTTGCAATATGTGATTTGGGTAACCCTATTATTTTAGCACCCCCGCTAAAATTTATCCATCTGCCAACTCCAGAATCCTTTTAACGATTTTAGAGATGGAGCCAATTTTTGCGCTTAGGATATTTTAATGTTGAGCAAGAATATATCCAGGAGGACGATCTCCCAAATCTGACATGGTGTCCTGGAATCATTGTGGTGTCACAACTATATATGGATGAGAACCATGTGTTGAATTGAAAAACACCTTTGGAGTGGTAGGGCCTGAAGCAATGTGTCAGCCTGATGTCACTTTGAGACTTTGGCTCTTTGGGACTTCAGGATGTTTGCATGGAAATCTCCCGAAGTAAATTTCTATCGTTTGACATGAAAACCTCTCATTACTTCAATGCTTCAGGCTTCGAGAGATTTTGAATGCAGGCATGAATATCTCCCGAACAGACTTTCTCCCGGTTGACGTGGAAGTCTCTCATTACTTTGGGACTTCGACACTTTAGGGCTTCAGGATTTTTGGATGGAAATCTCCCGAAGTAAATTTCTCCCAGCTGACATAGAAGCCTCTCATTACTTCGACGCTTTGGACTTTGCGAGCTTTTGAATGCAAGAATGAATATCTCCCAAAGTGAATTTCTCTCGGTTGACGTGGAAGTCTCTCATTACTTCAGGATTTAGACACTTCGGGGATTTTGTATGGTCGTTAATCCTTGTGCAACTTTGAAACTCATAATTCATGAGAGATGTTAATCTGAACGGCACATGGGATCTCCACCATTGAAAATTGAACCTGTCTATTTTCTTGTATTTCAAGCCTGAAATGGACTGCTCTGAACACTGCAGCTTTCTCATTGTTTTTCCATATGCATACAACATACTTGATTGGCTTAAATTATCATATAGAAGAGGAAAAAATTATAGGAAGGTATGCAAAAAAGAGAGAGACAGGGCAGAGATGTAGAGCTAGGTCTTAACAACAACTACATATGACTCATGAAAACTTTATGTGATAACACAAGGGAAAGAGTCCCCTTGAATTGGACTGAGAGAACCACACCATGGGATGAAGGAGGGGAGTCACTTGAGAAATTCAAGTTGAAATATGAGGGATTCAAGGTCAAAGCGGGGGACACCCTTCCCCCTAGGTGGCTAGGGACTAGAGGACGGTCTCATATTTATGGAGGAGATGATTTGGAGATTAACATATCATATGGATGGTGCACTTAGGATCCTAGACATGGATGAGATGATTTTGATAGGGATCTTCATTATGTTGGATGTGTGTGAAGATAAGTATATCTTTGATAGATAAATCAAATCTCAACAAGGGATTTTCTTTCATGTCAACTTGAAAAATATTAGAGGGGTGAGAGTTGATGAGTCACAATACTACCCTCTTTTGACATCTTCTTTTTCTTATTTTTAATTCCTTTCCATTTACCCGTAACCTTATATTAACCAATTTCTATGCTCA
The DNA here is from genome assembly GCA_000966675.3 of Picea glauca. Taxonomy (NCBI): domain Eukaryota; kingdom Viridiplantae; phylum Streptophyta; class Pinopsida; order Pinales; family Pinaceae; genus Picea; species Picea glauca. The sequence goes on from JZKD02S1756104.1 coordinate 189,943, forward strand.
TATGCAGGATCTAGGCTCAAAGTATTTTTCCATTACATTTCTTATTATTTTATTGAATTAGGACTAACTTTAGGGATAATTAGTGTATTAATTATTTACTTTTGAAATAATGGTTCATGTGTGAACAAGTTATTATAGGAATGGGTCCACAAACTACAATATTGAAGAAAATCCAGATTAATGGTGAAGAGAATTTGTATATCCATGTGTTGAATATTTAACATGCCATGGAGGAGGGAATTGATCACCACCAATCATGTAGCCACTTGGGGAAGAAAACAAAACATATATTTCATGGGTTTAATTATTGGAAGGGATATTTCTATGTGTCCATGTGTGTGTATACAATTTTATTATAGATTTAAAGATGTCCCATGTATATATCATGGATCTAGGGATCCCAACACCATTATTAACTATTTAAAAAAAATGAGAAAAGTATTGTAGCCCACGTGACTTATTTTGAATTTGATAAGTAGTGGAATTCCAAAATATGTGGAGAGTTAGAATGAATCTTAGAAGTAATTATGAATTGTTGTAATCACTTGAGAATATTCTATCCTCAAGTGGATCTATATTTAGATATTTGTTTTAACCACTTTAGGATATTATCAAGTGGATCTATATTTATATATTTGTTATAAAAATTTGAGAATATCTTATCCTCAAGTGAATCTATATTTAGATATTTGTTTTAACCATTTAAGAATATCTTATCCTCAAGTGGATCTATATTTAGATATGTGTTTTAACCATTTAAGAATATCTTATCCTCAAGTGAATCTATATTTAGATATTTGTTTTAACCATTTAAGAATAGCTTATCCTCAAGTGGATCTATATTTAGATATGTGTTTCAAGCAAGCTCATGTATAAAAGAGAGTGTCATATCCATTCTAAAGGAGAGGACTCTTGGAGCATAAGTCTAACTTATGATGGAGTGAATAAACAATTTTGAGAATTTATTCCATATGGATTATAAGTTTATAGTTTCATTGTGTTTTATGATTTGATATAGTTTATGATGTCGTAGCTTAGTTCACTACCTTGTTCCTGGGAGAATTGATCTCACACCAAATGGATCATGGTAGTATTTTCATTTATGCAAGTATGGTGTGTTTTATGTTTGCATTTGATTTCATTTCTCTTTTAATATTCATTCATTGGATTCTCTATATACCAAACAAAGCATTGTACTAGAAAATTTCAATTTGAACACAACCTGATTTAAAACCATGGTGGAAATAGGATAAGAAATATTAAATGATGGATGAAGTGTGGTGTGTTTTTGTTTTGCAATTTTATTTCAATTTGTATATTAGTGATGTAATTTTGTCTTCTTATAATCATATTAGATAAACTAATTAATTTGAGGGAAAATCCCCTACAATAGTGGGATTACTGCAGCATACCAATGACCATATATAAATTACATTTCATAGAGAATACCAAACTAAGATCAAATAACCAAATTTCATAGAAACAAATAACTTATTGAAAAAGAGGAAGATCAAATAACAAGGATCCCAATGTTCGGTGTTGTTCCCGATTGATGGAGTCCTTTATCTCCTTCCCAATGTTTTCTCCACAACCTACAAAAACCTTGAACAAATACATCTATATAGAGAGGTAGTTATAGTAATCACTTACTGTTAGTTCTATGAAAAATAATGAAAAAGAACGAAGCAATTAGTATTCTACTAAAATGTGTACAAATGTATTGTAAATATGAACAATAATAACACAATATACTTCAAAGAAATGGTTTTTTTGTATTATTAATGAATAGCAATAAGACGATTACAACTTTTACTTTCTTGATGTGGCATTGTTCTGTGGAAAGGGATTCTAGATTCCTTCACCTCAACTCTTTCTATAAGGATGTTCCTGACACTTAATTCACCATGGGCCTATAGAGAGTATAGAGATAAATTCTTGGCAATATAAGGTTGGTGATCCTAAGGAAAACTTGAAACAAGGGTTTCTAGGTCAAGAAATCAACAACAACAGGGATAAACTGGGCTTATAGACTCAGTGCGAATAACTAGATGAGTGTTTTATTGAATGTGAAAAGTAGCATTACCCTTCTCCATGAGGGAAATGTTCCTTTTATGTAGTCCCCAATCAGGTAGATACATTTGAGTACGGGAAAAAGGATTTAGAGAACTAACCAATCCCATAACTCATCATTATCATCTATGTGGGTATAATTATATTTTTTTGAACGTTTATTATCATCTATGTGGGTGTCCCTTAAGTATCCTACATGTATGTAAGTAGCATAATTGTGAGGGCATGTGCATCCTTCAATTTGTTTTTTTTTAGAAGGACTCAAGGAGGTATGGAGAATAGTTGTCTATAAGGAGAATAGAGATAAGGCCAACAAGAGCATCAAATATTTAGATGTGAAATTTGACACTATAAAAAATTCCCCTAATGTGTGAGGTCAGAAGAGAAACTAATGGAAAAAATAAATGATAATTATTCAAGAGAAATTAACTGTTGGCATAGGGGCAGACCCAGGGTTCAACGCTACAAAAACACACCAACAAAGCCCTAACTACCGACCCATTCAGAAACACCTACGAAGTAGATGAAGTCTCACCCGAGGTAGAGGCAGGGGTGGTTGCAAGACTTAGTTGTCTGAAACCTTAGATGGGACACATATATGTGGTTATAATACTTAATAAATCACTTAGCGCCATCAGTTCCTCAATATAGAATCAATAATCACTTCACTGACAAAACAGGGCTTCGCAACATTCACACTGATATAACATAATTAAGCACTTAGCATCAATAGATAGGTCAGATCTAGCAGATCAAGCACTCAACACATTAATATATATCAGATCTAATATTATCACATGTCATTAGCACTAAGAATAAGAACATCTATCTAATCATCTTAAAGCACTTAGCAAAAGAAGACATAAACACATTAAGACAAACAAAAAACAAGACAACACAGTGTTTACGTGGTTCACCCCCACCCTGGGGCTACATCCACCAAATATTCTTATTTATTTTCCTCATTCAATCAGTTACAAGAACAAATCCATCAAAATCCTTTACTTCGCATAGGACAAAATATCTGTGCAACTCGCTAGATCCTTCTTCCTTGCGTTACAACACCAATCCCTCCACAATATGCTACAAGGACATGCACTTAGCTCTACAAGTCTCTTACAGTCATGCACAAAGAACTTACATACTCTACTCACACTTAGATTACATTCCCATCACATAGATGCACCATTAAACTTCTCCCCCCTTTCTATCTAGCCTAGGCATCTATTTATATATTACAAAATATGCCTAAGCATGGGTAAACCCATGGGTTGACATCCCAACCTCGTTACATATTCCCAGAAACCCAAAAAGGATCCAAAAGTAAGTTGAGGTCCCATGATCTTCACTTCATCTTGTGTTCCTCCTTCGACATGCCATTGAAGTCCCAAAATAGGTCAATATGACCAAGAATCTCCCAAAACTTAGTCAAGCGCCAACATGCCCCCAACACTCACCTGTGACTCATCTCGAGTCACTCTGATTTGACCAGTTCTGCTTCGAAGGCCTTGAGCTTGGCTCGAGATTCTTCAACCTGCTACTGTGTGACGACCTCTTGCTCGGTGAACTCCTAGATCATTGCGTTGTTCACGGGCCCTTCTAGGTGTTGTTCTGTTGTGATGAAAACTTGTTATAGATATGCTCCCCGACTTTCAACCTCTGTGAATAATTGGAACTCCTTATTTTACACTAGTTGAAGACGTTGAGTAACTCCCATCACTCTGCTTTGAATTGTATGGATCTTCTGTTGGGCGGTGCATTGCTCCTGAGACCACTTCATTCTTTCCATGACCGACAAGGCCTTCAGTTGCACTTGAAGTGTGTCTGCATGTTGTTTTTCTTCCTGAAGCTGTGACTTAATGCCTGTAACTTTGGATTCTTAGGGAGGTTCTCATATGTTTGGGTGCTACGGTTACTCAGCTACTTGCACTCCAAGGCAAGAGATTTTAGTCTATCAACTGCACTGTGGGAAGTTGCTTCCCTTTGATCTCTTATATCTTGAGGGGTCTTGGGCACAGTGTGGACCTCCAAGTATTCTATGCGCTACTGGAGCTACTAGATTACTTCTTCAAGTTGTTCCACCTGCTATGGAACTCATTCTTCAGTCTTTACTTCTACGATTTTCACAGAGAGAAGTGCTCTGTGAACCATTTCCTTTACTTCGAGTTTCTCTGCGAGCAACTGTTCCTTGCTTTACTGCAGTTGTGATTTTTCTTCATCCCACTTCACTTGCAGAGCAAGATTTTCCCATTTTTTAGTACTGCGTTTTTCTACAAGGTCTCCCTGTACTTGTGCTAAAGCCTGGGTGGCTTGCATTGTTTCTTCTTGATCTTGTCAAAGGCGAGCTTTGAATGTATCAATTATTTGGTGGAGTTGAGATGGCTCATTTCCCAATTCTGATGTTTCTACTGACAGAGGCACAATGGAGACTACACAGCTGGATTGTAGTGCCTGTTGCACTCCTTTGAGCTCGTCCTTAATCCGATGGAACACCTCCTCCTGCTTAGCTTCTTGCTTCTTTTCTATCTCCAGTGAAGCATCATTCAGGGATACTATGATGAAATCAAAGTCATCGAAGGTGAGGATGGTCTACATTTTGGTCATGGTTTCTTTCACTTTCTTTCGGGAGGAAGGTTTTGGCAGGGAAACCTTCCTTTTCTTCGAGGGATCCTCCTCGTCTCTAGGCAGTGTAACCTCACCTTTCTTATGTTAAACTTTTGCACCATCTATCTCTCTAACATCACCTCCTTGCTCAGGTGATATGGAAGTAGTATTGGCTGAGGTACTATCTATATCCTAAACCTCTTTAGTCTTCTTCGTCTTTCTTGGTCCAAGTATATCCTGTGCAATTTCTGGACTGTTTGTATCAGATATCTCCGCAGGGTCTGCTGGAATGAGGAGGTCCACTGACCAGTCCTTGGCGATTTCTTCTAAGTCCTCATATTTCATATTGTAGTAAGTTTGAATTTGTCGCTTGTGCTCATCAACATGCACTGTAATATAAATGAAATGGCGATCCGCGTTGAATTTCATTAAAGGATGAAACCTGTGGAGAGTATTGGACGTGATGCGAGACACATAATGGATAGCTAACTTTAGTTGATTGTAATATGTGTGGAATACTATATTTGAATTCCATTTCTTGTTCATGTCACTAGAATACCACAGTGTACTGAACTTCACGGATAGAGGTTCAAAGGGACCGATTTATGGGAAGGTCGCACCTTTCGGCATCTCCCATGCGATGAAAGAAATCATGATTAGAAGCCAACTGAAGTGAAATTCATATCCTTGATCTTGCAATTCCCTGCAGTCTAGTTCTAACTAGTTCATGAGGCACTTTGCCCAATTCATTTGTAGGCCCTCCGTGCACTTCCCTACGAGGTCGACTAGAAAACCAGTGACTTGGGTGGGTCGGTTCTTATAGACCAACTTTCCTCTAATCAATTGATAGGTTAGGCACACTGCACTGCTTTTGATAGAAGCTACCTTGTAGCCTCACATGCCTTTATTGACATCGTCGTAGGTGTATTTTATCCTTTGAGCTAAAGCACGATCCATGGTTTTTTCGGGGTAGAAATCTTGTGGGTCAGGGCCTTGCATACTCAGCCCTGTGATATGATTGATTAATGTCGGATCCACTATGATACGATAGTTTAACCACAAGTATCTTCCATGGTAACAGGACAACAGTAGATTGACACATGCGTTCACTTCTTGGTGTCTTCCGAAGTGAGGAATCTTCATGACATTGAGAAGTGTGGACTGTGCGAGGTTCATGGTCCATGACTGGGGAACTATCTTTGAATTATTTCCCTTGTTCTTGGTCAGATACTTATGTGGGGTGAGCATGCTATAGACCTTCCTGTTGCCAAGGTTGAAATCGCTAAAATTCAACGATGTTATCTTTTCTTGATCTGTGTGAACAATGTGTATCCCCTTCGGAAGGTACGCAGTGACCAATTCATACTCAAAGTCTCTTGGCACACTGTCTTGATTTATTGCATTGCTCAGAGGTGGTAGGTAGGTGGGAAATATGATTGGAATCAACTTAGCATTCGCGAGATCGTCTTTGTGTTTAGTTCACTTTTCGTCTATGGGACGTGATGGTCTAGCTCGAGCAGTGGATGGAGAGGCTGACAACCCTCTCGTCAACGATGCTTGTAGACTATTAGACAATCCTCTCTCCAACATGACTCTTTCAGTCATCAAGTCGAGGAGTACTTCTGTTACTGATTCTTAAACTATGGTGAGCTTGTTGGACATACACACTCGAGATTAATAATATCGGGTTCACAATTAACTCAGATACTGCACTAGAAAGAGGGAAATGATCCCTATATACAATTCACTTGGTCTGTGGGCTCAAATTCTTGGTTAGCAAAAGTGTTCTCCGTGCATCATGCGATGGGATAAATAGGCAACTCAGAAACGATTCGCTCATAATGGGTATGAATCCTCATTAAATCTTGTTCTGTTCGTTATGGCATGGTCCAACGTTCTGGTGTCGAGCTATGAATTATTTCTGACCTATTCAGAGCAACAGTCAAATGGATATATTGGTCCCAATGGCTATATTGCCTCACCATGGCAAACTGCCATGTGTCACTATTTTGATATCCCGACGAAGCTCCAATTCTACAAATTTTCTGTCTGCGAAGTTCCCTCTAGAACTTTTTGTAATTTTTCAAACATATATCTCTTCTTACTTATCTTCCTATCCTTCCTCCTAGTGAGCTTCGTCTCGGTAGTCCTTTTTTCATTCTGATTCTTATCATTTTTTGACATAGTCACTGTGCATTGTTGAGATTCTTTCCTAGGATTTAGGATTAACACCTCTTCTTTATCCGATATAGGTACTTCAGTCTCTTTTGAGTCTTCTAATGTTCTCGTAGCTTCTACATATGGGTTTCTAGTGTTAAGTAGCTTCGACCTATTCTCATGTTCTTCTATCAAGTATGTGATTCTTCTAGTCATGAAATATTTTAATTCTTGTCTCTTCTGCTCCAAAACTTCTTCTTCTTCTTTTCATCTGGCTTGATCTCTTTCAATCCAAGGTTTCCCTAGTAACATGGCAAATGGGGTGTGGTCCTCAATAAATTGAATAATCTCAAAATCTTCTTCTGTCAAAGTTCCATTGGCATTCATAGATATCTGAGTGAGATTTCCACATAGGTTTACTAGTTTTCCTCTAAATAACCCTATTCCTCCTAATGAAGGAATCATAACAGGTCTTCCTATAGCTTCCTAAGTTCTCTCTGTCATGATATTCACCTGTGTTTCCTCATCTAGAACACAATCAATGCTGAAGTATCAAAATATCTCTTTAAATATATTTAAAGATCTCTGATAATATTACATGTCGGTGGTCGTTCAAGGTTTCTTTCATATGTAGCAAAACCTTCTCTTATTCTTTCCAGGGTTCTTCTATAGCCTTAGTTTCTGGATTTTCCTTAGAGTTTTCTTGTTGTATGTTCATACTTTCAAGTTTGCCAATCATTCTAGGGAAATCTAATACTTCATGGTCTAGAGCTTTACAACAGAGGCAACTAGGTATTCCTCTAGGGAATTCCTTAGCCAGATGTCCTGGTCTTTTGTAACTGTGACATAGGGTTAATCCTCTATTTCTTTTAAATGATCCCCATCTTCTCCTGTACTGTGCACTAGGATTATAGGAGCTAACTTGCAATAAATTCTTTCTGGGATCATGTATCCATTCATTAGTCCAGACAATCTTTCTATGCATAGGTATAACATATCTTCACTATTCTTATCAGATATACTCATATCAAATCTTCTTTCATCTATTAATACCCTAGTTTTCAAACTAGGATAGACTCTATTAAACATACATAGATCCATACTCTAGAAACAAAAATTTCCACTTATCTTACTTCTACAGAGAAAAAATCTTCCAGATCTAAAACTTTTAACTATTCTTACCTTTATCAAAGCACAGAGCTTGTAGATCTTACCTCTTTTTAATCAGACTTTCTCACTTTTACCTTTCTTAGAGCACAAAGATTCTAGATCATGCCTCTTTTCTTCAGATCAGGCTTCTTTCTTTTAGCACAGAGATTTATAAATCAATTAGAATACTGCGCACTAGGGCACATATCTACGCACAGAGATTTCACAATCTCAGGTCAAATATTTGCACAAAGCTTCTTCTTTCTCAGTTCCCAGCAATCAATGATTCAGGTCCCGTACTGCACACTTCAGTAGTAGATCTATGCACAAAGCTTCTCTTTTATTTACTTTAGTTCCCAACAATCACAGTTTTGGTCTCGACAACGGAACCATTTGTTAGCACAGAGGAAGACCTAGGGTTCAACACTACAACAACGCACCAAAAAATCCCTAACTATAGACCTTTCGGCAACACCTGCGAAGCAGATGAAGTCTCACCCAAGGTAGAGGCAGGGGTGGTTGCAAGACTCAGGTGTCTACAACCTTAGTTGGGACACATATCTATGATTATAATACTTAATAAAGTACTTAGCACCGTCAGTTCCTCAATATACAATCAATAATCACTTCGCTGACAAAACACGGCTTCGCAACATTCACACTGATATAACATACTTAAGCACTTAGCATCAATAGATAGGTCAGATCTGGAAGATCAAAAAATCAATACATTCACATGGATCAGATCTAATACTCTCACATGTCATTAGCACTAAGCATAAGAATATCCATCTAATCATCAAGTTAAAGCACTTAGAAAAAGAAGACATAAACACATTAAGACAAACACAAAACAAGACAACACAATGTTTATGTGGTTCACCCCCACCCTAGGGCTACGTCCACCAACTCTTCTTCTTTATTGTCTTTAGTCAATTAGTTACAAGCAAAAAGCCATCAAAAACCTTACTTTGCACAGGACAGAAGATCTGTGTAACTCGCTAGATCCTTCTTCCTTGTGCTATAGCACCAAGCCCTCCACAATATGCTACAAGGACCTGCACTTAGCTTTGCAAGTCTCTTACATTCATGCACAAAGCACTTGCAGACTCTACTCCCACTTATCTTATATTCCCATCACATAGATGCACCATTCAACTTCTCTCCCCTTTCCATATAGCCTAGGCATCTATTTATATATTACAAAATATGCCTAAGCATGGGTAAACCCATGGGCCGACATCCCAATCCCATTAAATATTCCCAAAAACCCAAAAAGGATCCAAAAATGAGACAAGATCCCGTGATCTCCGCTTCGTCTTGCGCTCCTCCTTCGATAGGCTTTCGAAGTCCCAAAATAGGTCAATATGACCAAGAATCTCCCAAAAATTGGTCAAGAGCCGACATTAACCAAGGGTGAAGGTCTCCAGAATTCAATCTAAGAACAACAACCAACACAGATGTTGGACACACCTACCACACTTAGAGGGGGGGGGGTGAATGAGTGTGGGGCTCTTTTTCCCAAAACTGCCCTCTTGCACAAAAACTCATCAATTAGCATTCAACATATATTCATTACCCATTGTTGTCATTTATAACTAGTTA